>QEPC01004304.1:3327201-3456368 GCA_003113815.1 Sphenodon punctatus | reverse complement strand
TAATAATAATAATAATAATAGACACACGGACACACACGCCTAACACACACACTGCTCTCACACACTCACTCTCACACACAAACACACGTTTCCCCTCTCTCTCTCTCACACACACACACACACACACACACACACACACACACACACCCTTTTCAGATGAGCTGCAGCGCAGGGGGGGATGGGTGTGCAGTGCGTGGACGGCCATTACATGGGCACACACCCATCTCCATACACAGAGCCATCACCGTTTGGGCCGATGGCTCCATGCGTGGGTGACGGTGGAGAGCAGGAGCTCACCAGCACCCTCCCCCACCTGCCACAGCAATCATATGAATGCCCCTCGCCCATTCCCACAAGTGGGCATGGGGCGGGGTCGTCTCATATGAAATGGGCCATGGACATTCTCTCTCTCACACACACACACACACACACACACACACACATGCATGCATTCTGTGCTCTCTGGCTTGCATACATACAGACACACAAGAAAACACACAGTAATATGCACATCAGAGGAACATGAACACCCCAACCATCAGGTTCCAGGGGGGAGGGGGAACCAAGGGGAGAGAGACCCAGCCCCAATGGGGCTCAAGTTCCACCAGGAGAGAGAGAACCAACCAAGGGGAGAGAGCCCCAAGACGACAGTGAACTGTGCCCTCAGGCTCCCAGAGGGAAGCGTCTTGCGCCCAATCCTGACCTGGGATATGAGAGTCCAGTGACTTGTTGCTCCCTCGGCTCCATCTCTGGCCTGGCCCTGACTGACTGTCTGACTGAGACTTGCAAAGTTGCAGCCTCTGACAATGTAGCCCCTCCCCTGCCCGGCCAGCAGCACGCTGGCCAGGATCAGCTCAGAGCTTGTTCCTCAACTGCTGTCTCTGGACGTCTTAGCCTCCAGGAAAGACTAGTCCACCCTGCTCATTCACTGCCTGCCTGGAGCCTCCCTCACACAAGTCTTGCTGGCACTGCCAGGGCTGCCTCACTAAGTGGTGTGATGTGGTCACGTGTGAACCTTCGCTGTATGCCAAACGTACCCCCACGCCCCCGCAGCTGCGCACTCTGCACTATTCACTTAAGTTCCCTCACTGCCACGCTGCTGCACAGACACGCTCAGGCTATTTCCCAGAGGCGAGCCAGTCAGCAGTGCAGCCCCACAGGGACAGAGGGTAAATTCTGGACAACACACAGTCCGGTTCCTGTCCCATCCCGGGCAGTCCAAACTGTCAGAAAAAGAGGATTGTCCAGGATAAAACCAGACAAATGGCTACCTTAATGCTAATGCACAGGGCCTACCTTCTATTCCCTGTTTCAGTGAGGCACATCTGGAGTGACTCAATTGATATTAGTGGAGTCACTCTGGATTCATACTGTAGTAAATATGAATAGATTTTGGCTTTCGTTTCTCTCTCTCTCCACTGGAGGGTCTTTCTAGGTCTGGAAGCCTCAACTGAGATCAGCACATTGTTTGTCAGCGTACAAAACAAATAGCAAAAGACAATCCCTGTCCTAAATTGCTTCCAGTCTAAATCAGGGGTGGGTAACCATTTATGTCTCAGGACCACAATGGAAATTTAATTGGCTAGTGGGCTGCACCAAAAGAGGGTGGGGGAGGACTCTGCTGCTTCCCCCCAATCAGCTCTCCCTCTTCAGTAGGAAGCAGCAGAGAGCTGGAGCTTGCCGATTGATGGGAAGCAGTGGTAGTCTTCCACTCACCACTCCATCACCATGGGCCACCACACCCCTGACAGTGGACATTGATACAGCAAATGTGGGGGAACTGAGGTGGGCTAGATTTAAAATGGGATGGGGGCCACATTTGACCCACAGGCTTCATTCCTGGTCTAAACAGACAAAGAATGGGAGGGGAAACAGAGACAAAGATTAGGAAAGGTCTTCAAACACGGTCCTTGGGTCAGAGCCAAAGTGACCCGTGTCCTACAAATGAATGTTGGTGGGTTCTAACATGGGACTTCAGCATGATTAAACATGATGGGGCTGTGCTAGTGTCCGGTCTACGTGTGAGGGACCAAACCAACTTTTACAGAAGTATGCTGATGGCATGTTAAGACACCTGATGTCATAGTGATTAAATGGGGAGAGAAAAAGAGAGAAGATATATATACATATTCTCTCCAGATAGATTGTATGGGAGGCAACAGATCCATCTACAGCAGCAGTGGGGAACCTTTTCCCTCCCAGGGGCCACTTTGAAAATCAGTGCAAGCTCCAAGTACCACATAGAAGTTTGTTTGGGGGGTGGGGGTGCATAAAGAACGTGCTCAGGGTGAGAAAAGGAAAGTAAGGATCCAGATGATGGAACTGTGCCATGAATCCATCCCCATACCTTGTGTGCATGCCCTGATCTCTGCTCCCTTCCCATCAGCCCATTCTTTCGGTGGTTGGGGGTAGGAACTAGATCCAGTGGCCAGATCCAGGAACTGGAAAGGGGACAAATAAAAACTAGGTGTGGGCTGCATTTGGCCTGCAGGACTGATCCACCCTGATCTACAGCATCTAGTTTTCTCTCTCTTTAGATGGGGAGAGAAAGGGAAGGCTCAAATGGAACAAGTGCTGGTTTGTGAACTTGTGAAAGGTTCTCTCTAAACTCAGTTTCTAGAGCTTTTGCTGTTGACGCTGACTATCACAAACTCCTTTGATTTTATTGTGAGTCACATGACTTGCTGTTTTCCTGAAAACTCTAGCTTCTGAAGGCGCGTGATTGTGTGAGATGGCAGCTTTTGGATTGGGGATGGGGAGTAGTTGCTTCTAGACCTTCTAATGACAAAGGAAATTTAGAGTACATGAGCCCTCAAGGTTTAGAAACAAGACGACGAATACACAGAATCCATTTTTTCTGCTTTAATTATTATGAAGCTAATCTCATGATTCTGGGGGATTCAACTCAGATACGTGAATCCTGGGGGCTGGCAACTCCAAACTGGAAGCTTCCAGGGGCAGGACAATCCTCCACTATTAAAATCAATGGGAGTTTTGCGCCTGAGTCACTATCAGCTATCTCGATCAGAAGAACAGACCAAAGAGAAGTGTTCTTAAGCAACTGGTCTTCTGTGATAATTGTCTGGCGTTGCCTGGGATTATCTTCTAGGAATTTTGCTCCTGTGCTGTATGGAGAAACTAGCTGATATGTGGTGCAAACAGTGTGTGAGTGTATCCGTGTAAAATGCTCTAATGCTTCTCTGAAAATAATGTTTTTAGTCTGTGTTTCACCTTTGTCCAATGCCTGCTTTTGGCTTGTGAAGCTCTGTACTGTATGAAGTCTACAGAGAGACAGAAGCGCATCACTACTTTTAGCATGTCAGGGGGGCCACTGCTTAAACGTTCTTTTATTGTGTTTGTATTAATTTTTACGGATTTATTTTACAACTGATAGCATAGCCACAGGTCCTGAGCTTCAGTTTGATATGACAAAAGTAGGCAAACTGTGGCTCTAGAGCCACATGCGGCTGTTTGGCCCCATTGTGGTAAATGGATGCAGCTCTCAGAATTAGGAAACTTTGTCCACCCATGATATATATGTGATGTGTAGATAATGCCATAGGAAGTACCTGAAAATATTCCTATACAGTGGCCGCAATCCTATAGCCTGTGGATCCCCGCACGAAAGTTGCATACGCATGCATGCATACAGTTTGCAAGCAGCACAAACTACGTTAATGTTGTTCTGTACTGGCTCCTGTGAATCACCCCAGAGCTGGTTGCACTTCAGGAATGGATGACCGACATTTGTGTAGTGTGCACAGCAGCGGTTTCATTTGGGAAATGCTTTGACACAGACTGAAGGGCACTATGTAAAAAGAAATGCAAGATCATTATCCTTTTCTCCTTGGAAATATCTGATTGGATCGTGCTCTTCCCCTACCTGCCCCCACACCCTGGTACACGCACACTTCTCTTTTTGGCAAATGTGTACATTCAGACACCGGATGCAATAGCCATCTTTGCCTCAGCAGCTTGGTTCCAAAATAGAGGTGTCTAATTTCTAAAGCCTTTGTGTGGGAGGTAGTATCAAGCTGCAAAACACTGATGATTTAGGATGCAAAATGTGAATCTCTCGCAGCACAAAAGGAAGCTGGCAAATGAGTGCTGATTTGTCTTTGTGACTGTGAAGTATCTAAAGCAAACAGAATATGCTTTATTTCTTTACAAAGGGACCTGGGGTCTTAGCAACCAAACAAAATCAGTCCTGCGGCTCTTCTGAATTTAATGACTGGTCCATTTAGACACATTCAAAGGAAATGCTGCTTTACTCAGCGTGGCACTGACCTGCAAAATTCACGGCAGCAGGACATCCCAGAGAGGCCCAATTCTAAAAACAGCTGGATAATTTTCTGACCATTACTATTGTTGTCAGCTAAAGGCACTAAAATCCTCTTCTGAAAATGGGAGTTCTGAATCGGGGCATCACAGCTCTAACTGGGCTCTTTTTATTTGAGAGCATCCACGCAGGCAGCGAGTACTTGTGAAAAAAGTGTCATAAAGCCTAAAACTTCACAAATTTTCATAGAAATAATTATTTGCCTGAAAAAGCACATCTAGCTATTCACAATCCAAAAATATCACTTAGCCAGGTGAGATAGCGGCGATGGTGCAGAGACAGGGGAATCTTTTATTTTCCCATCCAGGCAACATTACCACCTCTTAGCTCCACAGAGCAGTGCAAATGGGACAGTGGGTGAAAACAGACGGGACAGTAGTCCAGATTAGTCCCCTCTGGATGGGTGGCAACCTGCCCATATGCTAGGTGGCCACCAGATGTTTGCCTGTGCCCACCATCTGCCCACCCCACGGCCCCTACTCATGGTGTCATCCCAGTGAATGTGGAGTCTGCATGAATGCTGGCTGATGTGGACTAATGTGCACTTACACGGCTGCTTCCCGTCTCTTAGGGCGTGTGCAGCCTCTGCACGTATGCAGGTCCACTAGTACCATAGAGTCTGGGGCAGAGCACCTAGAGTGGTCCAGGGTGCAACCATGTCTCAGTGGTGGAGAGGGAGACAGTGCAGGAGGGAGGAATGCCTGCCAGTCTGTCCGGTTATCACAAGGAACCTGCAAGTGGCAGGTGCATGGAGGCTCCACAGAGCAACCCCGGATCCCAGCAGGCTAATCTCTCATTTACTAACACCTAGTGATATGCTAGAATTTGACCTAGATCCTACAGCCCTTCCTGGGGCCAAAATACACAGACACCACTTAAGGGGGACACAGAAGGTAGACACGCAATAAATGAAGAGAGGGAGTGCAACCACACACCTAGTGGAGCTGAATTGCAAAAGGAATGCTATACCCACCAAAGGAATTGAACCAAGACCTAAAGTTAACACTCCTATTAACAAAGAATGGAGTTCCATCCTGCTCTATACACCAACATCCTTCACCCTGATTGCATTACACGTTTCCAGGACAGTGGAGAACACTCAGATATCCACTTCAACCCCACTGCAAAGCTCATCCAGGTCATCCTCATTTCACATTCAATAACAAACATTATGTACAAACCATGGGGACAGTTATAGGCACAAAAATGCTCCCCAATATGCCAAATCATTGTGGGAACCTTGAAGGAGGATATCTGAAAAAAATGTACCACCAATCTTTTCTTGTATCTCAGGAGCACTGATGCTACTTTTATCACCTGGACAGACAACTGAGACTCTCTCTTAGAATTCCACCAAGCTTTCAAGTTTCTCCCTGCAATCAAACTAACTCTGGAGCGTTCCCCACCGGTATTAAGCCAGGAGTGCTCTGAAGTCACTGCTTTCCCACACCAGCGGATTTCTACTCTTCTCTCCTCTTAATCTTTCCCTTGTGAAAGCCACACACGCATGGTGGGATAAGAGAATTGTACTCTCACCTTTTGGCATCCACTTATATAGAGGCAAGATAAAATAGCCCTAAATTTGCCTATTTTGCTTGAACCAACTGGTCTGCTTTGGCAAGACTTAGCAATACTAATCCAAAGGCAATGCGGAACTATCCCTCATAGTAACAAGAGTCCTACTGGTGAGAGTTGCTCCAGTATCAGACAGGAAGAGCATGCATGTGTGTCCATCCATGACTCATGGGTAACGTGACCTTGGGTTTCTCTAACTCTTGGAGATGGCATCTGGGTAATGCCACCCACTCAGTTTCTGCAACAAAGAGGAGGGATGCTTTTGGAGCATGCCAACCATTAATTAGTTAATTGCCATCTCTCCTCTCATATACCCAACCCAGTCCCCAAAATGGCATGCCAGCTGAACATGAAGTGAACTGGAAACACCATGACAGCTCCCCCGCTGCCAGCCGGAGGGGATCATTAAAGGAGCTGGTTTCACTGCTGTGCGTACCATGGGCTCCTTTACCTTGAGTCACAAAGCAGAATAAATGGGAAGGTGGTTTGCTGTCAATACCAGGCAGATCACACACTACCCACTGGTCTGCAAAATGAAGGGAGAATCAGGGCCAGCAGCCCCCTCCAACCACAAACCTAGAAAGCAGAGATGAAAAATCTCTATGCCACCCTTCCCACAGCTAGGAGAGAACCACTGTGTTATGACGGTTTTTAATTATTTTTTATTTGGTTTTGTTGTTGCAATTATGTGTTGTTACCATAGTCAATAAGAATTTTTTAAAAAGAATAATCCGTTAAATCTTCAAATCCGAAGGGCTGTCGCACAGAAAATGGAGCAGACTTGTTCTCTGTTGCTCCTGAGGGCAGGACTAGAACCAATGGGGTCAAATTACAAGGAAGGAGATTTCGGCTAAACGTTAGGAAGAACTTCCTAACGGTAAGAGCTGTTTGACCGTGGACCAGGCTGCCTAGGGAGGTGGTGGGTTCTCCTTAGCTGGAGGCTTTCAGAAGCTAGACAGCCCATCTGTCGGGGATGCCATAGCTGAGGATTTCCTGCACTGAGAAGGGGGTTGGACTAGATGACCTCTGAGGTACCTTCCAAGTCTAAGATTCTACCCTCCCAAAGGAAGGCGTTGCCAACCTAAGCCAGCAACGACCTCAACGTCTCCCGGCTGCCTTTCACCAGCCAGAACAGGCAAGGATCTAATTCACAACCGGTTGCCTGCATCACTCCAAGTATACCCTCCACATCAGTGCGCAACACTAATTGAAACTGAAGGCTGAGCTTCCACAACTCCAAACTCTGACTCTACAGTCAAAGAAGCAGCACTCAAGTTGTGGTGAATACAAGCAAGCTGTAGTTCATGGCAGAGACCGACCAGATTAGCCAGGCCATTCACCACCAGAACAGCTCCGCAGGACGAGACTTTGCAGACACTAGGATAGTGGAGAAGAAAGCTTTCTTTGCTGCCATCACAGCCACAGCATAGTCCTTCAAATAAATTTCTATGCCACAATTGGTCGACTTCAGCACAAGTCGGAGTGTCACCTACACTCTAACCACCTATCTTTCCCACTTCAGCCGCCTCAGGTCCCTTGTACAGCAGGGGGACCTATGTTTTCATAGTGGTGGGAGTGGATACCTTGGTGCAATGGTGTCAGTGACTGTGGTCAAGATGTCATTCCACAAGGCAACCAGGTCAGCAACAGAGTAGCCATCACGGTCAGTAGGTAGATCCCTCAGCATTCTGGAAATCAATTGGTCCATCTCTGGAGACTAATGGATCCAATCTAACTGGTCCACCACCCCCACAAGGGCATAGGAGTGCAGGAATCTGGGCCTTCAGAAGGTGATGGTCCACCCATAACAGTGTTGTAACAACACCCCCAATAATAGTAACCCGTTTCAAGGTCAGTGCAAAATATCAAATCCAATGTGTGTCCCACCTCATGTATTGAGTCAGATATTATTTGGGATAGACCCATAGTTGTCATGGAGGACAGAAGTTAGTCTCAGCATACATGCTGAAGTCACCTACGACTATAAGTCTGGGTGACCTCAAGACCACCTCTGAGACCAACTCAGTCATGGAGCTGGTGAGCTGTGGATGAGCTGCTGGAGCTGGGTGCTGAATTCCGTGGTGGTACTCAGATACAGAGACGAGCCTCCCAAATAAATTTTCTATGATGTGGGAACACCCCAAATTATAGCTGGCTTAGAGTTTGCACTGCAAGTCTGGCTTTGGTGCATTTGAACCAACACACGCTGGCAAGGGTGGGTGGAAAGTAGGTTGTAAGAGCTATATAGCACATGAAAAATACAAGTGAGGAAGCCAAGTCACAGCTGTACTTGGAGATGCAACAAGGTTTCAGTTAAAGAAACCCCAAATCCCAGTTGCAGATGATAGGAAAGTCAATAGAATAACTGGGTTAAAAATGGTCTGGGTGTGAATGAAGGAATGGATCACTCTACATATGCCACATATCTTACTTTGAAGCATCTGGTGCTGACTACTGTCAGAGACAGGATTCTGAGCTAGATGCATCTGCCTTTGCTTTTACACATGCTAACACTGATTTACCTAGGACCCCAGGGTCCCAGAAGGATGGGTGGGCTGGGACTCCACCCCCTCCCAGGTGGCTGTTTTTACTGTGAAAGTCATGCTTTTTTGTGTTTAGTGGCTATTGGCTGGTTCACTCGTGTTTAGCTTCTTTTAAGGCGTGTCTAGTTTTAGCTTACTTTTAGCCTTGCTGCGAGTTTTACCTTTCTTACACCTTTTTTACACCTATTTTGTTTTTCACTTCCTGCTCCTGGAACCAAAAACTGTAGCTAAACTTCAGGCTGCAGAAAATGGAGCATTAATTATGGAAGAGAGGAATCCCAGTGTCTCCCCCACCCCTCACCTCCCCCCAGCTTTTGTTTCTAGACACTGGTGAAGTTTCATGTCCATTTTTATTTTATACAAACTGGTCCCTTGTTCCTAATGTGAAGCTGCCCTAACTGCATGGAAATGGCATTGGATTCACTGCACTAGGCAAGCAGCCTTTATGTAGTCTAATTTGGCCAAACTGGAACTATGCAGTTAGCCCGCCTGCCTTCCTCACAAGCAGCCTCTGCGAGTAAAACCCACACCTGCTGAACAAGGTGGATCTCCACATAAACCTGGGAGCCAGGAAATCCTGGGTTCTAATCCTGGCTCTGACACTTCCCTCTCTGTGCCTCAGTTTCCTCTTTTGTAAAAGAGAATACTTATCTGCAGTATGTTACAGGTCTGATACAAGGAACAATTAGTCAATGTTTGTAAATCTTTTGGAAAGTCAAACTGGTAAGTGGAAAAAGGTAAGGAACCCTTGTTCCTTACCTTTTGTTCTGCACAATATGGTCTGAGGGCCACTGCACCATTGAACTCCACTCACGCACCCTGAGCTAGGTGAACCATCCATCTAACCTAGTGCAGTTGTTCTTATGTTTGTCCAAACCCACCAAATACCCGAGCCAACTAGATCCAAGAACCATGTGCCACTGTGGAGAAGATTAGAGCGTCATACACTGCAGTAGTTGAGGACATACGATTGCAAGAACTGCCTCATCAGCGAGCTATTCTGAGCTGTCAGATGTGCTCAACGCATTCGTGTCTCTAAATAACTCTGGAGATTGAGCAGCTCCTGGATTTCAGCCTTTACTATTGGGAGTCAGGAAACTCAAGTTTGTGCACAGAAGAGAGAGGCAGAGAAGTGCATGTTCCAGTACCACAAGGAAAGTTTAACGATAGCCGACTAAAGGTTCGCCCGGAAAATGTATTATGGGAATTCCAGCAATTTAACAGGAAGACACACTGGACCAAAACTCAGTGTAACAGTGAACAGTGCTTAATATAAAAAGGATTGAAACCAACACATATTAACTTGGGACGCTTCCCACATAAAAACCAATGTCCAGGCCTGTAACCAAGAGTGTGGCTGACAGTGCCATCCTCCCTGAACTGGTGATGATAATGGTGATGGTGGGGTCCCACTTTGTTCAGCATCTTAGTCCTTCTCTGCAAAGCACGTTGCCGACCACTCTGCCAGCCAATCTCTTCCACCTGGCACACAGAGGCTACCCAGTCATTCCTTCGCACTGTCCTTGTACAGATCCCTCCTATGATTACAAGGAGCTGGTCCCTTCACAATCCTTCTGTCTCCTCAGTAACTACATCTCTCCCTCTCTCTGTCCCAACTGTCCTTCCCCTCTTTCAAAAACCAAACCACCTCTCTCTCTCACACACACACACACACACACACACCCTGGATTTTTACTGGCTCACATCAGTGTTCCATTTCGAGAGGGGAGGGGGAAGTCAGAAACCCACTCCTGGCAGCGCTGATTAACTGCTACAGAAGATTGCAGGTAGGATTTTCCAGTGACCTAACTCTGGTCTCATTGAAGTTAATGGTAAAACTTCCACTTGCTTTTAATAGAAGCAGAATTGAGCCAATCCTCAGCCCTTATTGAAAATCCCACCCTTAATGTGCTTATTAAGCGTGTCTTGCCTGGCTGCCTCAGGGCAGGATGCCTGGTTGAGTAGTTATCCCTGTCACAATGAATTGTCAGTCTTAAGAATGCCTGAAATTACTATAGAAAGTAGGTTCCATTTGTCCACTGCATCCTCCTTACACATGCTGATGAGACAATGTCACATCACTGCCTAGCAACTGACATAATTGCACAGAGTACAATAATGTGTAAAGGTGGGACATGCAATGCAGATTCAGATCCCCAAGTTTCCCTGCAGTTATGAGCATTTGGGCTTGGTACTTCAGCTTGGGCCCACTGCAGACATAAAAAAAAGAGATGGAGATTTGCATCAAATTCTTCCACCAGGGCGACTGGTGTCCAGAAAACTGAGGCTGGTGACTGGTTCACGGGTGTAGTAGGGCAAGAACGGTTTAATATCAGGATAAAGTCTGGCAACTGACTTTTTTTTTTAGCTCCTGGATTTTGATCTGAAATTTCATGCCCTGCTTCCGCATCAAAATCCTTTTTAATCTGAAGTTAGGAGAGTCTAACTGAGGTTCCATCTCTAGGGACAAGTATGTTTCAAAAGGTCTAGGAGCTGGAACGAGACACTCTTTGGGAATCCGATATCTGGGTCCCACCTACCTGCGGGACCACCTCACCCTCTGGGTCCTGGATCGGGCCCTGCAGTCAGCCGGGAGCTCCCTCCTCGAAGTTCTCCGAGTACATTGGGTGGCGACGATGGGGAGGGCGTTCTCAGTGGCCGCACCAAGGTTTTGGAACTCTCTCCCGGCAGATGTCCACCTGTCCCCAGACCTCCCCTCCTTTTGGAAGAGATGTAAGATCCGGCTGTTCCAGCAGACATTTGGAGAGGGAGCAGGATGAGGGGAGTTGGATGAGGTGGGCTTTTTCTTGGGCTGTTTTTGTTTTTAAAATATGTATAATATGATATTTTATTGTTATGTTTTTATTGAATGCTGAAAGCCGCTCCGAGCTGCCGTGGGTGGGAGAGAGTGGGGTGTAAGCTTTTAAAATAAAATAAATAAAATGTTAGTTGAACCTCTGGGACTGGCATAATCCCGTTGGGAGCAGTCTTTTAAAGATCAGTTTGCACCTGATTTCTAATAGTCATCTGCTTATGGAATTTTGTTTTTCACTTCCTGCTCCTGGAACCAAAAGCTGTAGCTAAACTTCAGGCTGCAGAAAATGGAGCATTAATTAGTTTCTAGACACTGGTGAAGTTTCATGTCAATTTTTATTTTATACAAACTGGTTCCTTGTTCCTAATGTGAAGCTGCCCTAACTGCATGGAAATGCCATTGGATTCACTGCACTAGGCAAGCAGCCTTTATGTAGTCTCATTTGGCCAAACTGGAACTATGCAGCTAGCCCACCTGCCTTCCTCAGAAGCAGCCTCTGCAAGTAAAACCCACACCTGCTGAACAAGGCTTAAGGTGGATCTCCACATAAACCTGGGAGCCAGGAAGTCCTGGGTTCTAATCCTGGCTCTGACTAACTTCTGTGCTTTCAAGCACTTCCCTCTCTGTGCCTCAGTTTCCTCTTTTGTAAAAGAGAATACTTATCTGCAGTATGTTACAGGTCTGATACAAGGAACAATTAGTCAATGTTTGTAAATCTTTTGGAAAGTCAAACTGGTAAGTGGAAAAAGGTAAGGAACCCTTGTTCCTTACCTTTTGTTCTGCACAATATGGTCTGAGGGCCACTGCACCATTGAACTCCACTCACGCACCCTGAGCTAGGTGAACCATCCATCTAACCTAGTGCAGTTGTTCTTATGTTTGTCCAAACCCACCAAATACCCGAGCCAACTAGATCCAAGAACCATGTGCCACTGTGGAGAAGATTAGAGCGTCATACACTGCAGTAGTTGAGGACATACGATTGCAAGAACTGCCTCATCAGCGAGCTATTCTGAGCTGTCAGATGTGCTCAACGCATTCGTGTCTCTAAATAACTCTGGAGATTGAGCAGCTCCTGGATTTCAGCCTTTACTAATGGGAATCAGGAAACTCAAGTTTGTGCACAGAAGAGAGAGGCAGAGAAGTGCATGTTCCAGTACCACAAGGAAAGTTTAACGATAGCCGACTAAAGGTTCGCCCGGAAAATGTATTATGGGAATTCCAGCAATTTAACAGGAAGACACACTGGACCAAAACTCAGTGTAACAGTGAACAGTGCTTAATATAAAAAGGATTGAAACCAACACATATTAACTTGGGACGCTTCCCACATAAAAACCAATGTCCAGGCCTGTAACCAAGAGTGTGGCTGACAGTGCCATCCTCCCTGAACTGGTGATGATAATGGTGATGGTGGGGTCCCACTTTGTTCAGCATCTTAGTCCTTCTCTGCAAAGCACGTTGAAGACCACTCTGCCAGCCAATCTCTTCCACCTGGCACACAGAGGCTACCCAGTCATTCCTTCGCACTGTCCTTGTACAGATCCCTCCTATGATTACAAGGAGCTGGTCCCTTCACAATCCTTCTGTCTCCTCAGTAACTACATCTCTCCCTCTCTCTGTCCCAACTGTCCTTCCCCTCTTTCAAAAACCAAACCACCTCTCTCTCTCACACACACACACACACACACACACCCTGGATTTTTACTGGCTCACATCAGTGTTCCATTTCGAGAGGGGAGGGGGAAGTCAGAAACCCACTCCTGGCAGCGCTGATTAACTGCTACAGAAGATTGCAGGTAGGATTTTCCAGTGACCTAACTCTGGTCCCATTGAAGTTAATGGTAAAACTTCCACTTGCTTTTAATAGAAGCAGAATTGAGCCAATCCTCAGCCCTTATTGAAAATCCCACCCTTAATGTGCTTATTAAGCGTGTCTTGCCTGGCTGCCTCAGGGCAGGATGCCTGGTTGAGTAGTTATCCCTGTCACAATGAATTGTCAGTCTTAAGAATGCCTGAAATTACTATAGAAAGTAGGTTCCATTTGTCCACTGCATCCTCCTTACACATGCTGATGAGACAATGTCACATCACTGCCTAGCAACTGACATAATTGCACAGAGTACAATAATGTGTAAAGGTGGGACATGCAATGCAGATTCAGATCCCCAAGTTTCCCTGAAGTTATGAGCATTTGGGCTTGGTACTTCAGCTTGGGCCCACTGCAGACATAAAAAAAAGAGATGGAGATTTGCATCAAATTCTTCCACCAGGGCGACTGGTGTCCAGAAAACTGAGGCTGGTGACTGGTTCACGGGTGTAGTAGGGCAAGAACGGTTTAATATCAGGATAAAGTCTGGCAACTGACTTTTTTTTTTAGCTCCTGGATTTTGATCTGAAATTTCATGCCCTGCTTCCGCATCAAAATCCTTTTTAATCTGAAGTTAGGAGAGTCTAACTGAGGTTCCATCTCTAGGGACAAGTATGTTTCAAAAGGTCTAGGAGCTGGAACGAGACACTCTTTGGGAATCCGATATCTGGGTCCCACCTACCTGCGGGACCACCTCACCCTCTGGGTCCTGGATCGGGCCCTGCAGTCAGCCGGGAGCTCCCTCCTCGAAGTTCTCCGAGTACATTGGGTGGCGACGATGGGGAGGGCGTTCTCAGTGGCCGCACCAAGGTTTTGGAACTCTCTCCCGGCAGATGTCCACCTGTCCCCAGACCTCCCCTCCTTTTGGAAGAGATGTAAGATCCGGCTGTTCCAGCAGACATTTGGAGAGGGAGCAGGATGAGGGGAGTTGGATGAGGTGGGCTTTTTCTTGGGCTGTTTTTGTTTTTAAAATATGTATAATATGATATTTTATTGTTATGTTTTTATTGAATGCTGAAAGCCGCTCCGAGCTGCCGTGGGTGGGAGAGAGTGGGGTGTAAGCTTTTAAAATAAAATAAATAAAATGTTAGTTGAACCTCTGGGACTGGCATAATCCCGTTGGGAGCAGTCTTTTAAAGATCAGTTTGCACCTGATTTCTAATAGTCATCTGCTTATGGAATTTTGTTTTTCACTTCCTGCTCCTGGAACCAAAAGCTGTAGCTAAACTTCAGGCTGCAGAAAATGGAGCATTAATTAGTTTCTAGACACTGGTGAAGTTTCATGTCAATTTTTATTTTATACAAACTGGTTCCTTGTTCCTAATGTGAAGCTGCCCTAACTGCATGGAAATGCCATTGGATTCACTGCACTAGGCAAGCAGCCTTTATGTAGTCTCATTTGGCCAAACTGGAACTATGCAGCTAGCCCACCTGCCTTCCTCAGAAGCAGCCTCTGCAAGTAAAACCCACACCTGCTGAACAAGGCTTAAGGTGGATCTCCACATAAACCTGGGAGCCAGGAAGTCCTGGGTTCTAATCCTGGCTCTGACTAACTTCTGTGCTTTCAAGCACTTCCCTCTCTGTGCCTCAGTTTCCTCTTTTGTAAAAGAGAATACTTATCTGCAGTATGTTACAGGTCTGATACAAGGAACAATTAGTCAATGTTTGTAAATCTTTTGGAAAGTCAAACTGGTAAGTGGAAATAGAAATGGTAAGTGTGGGTACTATTGTATGTACTGAGTGAGTTCTGGGCCATTAAAGGTGTTCCATGCTATCTCACATTTCATTTCCTGGGAAGAGTCTATATGTGTATTGTGTGTATGCACACATATGGACATTACTTCTCTACAATGTGTGTACAGTAACTCACCACTGGGGCTGCATTCTAAAATGCTTTTAAAAATCAGGCACAAAAACATGGCTCTTTCTAAAAACAAGTGACCTGCTGCTGTGACTCTAAGTATGAAGTTAGATTTTAGATTTCTCTCAGTAACTTTTTTACATGAAGGTTTAAGTTTCTGCAGCGGCTGCTTTCTCTTCCCCCCCTCCCCCCCCCCTTGCCTTTTGCACCCACAGGCACTCATCTGACCATTACAGCCAGCTATTTTACCATACATCCCCACTCAGGCACTGCCACCTTAACTCCTTGCTTTCTAGGTTTATTTTTATTATATTTATTTATTTATTAAAAAATTTATCCCGCCCCTCCTGCCCTTTCAGGGCAGCCTGGGGCAATGAACAACAATATAAAAACAATTTAAAACAGTTAAATTCATAAAATGCAGGGGGAAACAAACAACAAAAAAACCTCGCCAAAGGCCTGGCAGAACAGCCAGGTCTTACATAAACATCGAAATGACAGGAGAGTGGGGGCCAACCGAGCCTCCTCCAGGAGTGAATTCCACAGCACAGGGGCAGTCACCGAAAAAGATCTAACATCGGTGGCCACCCGCCTCACCCGGGGAACCTCCAAAAAGGCTCCCACGGACGATCTCAAGGGTCGCACGGGCACATGGGGAGTGAGGCGGTCCCGCAGATAAGCAGGGCCCAGGCCGTGAAGGGCTTTAAAGGTTAGAACCAGCACCTTGAACCTGGCCTAGTGCTTTATAGGCAGCCAGTGCAGAGCCCGGAGCACTGGTGTCATGTGTTCCCTGCTGCCCGCCCCCGTAAGGAGATGGGCTACGGCGTTCTGCACCAGCTGCAGCCTCCAGACCAGCTTCTCGGGCAGCCCCACGTAGAGCGCGTTGCAGTAATCCAGCCTCAAGGTGATGAAGGCATGGACGACAGTGGCAAGGTCGGAGACTGAGAGATATGGCCGAAGCTGCTGGACAAGATGTAACTGCCAAAAAGCACTCCCCGCCACAGCCACAACCTGAGATTCCAGGCTGAGCCGTGAATCAAGGAGCACACCCAGACTCCGTGCTTGAGAGACCATGGGAGGGCGAACCCCGCCACCCCAACAAGAGGAAATTCAACCACCCCCAGGCCCCCCAAGCCCTCACCCACCAACATCACCTCCGTCTTGTCAGGATTCAATTGCAGATGGCTCAACCTCATCCAAGCCCCCACAGCTGACAGGCACTGGGAAAATAGGGAGACTGCGTGACCTGGGTCAATGGAAAAAGAGAGGTTGAGCTGAGTGTGATGACACTACATGCCCTGAAACCCTCTCATGATTTCCCCTAACAGCTGCATACAGATGTTCCAATCCAATATTTTTATTATAAGCGTGGCCTTTGGCCATTGCTAGATACCACATAACATACACAAAATCAGACACAACAAATGTAAATACACAGAATATAGGCATTACCTGGGACCACAAAGATTACTGGGACCTAAAGGCCACCCCCGACCTACTGGGGTGCCAACTGGAAATTTATGAACTGATATCTCCTAAAAAAGACTGCCGTCAGGAATTTCACCGCCTGACGAGTAATGTCCGGATTATGATCCCCAAGGAAAAAATCCGTTAGTCTATCATCGGACCATCTGCACTGCCAAGATGGCAAAGACCCCAAGAACTCGACCCGCAGGTGATCATAAAGGTGACACCTGAGCAAAACATGGTCAACCGTCTCGACCTCAAGCTGATCGAAAGGACAAAGTCTCTGGCTAAATGGAACCCCTGCTAGTCTCCCAACCCAAAGCCGCGTTGGAAGAGCATTAAATCTTGCTGCTGACATCAACCACTTCTCTCTCGCCAAATACCTTGATGCCAGGTACTGAGCTAAAGAGTCAATTGGAGGAGCCAGCCGTGAATAGCGGGACATATGCTTGGGGGCTAGTGCCCCTGCCCTTTCCTCCGGAAGGTTCACATCCTCCCACCTAGATTTAAGTTCACTCGCCACCACCCCCAACTCTTTGGAGGCAATGTAGGGCCTGGAGAAACCTAAACTGGCCAGATGGGCCTCTGTTCTTCGAGCCCACTGGCTCCTAAAAGTATCCTCTCAGAGGTAGGGGAACAAGCCCATCTGGCGCGAATCAACTGACCTCAATCAGAGCTTATGGGCCCTAGCCCAAGCCAAGAAGAGCCAGCTCCGCTGGCCCGTCTCCAGCCTAATAGCGGCCCCAGGAGCCCTAAGCAATGCCCTAAGAAAAACTGACTGGCCCCTATTCAGATGTGATGGGGCAAATGGTGCCCATAAATCTGCTCCGAACAAAACCTGGGCAGTAGACTTCGCATTGAATGCCCGAAGGGCCATCCTAAACTCCGTCCTGCCAGAGATCAAAAAATGTTTCCAGATAGCACAGGCAGATTGTTTTGCCGCCACCAATGCCCCCTCTAGATGTTTTTTCCACCCTCCCGCAGCTTGGAGCATTAACCCCAAGAACCTGAAATCTTTAACTTGGAGGATCTGGGTTCCCTTAACCCTCCAGGAATGCCAATTGGCCCTGGGGGAGTTGGCAAAAACCACCACCTTCGATTTAACCAGGTTAAGGACCAAATCATTCTCCCTGCAATACAGAGCAAAGGGAAGGGCCTAAGTAGGCAACTTGATGCGAGTCTGAGATAGAAGGGCCAGATCATCTGCAAATAGTAGGCAACCTACATAACACGAGCCCAAACCAGGGGGGGATTGGGGCAGTGCCATGCACAGAACCACGTCGTTGAAAAATAAATTTAAAAGGGAGGGGGCGAGGACACAGCCCTTTCTGACCCCTCGTTTAATGGGAACCTCCTCTGAGAGATACCCACGGTGGCCCCACCTAACCATCAACGTGGAGTCGGCAAACAGAAGTTTAAATAAGACCAACAACCTACAATTCAGGGCCAGATTTGCCAATTTGGCCCACAAAATCGGCCTACTAACAGAATCAAAGGCCATCCTGAGATCCAGGAAAGCCACAAAAAACCTCTGGTTCTGCCATTTATATTTCTCTATTAAATGCGTTAGAATAAGGCAGATGTTAAACAAGAGGGGGGACAGAATAGCACCCTGCGGGACTCCACACATGAGGTCCTGGGGAGAAGACCTACACTCCCCCAAGACCACCCGGTGAGTTCTCCCGGCCAGGAACAAACAAAACCAGTCCAAGATCGTCCAACCAATCCCGGCACGGTCCCACAGGCAAGTCACCAACACCTCATGATCGACTGTGTCGAATGCAGCCGAAAGGTCTAGCAGGACCAGTAAGGTCTGATGGAGAGCGTCAACCAAGGCCACCAATGCAGTCTCCGTACCATACCCAGGCGGAAACCCAGACTGAGAGGGGTCAAGGAAAACAGTGTGGTCCAGGTGTTCTTGGAGCTGCCGTGCCACAGCCCGCTCAATAACCTTCCCTAAAAAGGGAAGGTTAGAGACTGGCCGATAACTGGCAGGAGGCCAGGAGCATCAGCATCAAGAGATGGTTTCTTGAGCAGGGGCCTAACCANGCATCAAGAGATGGTTTCCTGAACAGGGGCCTAACCACAGCCTCATTCAGGCACCCTGCCCTCCCAAAGGGAGGCACTAACCACCCCAGCCAGCAATGGCCATAACGTCTTCTGGCTGGCTTTCACCAACCAGGATGGGCAGGGGTCTTGTTCGCAAGTGGTGGCACGAACAGATTCCAACAAGGACTCCATTTACCAGCTTCCAACCTTCTCTTGAGGGAACTATCCCCTTTCACCACATCAAACGTCCATAGCTCATTGCGTTAGAGGGTAGCAGTTTGCTGTCTGGATGTGGAGAACTCCGGGGCAGAGTTAAGGCTATGGTGCAGGGTCTGTAATGTCTGGTAGTTGCAATGATGTCAAGGCAAGTGCCTGTACAAGGAAGGGGAAATGGCATGTACTGTTGGATGGATGACCTTTTAATTTCCTGGGTTTTGTTAGGTTGAGCCAGATACATTACATGGGCAGCAACCCAAACTGCTCCCCAGAAATTTTTTTAGCCATGATCCACAAATTACTTTCTCCCAGCAACCTTCAACTGGACTACTCCAGGGTAAGTAAATTATTACTACACAAAGCTGTGATCCACAGTTTGCTACATGGAGATGTAGGTACAGGTGTACATTTGCATGTATGTGTGTGTGTGTATCTATGTGAAACACCTCCCTCTGTAACGTAGCATGCACATGCTTGTTTACTGCACTGATACACATATAACTACCAGTGGTCTGTATGTTGAGTAGCCTGCATGATGTGTACCTGATGTTTGTCTGTATCTCTCCATGTGTGGCTTTATTTAGCTGGCATTCGGGAACAACCTGCCTCCTGTAGTGCCCCCATTGTAACTCCGGGCTCTCCAGCTTTCTCTCCCCATAGGGAACAGTGGTTGCTACACTGTGCGCTCAGCTACCCTGACAAGACAGCCGGTCCCCTGACTACACTCTAAGCCAGCATTCCCAAGGGTTGAGCTAAACTCACACACTTCCCTCCAGCAAGAGGCCAGTCCTGATTCTCCCTCCAGATTAATAAAAAAGACATTACTGCCTAAATTGGACATGACAAAAATGATGCAGGGAATCATGAAAGAAATGAGTGAGGGAAATGCTATTTGAAAAGGTACACATTAGGCTATGGGAGAGTTAATGTGAGGGTCTGATGAGAGCTGCTTTGCAGTGTCACTTCTGATTTTCACCACAAACAGAGCCACTTTTGTGCCACTCTTCAAGCTCAGACCCACAATGCAGCGTCCCCTGCTCTCCCAACTCACAGCTTCCTGCTCCAGCCTGCACTGCAGCAAGGTCCCTTCACCTGCAACAGCCCCTGTCCTCCACCACCCTGCCAAGGGTTGCCATATATGCACATTTTAGACCCTTATGAGAAATACAGGTTGTAGGGCTGCAGAGCCAATGCAGCCCTGCAACCTGTATTTCTCATAAGTGAACTCTAAAAATGTGTATATATGGCAATCCATTCCTAACCCTGCCCTGCAGCATCACCACATGAGTTAACCATCCCCATTCCTATCTCAGTCACATTCTCTTGCTTGGGCCATTCATGCTCTGCAACCTTCCTGGAGGCACCCAGCTATTCTCCTCCTCCCATTGCACAGCAAAAAGAGATCCATCCTGCCCAAAGGAGCTTCATTTCCACTTGCTCTGAGAGCAGAGAGAGGTCCTGCAGAGCAGGGGAGGAGTCAGTGGCTGGATGAGAAGCTTGGCTGCATCCTGTGTCAATACTTCAACTGCTCAGAAAAACAAGTTTGAGACTTGGGAGCTGTGACTGTCAAAGGAGAGGCTATCCCCAAGTCTAGAGGCAAAAGCCACCCTGTTCAGGCAAGAACACAAATCTCTTCCCATGCCTAAGGCACAACCTTTGAAAACAACCAGTTTGGTATGTGGACGCAGTGCTGCAGTGGCCACCTGTCTCCAAGGCAATGATAGCTACAGACCTACTACCCAGCATCAGAGATCATAGACCAGGAATGAGGCAGCCTCAACACCTATTTGTCTTTGCTCTTGTCCCAGCTGTCAGAACACCATACTCACATGACATTGTGGGTATACAACCAGTGGCCTTGTACTCTGAAAATACCTGTCACCACATGCACAGAAGCAGAGAATCTCCATTTGCTGAAAGCTAGCAGAGTTAGGGTTGTAGCCCATGTGGCCCCCACCCACCAGAGGGTAAAATGCTTGAACAGATCTATCACATCGCCAACCACACAGAGGCATCAGGATTTGAACTCAGGTCTTTGGTGTTTCACAGACAACCCCCTCTTCCCACTGTACTGAAGCAGCTACAGGATACAGTAGAGGTGTAATAGAGGGATGAGGAGTTGCCAGTTCACCCAGTCTTTCCAATTTCTGGGGGCTGGACAATGTCCTTGAACGCCTCTTGAACTCTCTCCTATGTCTCCATGCATTTCAAGTTGGCAACCACTGAAAGCAAAGGAGCAGCAGCAGCCTTTTGAAAGCTCTGTGATGGGGCAGAGTTCTCAGAGTTCTCCACAAGCTAAAATGGTTGCAGTTCCTTCACATTCTGTGGCTGCCATCTTGAGTGTCACAGACACACAACAGAGAATTCAGGGAGAACAGGGGACATCAGTCTAGTCCCCCCACATTGGACAGAACAGGTCTATAGAGTGTTTGACACACTTGCTGCCAAGACTGGGAGGAGAAACATGCCCCCATCTTTTCATCCTGGGCCCCAGCAAAGAGCAGGAAGGAGCAGAATCACACTGCATAGTCAGCCCCTGAACTAGTAGACAGTCAGTGTCTCTTGCCCAGTAGTGGGCTGGCCATCTGGCATATCTGGCAAATGCCAGAGGGGCTGGTACTGTTGGGGACCTGTGGTGAGATCAGAAAGCCAACATACATGTTCAGAAATGACTACTCTATTAGTATCGTATAGCCATGGCTGGTGTCATATTATTCAATATTAAGAAAGGAATGTAACCATGATATGAAAGATTGTATTAAAATCTTATGACGTGCAAGCCAGAATGAAAGTTACAACAGCTTAGAGGCTGGAACAGAAGACTTTGTGAACTCTCCACAGGCAACATGGGGGGAGGTCATAATACCACAGATATTTATCTTTCCCATGGATTGTATTCAAAATGTATTGTCTATGCCAGAGGGCAATATACGGTAGAGACAATTCGCTCAAAGTAGATAAACCTTAGTCAGGCAAATTGCATTTCAAAGGATAGGATACAATGGCTAAAGGATGACAATCAAAGTTAATTCACACCTAAAAAGCAAGCAGATTGACAGAGTTAAAAAGGCTTGCTTAGAACATGAGAGAGAGAGAGAGAGATTCTTTTGACCAAGAACAGTTGAAGAGATCTTCTGAGAAACTTCTGCAATTGTAACAGAAGCAAGACACTGGGCCCAGCTTTCTGCATTAAGGCTGAGAGAGAAAAGATTCAAAGATTGAACTGAACTTGTAAGCATACAGCTGCATAGGTAAGAATAATCTTAGAATTCACAATAAGGTAGAATGGCATTATTTATTATGTTTGTTTGATTTACTGCACTCTGAGCACAATCTTGCATTATACCTGTTACTGCTGCCGCCACTTCTACCTCTTGGCAGCTTGACAGGGCCGAGCTGCCCAGCCCAGGTGACATCCGCCCCCTCCCCGTTGGAGGAGGGGGCCGGCGCTCAGCAACGGACTTCTGGCCTGGCGGGGCCAAAAGCCACCTGCTGCCCTTACAGAGGCATGGACACCACCACCCCAGGGCCTCACCTTGCTGCTGCCACTGTCGTCACTACAGCTATCATTGCTGCTGTCACTTCTACCTCTTGGCAGCTTGACAGGGCCGAGCTGCCCAGCCCAGGTGACATCCGCCCCCTCCCCGTTGGAGGAGGGGGCCGGCGCTCAGCAACGGACTTCTGGCCTGGCGGGGCCAAAAGCCACCTGCTGCCCTTAGACATGGCCCTTAGTGGGGTCTGGACGGGCAAAGGCAGGTTTTTTTGTGTATTTTTATAATTTGGAGTGGGATAGAGACGGTGGGAGGGGATGGAATGTCTGTTTGATGTGGGGGAGGGGCGCAGTCCTTGGGGAAGGGGGGGGGGTTGCCCCTCTGTGGCAGAGGGGGGTAGGGGGTATGAAGGGTGGGGTGGGTCTCCCCTGCTGCCAGGGCAGAACAGCCAGAGGGGGGCCGGGGGGCCAGGGGAGATATGGGTCCAAATGGGGTGGTAGAAGACCAGTGAAGCGGGACAGGTGCCTGTTGCAGGTCCTGCTCACTCACCCCTTAGCAGCTGGACAGGGGAATGAAGATCAGAGGACCCCCGACCCTTCACTGCTGGTGTTGAACGCAAGATCGGTGGTCAACAAAGCAACAACTATCCAGAAATTAGTCTTGAACTGTGCCGCTGATCTCGTGGGCATTACGGAAACCTGGATGGACCTTGAGTCAGGTATTCCACGCCGCATCAGCCTCGGTCGGAAGGACGGGGGCAGTGTAGCTATGATTTTTAGACAGAGGTGGTCGGTTAGGAGATCTCTGGTGCAAACCATGGTAGGAATTGAGGCTCTTCACCTGGTGTTCGATTTGGCGGGGGACAGTTTGAGGGTGCTGCTCGTATACCGTGCACCTACCTGTACAACAGCCTCTCTACATGCTCTGGCAGAGGTGGGGCGGGGGTGGTGTTGTGGTCTCCAAAGAAACTAGTCGGGGGGGGGGCATCAACATCCGTACAGACACCGACCTCAGGGGGGCAGAGCATGAGTTCATGGCCACCATGACAGACATGGGCCAGATGGTCAGCGGCCCGACACAGCAGGAAGGACATACTCTCAATCTCATGTTTCGCACCGGCCTTGAGGCGGGTGCTCCACTATTGGGGGAGATATCAATGGTGCCCTTGTCATGGTCGGATCATTATTTTCTACAGACCTCTCTTAGCACATGTCTGCCACCAGAAGGGTGTGGAGTCAATTGAATGGTTCACCCCCAGAGGCTAATGGAACTGGAACGGTTTCGGTTGGCTCTTGAGGAGTTACCCTCTGACCTCGACGACTGACTCATTGATGACCCCGTCACATTATGGAACACTCTGCTGACTGAGGCCATTGATCAGACTGCTCCTAGATGTCCGCTGCCCAGGTGACAGCACCGCAGACCCCCGTGGTTTTCGGAGGAGCTCTGACGGTGGCATCGTTATTGTACTGAAGTCAACAGATTGCGGTATAGAGCTAGTTTACGAGAATATGCCGAGGTTATGAGGGCAGCGAAAAAAAAGTATTTTTCGCTGCTCTCACAGCATCTGCAAAGTCTTGCCCAGCGGAGCTTTTCTGGGTGGTGCGGGGGGGGGCTGGTCAGTCCGGCTTCCCTCCACCCTGGAGTGGAGTCATCTATAGCATGCTGTGATAGGTTTGTGAATTATTTTGTGGATAAAATCGCTCGTATTCACCATGATTTCGACGCTGCACTTACTACACTAGGAGAACCAGAGGTTATGGAAGTCACACTTTGTCTGGTTTTATGGGATCAATTTCATTTGGTAACACCCACTGATGCGATCAGGACCCTTGGGGCTGTTAGGGCTACCTCTTGTGAATTAGATCCATGCCTGTCTTGGCTAATTAAATCTTGCAAGGAGACAATGGGGCCACTGCTGGCGGGGGTGGTCAATGCCTCCCTTTGGGGAGGGCAGAGTGCTGGGCTATCTCAAAGAGGCAGTGGTGCGGCCTCTGCTCAAGAAATCATCACTTGACGTTGACTCCCTTGCCAGCTATCGACCTGTCTCTAACCTTCCGTTTTAGGTTATTGAGTGGGTGGTGGTTCAGCAGTTGCAGGGGTATCTTGACCGCATCGATTTTGTTGATTTGTCAGTCGGGATTTCGTCCGGGTTATGACACGGAGACTGCGCTTGTGGCCTTGGTGGACGATCTGCGCCGGGAAATGGACCAGGGCCATTCGACCCTGTTGGTCCTATTTGATCTGTTAGCTGTTTTTTGATCACAAGTTGTTGGTGGCGCGCCTGCAGAACTGTGCAGGGGTGGGCGGGACTGTTCTTGAATGGTTCCGCTCGTTTGGAACTGGGAGAACCCAGCGAGTGGTACTCAGGGAGTGTTTTTCATCATACCGAGACCGCGCATGTGGTGTCCCGCACAGTTCGGCGTTGTCCCCTCCCTCACCCCGTTCAACGTATATATGCAGCCCCTCGGCGAGGTGATCAGGAGGCTTGGCGTACAGTGTCACCAATATGCTGATGACACCCAGCTATATCTCTCTTTTTCAACAGACCCAGACCCCACAGTTTCCGTGCTTACTCGATGTCTGACGGCTGTGGGGGATTAGATGAGGGCTAATCGACTGAGGCTGAATCCCGACGAGACGGAGGTGATGCTGGTGGGTAAGGCAATGGAGTTAACAGCCCCCCATTATTGATGGGGTCTGTCCTCCATTGGTTCCCTAGGTGCAGAGTCTGGGGGTACTCCTCGATGCGCAGCTCTGCCTGGATGCTCAGGTGGAGGCTGTGGCGAGGGGTGTCTTTGGCCAACTACATCTGGTACGTCAGGTTACGCTGTAGGTTTTGGACTCCAACCTGGCCACCATCATCCATGCTTTCATTACCTCGAGATTGGACTATTGCAACACACTCTACGTGGGGCTACCTATAGTGACGGTCCGGAGACGCAGCTAGTGCAGAATGCTGCGGCTCGTCTCCTTACAGGGATGGGTCGCCGTGAGCACATTACACCAGTGCTCCGTTCTCTGCACTGGCTGCCAATAGTCTTCCGACCCAGATTCAAGGTGTTGGTTTTAACCTATAAAGCCCTAAACTGTCTGGGCCCAGCCTATCTGCGAGACCGTCTCACTCCCCAGGTACTGGACCAGCCCCTGTGGTCATCGGGGGATGCCCTTCTTGTGGTCCCCCAAGTCTTGGGCCACGCAGGGGAGGGTGTTCTCGGTGGCCGCACTGAGGATGTGGAACTCCCTTCAGTGGGGGTGCGTCTGGCCCCAGACCTTCCCTCCTTTCATAAAAGCTGTAAGACTTGGCTGTTCCGCCAGGTGTTTGACGGGGGAGATGGGTAGAGGGTGGGGGAGGAGAGGGATGGGGGTCGGTTAGTAACATGTTTTATTTTCTTCCAGCAGTCGCTAGAAGAAACTTAAATGTACAGCCACTGTTCATTATAAACAGGGGATTACTGAAGTCCCGATTTTGAGGAAACCGCTTGCCCTACATTTCTGAAAATTTTAACCATGGCTGTAAGTTGTGATATGCACAAAGTTTGAAGAAGATCCATTGGGAAAAAAAATTCACAGTGCATTAAGTCTGTGGTTTACATGTATACAAATTTTATACACTTCATACAATAAAGGGTTAACAATCTGAGTATAACTAACATTATACAATTCGTTCTACAGAATGCAGTTGTGTACAAGCAGATTTAATGCACTGTGGAAAAAATTTTGAATGATGTTAATAAATAAAAGTGTAATATAAAAATGGGATAGTTTAGTTATTGATAAGAATGAATAAAAGTATTTATGGTAAGGAATTTAGTACATATATTACATTTATGTTGACGAGGATAAAATATTTAATGTTCAAATTGTGAAATGTACATGTTTTTTGGCGTTTATGTTTTGTTGCAATGTATGGAGTGGGAGGTTTTTTGAATTGTAATTGTACTGAATTTGGGGGGTTTTGTGGATGTTAAGAAAAGTTTTGTGCATTTAAGGTTTTTTTAAAAAACTGTTATAATTTTATGGTTAACTGTTGAGCTATGTTATTGCAAGCTACCCCACGTCGCCAAGGAGGGGCAGGATATTAAATGTTTTTAATAAATAAATACATTCATCTTGTTTCTTATAATAAACTTCTTTTAACTAAACTGGTGTGCTTAAGTAAATTCCTGACTTTGTGGTGTCAGTTTGGGGAGATTGAGTCATCAAACTCAGATTAACCTGATAAAGAGTTTTTGTGCTTTGGGAAATTCTGAGGCAAAGGTGACTAAGAGAGTTAACCCTTTGCAGGCTGGAACATTTCTGGGGAGAGCTGAGCCAGTAGGAGCTGTAAATGGGGAAACTGAGTCACAGCTATTCTAGATTAGGGGCAGAGAGGTCTCAATCCTGTCACAATGGCGCCCAATCAGAGATTAAATCCCAAGACTGTTTACCAACGTGAAGGAACTGAAAAGTGAAGTAACTAGCTCCTAGATTTGGAGCAAGCAACAGGCAAACATTGCGCGAGAATGCTGGGTTGTTGTTTTGTTTTTCATTTTGGGAATCAATGTTAGGCAAGTAAAATGGAAGAGCCTAAAGGACTGTCCAAGCTGAACAAAGAACAGCTACTACAAGAGTGTCAAAAAAGAGGAAGAGACATGAAAGGCTAAAATAAAGCAGAACTTAATCTATAAAGGCACATGCAGTTCGGAAAAATGAGCAGCCATGAATGTTTGTTTTGTCTCATTATTGCATTTTTCTAATGATGGGGTGTGGTGAAGATCATAAAATCAATGTCCATAAAACACACAAAACATATGCATATGGAATGAGCACTACATGTTAATATTTTTGTATCCATGTTTGGTGTCTAACTAATCACTGTAATGTATACAAAAACATGGTGCGACTTAGATGACAGTCAGTTATACAAGCCAAAGTGAACCCATTATGATAACTTAGAGAATGGGACAGGAAACCCTTTTGAACTCTTCCCGTTCCCTTATGTTTACTGATAAGCCAAAGAAGCCGCTTCAAAGGCCAGGACATTTAGGTTGCTTTTAGACGAGCGGGTCACAGTCGCGCAACCCACTTGCGTGATTTTTCAAAATCCCACAACGCGGGATTAAACATGACGAGGGATCACGCACATTCAAGGCAGTCACGCATTGTTTACTGACTGTGACCTAAATACCTCACATATCGAGCTATTTAGTTCGCAGTCAGTAAACAATGCGCGAACATCTTGAATGCGCGTGATCATGTCCCTCATCACGTCCAATCCCACCTTGCGGGATTTTGAAATATCATGCAAGCAGGTTGCGCAACTGCAACCCGCTTGTCTAAAAGCGGTCTTAGTTGCACAGAAGCCATAAAAACTCACTGGGTGGCCTTGGACAAGTCACAACCTTTCAGCCTCAGTTCCCCATCCGTAAAATGGGAATGTGTGTGTGTATGTCTTTCCCTGTAGTCTTCTCACCTTTGTCCATCTTACATTGTAAGCCCACTGGGTTGGGACTTGTCTCTGAATATCTGTGATTGTAAAGTACTGCATACACCTAGTAGCACTATAGAAATTATAAGTAGTAGTAGTAGTAAGCAGACTGACAGAATTAAAAGGCATGCTTAGGACTCAGGGAAAAATCTTTTGACCAAGAGCATTGAGAGATCTTCTGAGAAAACTTTTGCAGCTGTAACAGAAGCAAGACACTAGACCCAGCTTTTTCCCATTAAGGCTGAGAGAGAAAAGATTCAAAGACTGAACTGAACTTGTAAGCATACAGCTGTATAAAGTGAGGCTAACATACTCTACAGTACAGTAAACTTGAATTATCTTATGTTTATTTTATTTACTGCACTCTGAGCACAATCTTGTATTATATGTTAATCTTGTTTCTTATAATAAACTTCTTTTAACTAAGCCGCTGTGCTTAAGTGAATTCCTGACTTTGGAGGGTGACACAGTTTGCGGAGATTCTGAGTCATCAAATTCAGACAAACCTAATGAAGTATTTTCTGTGCTTTGGGAAATTCTGAGGCAAAGTTGACTAAAAGAGTTAATCCTTTACAGGCTGGAACAGTTCTGGGGAGAGCTGTTCCAGTAGGAACTGTAACTGGGGAAACTGAGTCACAGCTAGTCTCGAGTGGGACAGAGGTCCAAATCCCATCGTAGGGGGCCAGTTCTAAAAATGCCAGAACTGATTTTAGGTCCCACTCCACCACTGCTCTTGTCTCTTAGTCTGGGAGGGCGGGTGGGCAAGGTAATGGGGAACTAAGGCAAGTTTGGGAGAGGAAGACTGCAGGGGCAGGGTGTGTGCATGGAAGAGGCTTTTAGTAGCAAGCAGGCAAGGAAAGGAGACTTAGAAGGGAGTTCACGAGGGGGGGAAACAGTGGAGGAGGGTAGATTGGAAGGAGAGAATCTATGGGTGGGGCATGAAAAAAGGACATCTGAGGGGTAACAGATCCCCCAAACCTTTGGACCAGAGTTGCTCCACTGCCTGTCCCCGAGACAATCCATCATTAGTGACTGGCATCTGGAAAAGGTTGTACACGCAAGTGTGTAATCGCCAGCTGGAACAAATCCTCCCTGGTAGCGTACGCAGCTGCCTGAGCAGTTCCACAGACTGAGACAGCAGTGAATATTCATCCCCAACCACCAAGCATGGAGCTGACTGCTAGTTAAGAGATCAATCACCTAGGATATTAGGGTGGGGAAGTGAGAATCATGCTCTAGCTGCAGTGAAGCAAACACCAGGCACCACAAACCTGAATGAGAGCAAGGAGTCTGGAGAACAAGTGCTGACAGGCCCAAAGCATCCACAGAGGGTGCTGGGGTGTGCTCCGCAGACTCAGTGGCTGTAGGGCTTGCATTGCCGATGGAGTCTGAGCTGCTCAAGGTACATTTCTCAGCAAAGAAGGCTCTCATGATGTCTGTTAGAAGTGGAAGCTCTTGATGTGGATGAGCTCACAGTGTGGTTCTTCTAATAGTAGAATGATGTCTAGCCTTTGGCAGACACAGTGGACATGGTGGAGAAGGCTCTGCCATTGCTGTCCACTATGTCTGCCAAGGAGTAGCAAAGGTGAAGCTTCAATTTTGGGTGAGGACTCCCACATTCTGCTGCTAGTGGTCATCAGGGGCTCCCTTAAAGCCAGCAAATGAAGACAGATTTAGCCAAAACCTTAGGGCTTGAAGGTTGATACGAAGGCAGGACCTTGGAAAAGGAGGACGGCAAATTCTTTGGGGCTTTGGGTGCAAGTTTTACCAGTGGCAGGAGATAAACCCCCTGATTAACACTCCTAGGCTATTCACACCAGCTCCGCAGCACTGGGGCCTGAGAGAGGAATAACATTAACAAAGCTGGGATATTAGTGCATCACCATCGCTGCCTTTACGAGGCAATAATCCCATCTCTGCCTCAGGAAGAACCACTCAGTCTATGGGCTTCTCGCAGAGCTCCACCAAGGAGCAAAGTTATTGCCTCATAAAGCAACTCCATGGCCTGTTATCACCTAATTATGAAAAGCAGCATTGACCGGAGGTGAGGGGGTGGGAGGTGCCATTTGTTAGCAGACCACAAAGCTGGCAGACAGGTGAGATGGGCAATGGGACAAGGAGCAGGAAACTATTTAGCAGCTTTGGGAAGGGAAAAGCAGTGCTTCTGTATAATCAGTCAACTGACTTCTCTGTGGCTGCAAGTAACAGCAGTTCTTCAGTCAATCAGTGAAAAGATCAGATGGAATGATGGGGAGGTACTAGTCTCCTCCTCCACATTGTTGAATAAGGCATTTCCCCCAGCAGACTTGGGTCCCTGCATACTCAGCCTCCTGTCTCCCTCTCTGGGTGTTTTCAGACAAGTGCATTACCCAACCAGTAGTCACTGGTTAGCCACTGGTTACCGGGGGGGGGGCTCATACAAGCACGTTGGGTACTGGGTGTAGAGGTGCTTGTCTGAAAATACCCTCTAGATGGATGTCTGGCTCTTCCCCTCAAGGACAGGCTATGCCAGCCAGCCCAGGTGCTGAGGTGGCCAGAACTCAGAAGCTTATCATGCCAGGAAGCCATGACTGCCCATGGAATTGTAAAGGACCAGTGAAGACATCCTGGGAGCTCTCCTTTCCCGATCTCACAATCATTTATCCGGAATCCACTTTGCCCATGAGAGGCACCACCAAGAGTCTTTCCCAATCGCTACAGTCTCCAGTTCTTACACAGTGTGTGAGCTCCCAAAGTACTTTTCAAGAAAGGTAAGCCTCATTACCCCCATATTACAGATGGAGAAAATGAGGAACAGAAAGGGGAAGCAACATGCCCAGTTTAGTGCCTACTCTGCTGTCCCACACTGTGGCATCTCAACATTTTTCATGCACTGCTGGCACATGATCACCTTTCCATAGCAAACACCATCCATATTCGCACCTCCCATCTCATAACAGTGCATGAAAAATGCACTGCATTCTTGCAAATGCCTGCACTCTTGCTCATACTTTGTACCTGCACAGCACATTAACATGTGATACACAAACACTTTAAGCATGCCAGCTCAGTTCCCCACTACATGTCCCTGTAACCTCAGTGCCTTGTCATTCCCTGGCCTGCTGCCTGTCCAGCTAGCAAACCCAGTTCCCGCTTAGCTTTGATCAGAAACCTCAGTCTCTAGTTGACATGAAGTGTATAATTTGGATGTTGAAAATATTCTCCTGAAAACATATGTGCCTGCTGCATCTTAATGACCTCTCCCAGCTCAGGCAGCCTCATGCCTGCTCTATGGAATTGTGTTTGCTATTTACAAAGTCTTTGGTGCTGTTGAATGGGTGATCCTACATAGCCACAAGATGCTAAGTAGTAGTGTTTGTCCGTTCGTAAATCTCCTGCATGTTGGCCAATGCTGCATTACGGCACAGAATGGCATAACTTACGAAAGATGCAAACAAAGATGAGAATTCAATGACCAAAAGTGACTGAGAAACATATCTGCTGATAGCTGGTAAAATGGTGCGTCTTTCTCAGGGGACTGGGGATGGGCTACAGAACCTTTCACACAAAGGCCACCAGGTCATAGCTTCTAATGACTGAAAGCAGATGCAGCCAAAGGGAGTTGGTGAGTCCAGTTCCTAGTGACTGGTGTCCCCATCACACCGCTTTGTAAGTAGTACCAATTAGCAGTCACACCAGGAAGACCAAGGACTGAGCGGGAGTCAGACTCCTTCACTTGGCCCTGTGGAGAGTGCTCATTGATTATTCTGAAGCATACTGATGGGGTGTGTGTCGGACAGGGTAAGGAAAGCTAGGCTTGCGTTCCTGCTGCCTGTGCCATACCTGCTCTGGGCATGAATAAAGATTCTCATTCTCAGAGCTTCTAATCTGGCACCTTCCACCAGCTGAACAAACTCTCATGCTCTAGTCTGATTAGATGAGGTTTCATATAGTTCAGTGCCCCATGACTAGTAAACCCCTGAGGATGAATCCATCTGATGAGTCATAAAACTGGCCTCTGACCCATGAGAAAGGGCCACATGCTGCACACACAAGGAGTATATTGCCAGGATGAATACTGGGAGTCTAAGTTTAGAATGATAATTGAGAGTGTCCAGTCATAGGCCATGAGTAGGGGTTGCCACCTATGCAAATGTTTAAGTCACACTAATGAAAAATACATGTTGCAGGCCCTGCAACATGTATTTTTCATAAGTGTTCCTTGAGAATTTGCATAGGTGGCAAGCAACTCTAGCTATGAGTGACCAGTAGTGGTTCTGCTGTTGTAGCATATGAGTAAGGAGTAAAACAACATTAACAGTGCTCACCTGCATTGTTCTTTGTGTCTGTACTGTCACTATCTGCACTTCTCAGAGAGGAAGCTGAGGCACGGAGCAGAAAGGTGACTTGCCAGAGCTCACACTGGAGATCAGTAACAGCCAGGGGCAGAACATATTTCTCTTCATTCCCACGGCCCATCCTAGCTAATATAACAATTACAGTTCAATCCTCCTGTCCCTTAGCACTAAGAGCAATTTCTACTTAACGAGGCTAAATCCTGACCCCCCAGAACTTGGTAGCATTGGAGCAAGACTAGAATTTAGCCCAAGGTCGTTGAGTTTGTCCCATCTTTTTCTGTGTAACTCCCTGCAGAGCTGCCATCTCACATTACATTACATTACATTCCAGCATTGGAGAGCTGCTTCCTGACCTGGGATGTCCTCTAGAGCCACAGGGTGTGGTGACTCTCTAGAGTCCAAGGAAGGGCGGGGGAACCTCCGGCCCAGTGGCCAGATCCAACCCATGGCTGTTTTTCATTTGGCATCTTTCCAGTTCCTGGATCTACTCTTTCAGTGCTTGAGGGTAGGAACTAGATCCATGGGCCAGAATCTGGCCCATGGATCTAGTCCCTACCCTCAAGCACTGAAAGAGTAAGTCCAGGAGAAGGGAGCAGAGTATGCACTCAAGGATACGGGATGGATCAATGCCATAGATCCATGATCCGAACCCTCCCCTTCCTTAGCACACCTTTTACACCACCACCTCCAATTCTTATCTGGCCCTCAGAGCGTGAACTAATTTTCAAGATGGCCTGTAGGAGGAAAAAGGCCTATGGACTGTTCCCAGCATGTGGAAACAGAGTGGCCAGTGGGTGTGCGAGACTCCACTTGGTGGGTGCCTTCTCCCCATGCCACACGGCTGGAACAGCTCCAACAAGCCCCTGTACAAACAACTCTGTACTAATAATTCACTCCTCCCATCTTTCAGAATGAGGCTCCATATGGGATTTCTCCACTGCCAAGAGCATGTGACACTCATTTCCTGAGAAAGCTCCATAGCTGGAGAAGGAGGCCTTCTAGGTCCCCCAAGGACAGGTCTGCAGCCAAAGCAGAGGAAGAAAGGGCACCTTCCCAAGTGCCCCCATTGTTGTAGTTGTTAAGATTTGGGGAATATGGAAACCAAGGGTCTGTCTCACCCAGTGTCCCTTCTCTTACACTGCCAACACCAGAGGGGCAGGGAGGGGTCCAAGAAAAACCATAATGGACAACCAGTGAATAACCTATCTCCAGGGGAGGCCTCTCCCCATGCCCAGGCAGCTAGTGGATGGCTTATTATGCTGTGACCCAGGAGTGCCGAAGTGCCTCAGTCAGGCTTAGCTCAGCCAGCCTCTGTGCAGATGCTATTTCCATTGTTCCTTGACACTTCGGGAACTCCTGCTGAGCTCTCTGTTTGGGTGCTATTTTGTGGTGGGTCAATATAATTTTAACCCAGAGTCATCCCCATGAGTGAGCCTGTTTTGTCATACAGTGCACACCCTTGGAAATAGCATTAGCACACCTTGCATGCAGAGTCCTGTGGGTGCCACAGCTCGGTTGACCAGCAGAGTTGACCAGCAGAGGTTTGCCATAGGAATATGGAAGGGAAAACGTTTACCCCCATTACCCATATGAGGTTCTGGTGAACCTAGATGGGGCAAAATCCAGGCACAAAACCCATCATTGGGTGCAGCCAGACAAACTGCATGGGCCAATCCCTGTGCGGCTCCGTGGCAGGGCAATTGGCCCCACCACTATGTGGGGCCAGCGCAGGGAGCTGCACACAGCAGTACTGGGGAGCCAGGTGGCTCAGTCCACGTCAGAGCTGAGGTGCTGCCCTCAGGAGCGGCCACCCGGCCCAGTCCTGCCTTGCCTCCCTCCCCCAGCCCAGCTGAGAGCCAGTCCCTGGCTGGGAAATGGCCACACGCGAAGGGCACTACTGCCCATTGCTCACAGCCCTGCAGCCTTGCTCCAAGTGTGGCAGGATACCTTGGGCAGTCTTACCCCACTTGGGTTAAGACTGCTCTGCAATGCATCCTTGGGATTTTCCCAAGATGTGTCATGGAGCAGTAAGCTGTCTGACACCCCACCCCCACCCCCCGAGGCAGGGCAAACATCTGGCAGGCCCTGTGGCATAATGGGGGGGGGGGTGTACTCTACTCCTAGCCCCCTCTCTCACTGTGTGCCCATCACCATAACACTCAGGTTTTGCTGCCACCACCAGAGCAACGAGCTTCCGGGGTTAAGGGCTGCTCTGGAAGCCCAAACCCTACTCCTTATTAGAGATTGTTTTCCCAGCGTGAGCCGAACTTGGGAAGTGTTTTGGGACGCAACACACACACCAGGCACTCTTGATTAGAGAAAACAAAACAAGATGTATAGTTTTTACTAGCTAAGTTAACCAAATTACAAGGATACAAAAAGTAGGAAAAAGGCATTGAACTCATGAGCAAACACAGGCAACTACAAGCAGGTATGGTAACCTGTTTAGAGCACGTCTAAGCCTAAACGGTCCCTAACCCTGCTTCTCTGCATAGAAGGACTTATTCACAGTATCTTCTCTGCATAGTAAGCGCGGATGTTTTAGTTATGCAGGGTTCTGTTCTTTCCCAGCTGGATGGAGAAAGCTGGGTGTTGCAGGTTAGTCCAGCACAGCTACCAGATATTGGCCATGAGGTCTCTGTCTGTGGAAATTTACTAGCCTTCCTTTTAAAGGGCAACACTAGCATCCCAGCTATTGACTCACAGCCACAGTTGACCCTGTTCAAGGTGGCCAATCAGTTAGGTTACCTGGCCTAGGGTTCCTTCTTTGGTAAGGTATGTAAGGTGTGGTCAGTCAGATGGGCTAAGATGAGCACATATCCTTATATGGCCTGGCCGAGTCCCTTGCCTTGGGTCAGGGAGAAACCTAAGGGGCCAAGAGGGTTTCTCCACAGGCCCTGCTTCACATGGCTGGTTTGCCCAGGGAGGGATAAGCCAAAGTGTGGTAGCCAAAGTGTGGTAGCCTTCCCAGGCCATCTCGTGTGGCTACACCCCAATAGAAATTGCCCTGCTGCTAGCCTTTCCCAGGCATCTAAGGAAGTACCAAGACAGCATTGCTAGATGCCCTGCTGGCAATGGGTCCATCATGGGCAGCTCTAAGAACCCCAGATCGGAGTAGTTTTAACAGATGCTCAAGGTATCAGGATCAAGCCCTCAGAGTAGATCTAATAGACATGCAAATAGATTTTGCACAATTCACATGAGAGATAGGTTTCACTCTCATGGCCATGTGTGGCTTCTACATGTATAGAGTTCTAATAAAACCCGTAAGCCATATATCCCTGAGCTCTCAGCATGACTGAGGCCAGTTTAGAGATGGGAATGGGTGCCAGAGATTACTTCTTTCCAAGGAGAGACTTTTTGCTGTTCTGATGAGAACTGATGACAGGTGGTGCAGAAGAGGAAAATGCCGGTCTGTTGCATTTAGTGACTGCCCTCCAAGATAAAGTGCAGCAGACTGGTACAGCTTGCAAAACTCTGCCAGACACATCCGATTAGTATGAATCCTGGAATGGTGCTCCCAGGGGAACTGAGAAGTAAGCACCCCTCAGGTTACTTTGGTAAAGGTCCGAGCCTGCGCAGAGAGCACTTATTCAAAGCCCAGGCCACAGGCAGCAATCCAACACTTTGCATGTACAACAAACAGAACCTCATACACCAGTAACTTCCAGATGCAGTGTGCATGCTAAGATGTGTCCTTTTCTCCCCAAGACCCAAGCAGCAGCCTGTATGGTGACCCTGATCACAGAGCAGGGCTGGGATCAGACCAAGTGGGGCTGGGAGCAGGAACCTCAGCATTCCTCAGTCTGATTTAGAAACAAGACACTGACCAAAACCACCAGCTGGTGGGGGAAAAACCCAGCCTGACCCTGCAATTCTCCTAACCAGTAGTGTTAGAACCAGGCTGGAAATTCTGCAATACTCTATCCTGCTGACCTAGTTATGGGAGCTCCCTGCCTGCCCTGACCCTCCCTGTTTGGGATGCTCTGATTAATGGCTTAGAACCACTAGGAAATGAGCCATAATGAAGTCTCCCCCTCTGCCTCCACCCACTGTCTCTGGATAGTGCCTGTTACCCAAGCAACAGAGAGCCAGGGATGTTATAAGCATAGCATTAATGTAGCATCCCTAGGACTCTTTCCAAAGGAGTATGCCTCATCATTACCATCTCCATTTCACAGATGGGGAAAACTGAGACACAAAAAAGGGGGAAGGATAGTGTAGCAGTTAGGGTGCAAGCCTCAGACACAGGCAGCCTGGTTTCAATCCACTGTTCTATCTCACACTCTCTCTGTGACCTTGTGCATTTCCATTAGCCTCTCTATATCTCATTTGCCAATCTGTAAAATGGAGTTAATAGTATTACCCTCCTTCCCAGAAGGGATGTGAGGTTAAATGCATTAGCAATTGTGAGGTACTCTGATCCTGTAATGGGGGCCAGGGAGAAATGACTTCTCCTGTGATCACACACAGGTCTGTCACAGACTCATAGGATACTAGGTCATAAATGATAGTTGAGATAATCTAATCTAAATAGCCCAGACCAAGGATTTGCTCCAGATATTGCCATACAAAGCCCATCATGTGGGTCTTGCTAAAGCTGAGAATGTACAAAGGCCTTGTCTTGATTTGAAGACTGCAAATAATTGAGAATCCACCACTTCCCCTTGGCTTTCATTCCAAACACCAAAGTGGTTTGAGCATCCTCAGTTTGCTCGGAGACTTTGAGTCTGAGCTGACCTGACTTTTCCTGCAGATAGGAGTAAAACCATTAGCGAGCACATCAAGGAGAGGAATTTTTCTTCCCGATTTTGCTAATGGCCAAAGTCCTTGATTCCAACCCAGCTTGTTTTTGTACGGAATATTGTGAAGTTCCAGAGAGAAGGAGGGAAGAGCCAGTGTGTACAATGCAACAGTCCCAGATGCATTGAAAACAGTAACAATGAAAACAGTAAAACTGAATTCAATCCAAACTTTCACAGGACAACATTCTTTTCCCCACAGTAATACAAGAAATCAAGATACCTCAAGAGATTTCTAGTCCAATTTCCAGACCAATTTTGCAGGCTCGGCAAATCTGCTGATTTTGGAGGAAGTTCACCATCCAAGTCTGCAAATTATTAATAGGACTCAGAATCCAGCTGCTGAAGACCACTTGCCTGGCCTAACAGCTGGATTTGTGACCCTTGATATACACACATTATGCTTATGAAGTGAAGAAAGAGTGAAGTCCAATAGATTCAGGACTCTTTGGTTCTCTTCCTGCCACTGCCCCACCAACATGCCTGGACATATTTCCCCTTCTTTCTCTCAAATGCAAATTTATCCAATTGGTTATACCCAAAGACCCATGTTCACTGCATTTTCCCCATTGGCAACAAAGATGAAAATCCAGTGAGAATGGGTCCCTCCCTGGCTATGATTTACCAATTTATGCCAGTTTGGGGCTGCAGCCTGCTGTTTCTAATGGAGTAGTGCTGATTTACACCACCTGGGGACGTAGCCCATTCACTCTAGTGGCACTTTACATCACCTGGAGATCTCATTCCTAGTTTTCTTCTTGGGGATGGGAGGGTCTCTAATCTGACTTTCATGTGACCTTCTCGCCTGCCCCAGCACAGGAAGACAAAGTAGTTCAAGTGATATCTTTTACAGGAACACTAGCATGTGTAGGTGTGTACTCCTCTGGGCAGGTAACATTGACTGCCTGAAGGTACTGCCTTCCCCGCTTTGTCTTTTTCATAGGTGGGACCTGTCCAGCAACACCAGTCCAGTATGGGGAAGCAGAGAAGTCATGCTGTACCATCCACATGAGCTCAAGCTGATCCTGAAAAGCCTGCAGGAGACTCAGCTTGGGAGAGAAGAGAGGAGGAAAAAGAGGTTGCTAATATTTTGTTCAGAGCCAGCCCCTAATCCTGCCTTTTGCAAGGTGACTGGGATCTGGTGCATGGTGTCAGCAGAGCAGCTGTAGCCCAGCTGGGCCAGGCGATGAGCTGCTGGGGAAGGGGAGGGAATCAGGTTTCATGGCGCTTTTCCCTTTTATTTGGGTCCAGGGCTCTGTGTCTGACAAACCCTCCACATTTATTATTTACTCCCCCCTTGGACTGGGGGGGTGCAGGCAGTGAGTGGATTCTCAGCCAAGACTGCAACATGAAGGGAAATGGAATAGCGTATTACTAGCCCCTCACCAGACACAGACAAGCCCCCAACCTTCCATATTCCATCCCGTGTCACATTTGGGTGCAATTGCTATGTGCACAGGAAAGCCAGGGTGGGATAGCTCTACTACAGCCAGGGAATAAACAGAGAAACAACACAACTTTTCATCTCACTGACTGATGAACAGCCCTCCCTGCTAATCCTGCCCTGGCTCCATTCAGCTCTGCTAATACCCCTCAGTCCTTACCAACAGCCCCCTATATTATTCTGACCCTGTACTCTACCATCCCCCTGCCCTCTTCAGCTGATGCCCTACAGTCCTAACCAGAGCATCCTTCTGTTTCACCCTGAACTGCTCCCACCACAGCCCTGCTAGTGCTCCCCAGTCCCAACCTGCAGCTCCTTGCTATTCCAGTTTCAGGCAACACACACACACCTGCCAATGCCCTCTTAAGCCCTACAACAACCCCCTAGAGATTTCAGCCCTGGGCTCCCCCCCTCCCCAATTTCTCACTGCACTGACAAGCTCTGAAAGCTCACATCCCTGTGTTACTCCAGCTGTAGGCTCAACCAGCTCTGCTGGTGCTCCTGAAGACCCCCTGCTATTCAAGCCCTGGCCTCCCTCTCCATACACAAAGCTCTGCTCCCCACTCCCAACCTAACCCCTTGCCATTCCAGGCCTGAGCTAAGATTGCCAATCACGCCAAAGGGTGTGGTAGTCTGTGAGCTATGGACAACAGGTGGCATAGCAGACTGAGGCTGTGATACCTGTGCCCACGGTACCAAGCACCAGTATGAGTTGACCAGCTACTACCCAGCACTCCTTCCCCTCCATCTGCCTCTCCCAAGTGCAGCAGCCTCTTACTTGGACTGACACCCCCCTCCTGGCACTCTACAGCTCTGCTCCAACAGTAGACATTACCGGAGGGGCTGTTGCATAGAAACAGCCATGTTGAATGAATGAATGAATGAGACTTTATTTGCAGTAACTAAAAAGCCATGTTGATGCTAAGGAGCAGACAGATAAGCCGTTACTGCCCTTTTCCCCTCTCTTGGATCTGTGACATCCCCAGGGCACCCATTGCAGGTGTGCGCATGCAGGGGCACAAATGGAGGAACTGCAAACTCAAGGGAGGACGCACACACATCTGCATGATGGGGCAGAGGGCAGGGCTACAGCACTGGGGGTGGGGTCACAGAACAACCCTGACTCCAGATTGGGGATTGAGAACAGCAGCCCCCAGCCGCTCTGGAGCAGAAGCAATGCTGTTTCCTTGTAGACTCCCTAGCAACAAAGCAGCATCGCTCAGTCCCCTCCCGGAGGCAGCAGGGCATCTCGCTCTCCCGCAGCTCCTGCCCTGTTCTGAGCAACCACTCCCCTCTGCCTGCAGCTTCCAAAAGGCGAGAGCTCCTGCTTTCTTTCTACCCAACATGTCCACTGTGCTGGAAGCACACGCACACCCCACCCGCCCTCAGGAAACACCCCCTTCTGCAGAGCCGGCCGCCAGACGTCCGCAGTGCAAGAGCCCTCCTCGCCTGCCCACCCACCCTCCTGGCACGGATCTTACTCCTGACAGCCCAAGCCTGCCACTCACACCTCCTACCAGCTGCACATGGGCCCATGCCCCCATACCAAGCCAGAGCTGGCATGGGCACATCGAGCATAGTGCTATTAGTGCAGCTGCAGATGGGAAAGTTGTCCCACACCCGCTTGGTAAAGCGCCTACCAGCCATGTTTCCCCTGCAAACACACACACTGCCATGCACACACACGCACACACACACACACACAGGGACACTGTCACATACATTCATTCTGACACATATACACACATACATGTATTCTAGCTGCACACACACAGTCTGTCAAACACATTCACAGACATGGACACACTGTCACACATACTGATCCACACATACACTAACACACATTCACACAGGCACTAACACACATACACACTCACATGATACTGGCACACATACATTCACAGTGACCTACCCAGTCATACACCCTCATCCCATGTGCACTGACCTCTCCCACACACAGTGACACTCATCCTCTCACACAGGACGTTGATACAGACCCTCATTCTAACAACTAATCCTCCCTTCCCCAGCACAAACACGCCCCCCAGCCCACTGGCTACCGCTCGCTCCGCTACCTCCCTGCCCTTCCCTTCTTCCCAGTGTCAGTTTCCCAGCCCAGACAATCTCCCGGCGCGGGTGCAGCAAAGTCCCCAATGCTGCTGCGGGAGAGTCTTTCCCTTCCATCTTTCACGTTTGCTCGCTCTTTCTCCGGTCCTTCCCAGCCAGTCCGGCTCGGCTTGACATCTCAGCCCATGCAGGGACCGTCTCCCCGGCTGGGAAGGCTCTTTTGCCAGGAGCATTGTTCTCCTGAGGGCGGGGGGGTCGCTATTTTAAGGCCGATCCTAACCGGCAATGCCCGGAATAAGCTCTCGGCAGAGCCGCTCCTCTAACTGGAGAAAGGAAGGATGGACGATGTGCTGCGCTGGGGCGCTTAGCCCCCAAGCTGCAAGCTCTCCAGGCAGGGCTGCAAATCAGAACCCCAGAAAATCGGACCCACCTACCGAGGAGAAGCCCTGGCCACAAGGAGCCGGGAGAGAAGCACGACCCCCTCCCTCTGGCTCAGCCCCTAATCTGGAACCCATCTGCGAGCAGGGCCCCGGCAGTGCCCCATCCAGTTGCGCCCTGGCGCTGCGCTCTGCGCGGTACCGGCAGCGGGCAAGGACTCACCCAGCATCTGGCTGAAGAGCAGCTGCTCCAGGTCACCCAGCACCGTCACCACCAGCTCCGGGTCCACCTTCAGGTAGGCTTTCTCCGAGTCCTGCTGTCCTTTCCCCGTCGGGGGGGCTGCCGGCTGCTGCTGCTGCTTCTGCTGCGCCTTGGCTTTGCTGGAGAGGATCTCATCATCCGACTTGCTGTCGTCCCCAACGCCGGCTTCGGGCGCCTTGCTGAGGGGTTTCACCTCGGCATAGGGCCCGCGAGGGATGCGGCTGGGCTTGCCCAGAGTGGAGGGCAGTGGGGCCAGGGGTGTCTTGGCCAGGCCTGGGGCCAGCTTGGCCTGGAAGAGCGAGTGCTCCGACTTGGAGAGGCTCTTGGACATGAGGGGCGCGTCCTTGGCTTTGAGCCCCCCCCGGCCGAAGCCCTTGGCCGCCTTGGCCATGTCATCGCTCCACTTGGGCTCGTAGAGCTGCATCTTCTTCTCGGCGTCGGTGAGGAAGGAGAGGTTGGTGAGCGACTTCTGCTTGCGCAGGTTGGAGCCGCCCGGCAGCCTGCCCTCCATGCTGCCCGACTTGAAGACCTTCAGCTCGCCCGGCTTCTGCACGCCCGGCGCTTTGGGGCGCTTCTGCATCATGGCCTTGGCCGCCTCGCCCGGGTTCTTGTAGCCTCTCAGCTCCGAGTCCGGCCCCTCCTCGCTCAGCTCCACATCCTGGAGGCTCTTGAGGTTGCTCCCCAGCATCTCGCCTGCGCTGGAACCATTTAAAATCCCAGCCCCTGGAGCGCGGCGGAGGAGAAAGGCAGGAAGGAGGAAGGGAGGAGAAAATACAAAGAGACAAGCGATCAGAGGCAGCCGATGCCAGTCCCCGGTGCCCGCCCTGGGCAGGCAGCAGCTCCTCTCGGAGCCGCAGAGCAGCCCCGCCTCGCTTCTTCCAGCGCCGCTGGGCGAGTGAGAACCAGCGGAATGTCAGGGAAAACAAAAAGGGCCCTCCCTCTCCGCGCACCGAGATGCGCCCGGCTCGCCACACAGAGCGGTGGGGAGGGGGGAGAGACGCGCGCGGCTATTGCCAGCTCAGGGAGGGAGGGGAAGGAGGGAGGGGGCGCGCGGACGGGAGAGAAGGGAGGGCTGCTTGTGGAGACAGGGAGCCTGTGCCTTGCGTTTCCAAGGCGCTCTCACCCGGGAGCGCAGGGCAGGGGCTCCCAGCGCACTGGGCACGAGGCTGGGCAGGGCTGATGCCAGGGCAGAAGGAGCGAACTAAGTCCAATTCACCTCAGTGAGGCGAGGCCCCCCGCAGTTGCCCCCAACTGCTGCCCAGGTGCTCAGCCGGTGGCATTTCTAGTGCTGTGCTAGCCCTGAGCACAGCTAGACAGGCAGCTTCCAGGCAGGGCTCCCAAAATATTCCTGCTCAAGGCCCCCAACACTGCCCCAATGTTAGGCACAGCTTGACAAACCAAAGCAACCTCACCTCCAGGTGCAGCCCAGCTAACCCTTGATGGTCCCTCCCCCATTCTCCCTCTTTGGGACATGGTGCTGCACACGATGCAGTAAAGGTAATGAGGGATCCCAAAAGAACCCCAAAGAAATCCTGTGCCAGCCCTCAGCAAAGGGGGTGTCACATCCAGCTGCAGGAGCCTGCCACTCTTCAAGCCTGGGGCACTGTCCTCCCCCCAGCATTGCACACCAAGCACAATAGGAAAGGCTTTTTAGCAAGTAGCTGGCCCTGACCTTTGGGGCCAAGAGATGCTTCATGCCCTCCACAGAGCTGAAATGCAAGAGTCCAGGGCAGCGGCATAGTGAGGTTGGAATAGGCTCTGGTGCAGAAGATGGAATGAGGCCCCCTTTCCCCCTTCCAACTAACAGAGGATACAGCTACACCAGGGAGCGTGGGACCCGCAGGCCCTTTCACAGAGCGCCCCGGTGCAGCAGCACCCCCTACCCCTACTATAGCTATGCCCTGCACTTACAATTCTCTGTTGGCAGAGCAGTCTTTCCCTTTCACACTCAGATTGGGTGCTGCATCCCTGTAAGGAGCAGGCCTGCAGTGTCTGTGCGGTATATAGTGCTCTGTCTGCTTTTTGAAGGAGGCTGACAACAGAGAGGTTCCTGAGGGACAGGGTTAGGGTGGCCAATGTGCAATAGGGTTAGGCGATGCATGGCCTGTTTGGTCCTGTGCCCAACCAAGAGAGTTAGCACAGGAAGCAAATTGGCACAGATTGGGAGAACTACCCATGGGCGCTGAGCATAAGAGAGAGGCCTTTAGATGCAGGGAAACAGAGTCTCCCTGATACTGTCTGATGGGGAAGGCGAGGCTAAGGGATGCTGAACGGGGAACCCAGTGGGGACTGATACTTGACTGGCCTGTTCACTGGGGATGCTGCAGACCTCCCAACAGCAAACTCCCACCAGAGGAAATGCCCACTCAGTCCTGAGTCACTGCAGCTGTGGGCTTGGGTGTCCCAGTCTCTGACCCAGCCAGCTTAGATAACATGGAGCGAGACCGGTTAGCTCTGTATAGACAGACAATGACTGGAGCCTTTCATGTCTGGCCCAGGTTACTCACAATTACAACCCTCCCACAGCTTCCAGAGGCCTGGCCTGAGGACTCACAGGCTACTTGCTTTACGACAGGCACCAAGAAAGGAGGATATTATTAATTTATTATTAATTATTCTTATTCTTATTATTATTTATTTAATACTGGTACTTTACAACTGTTGAAAATAGACATGGTCCTTGCCTGCGGGGAGGGGGGATGGGAAGCTTACAATCTAAGAGAAAGAAGGGAGGGGGGAGAAGGGATGGGGGCAACAGAAGGAGAGAAGAGGATACATTCATGAAGGCATGAGGCTGTAGGTACACACATGCTTAGCTTAGTTACATAGGGGAAGGTGATGATGGGAAGATGGAAAGGGGACTAAGGGGATGACGAGCTACGGAAGGCCTGACAGAAGAGGTAGGTTTTCAGGAGGGATTTGAAAATTGGAAGCAAGGGAGGGAGAGGAGCAAATGTGTTGGGGACGGAGTTCCAGACATGGGGGCAGTGGAGCCATGAGCAAGCAAGAGCGGTGGTAGAGGAGGAGTGGAGATTTCGGACAGGAGCGTAGCGGAAGACAAGTGTAGAGAGATGTGGGGGAAGGGAAGGCCATGAATAACCTTGTAGGTAAAGACAAGAAGCTTGTGCTGAATTCGTTCAGGTAGAGGGAGCCAGTGAAGAGAAGGGGCTGCACATGATCAGAGGGGTCAGCCAGGTGGATGATCTTGGCAGCAGAGTTTTGAGTAGACGAGAGGGGGACAAGGTGAGAGGGGCGGGGGGAAGGCCAGTGAGAAGGAGGTTGCAATATTCAAGGCAAGAGATAACCAGAGCATGGATTAGGGGTTTAGCAGTGGAGACAATGAGGTAAGGAATAAGGATGGGGTTGGAGGGGAGGGGCATTCCATCTTCTGCACCAGGGCCCGTTCCAATCTAGCTGCACCCCTGAGTATAGTGCTCTGAATATCAGGGCAGAGTTTAATGGAGAAACCAGAAAGGCCTGTACACACACACAGGACAGAGCTGCATTGTCCTTTCAATGGTTTGCTGGCATCCACACAGTACGCCCATGCCTGATGATCCCTTCTACTGTGCCCACTCTCAGGGCTCTCATGAGCTAGGTGCCCCTAACCCTCCTGGGGTCAGTGAGCCTCAAAAGCCCCAATACTCAGGTAACACTGCACTTTCCAACAGCTGTACCAGGACATTCTGGCTCACATGGCATCCCTGAGCTTCAGAGAGACTGAAGCACCTTTGGCAGCCATCCACAAAACAGTTACTCCAGAGCAGCCCCATTAGAGTCAATGAAACCACTCTGGAGTTAGTAGACTATCACGGCTGAAGTCACTTTTGAAAATATCCATCTCTTGAAACATCATGCTTAGTAATAGTGCTGGGAGCAGGAGCATTTCCTATGTGGAGCAATGAATTGTGGGATAGACTAGGAGACCTAGCTGTATCAAAGCCACATGTGGCTTCTGCCTAGCCTTATACAGTACTCATCACAATGATAACATTTCCACCACATCCTCACAACTTCCCGTCCACCATTGGGCCAAACTCTCCTGATCCTGTAACGCATTCACCGTGAGAGGCAAGGGGCAACTTCACGTCTCCAGCTATCACATTTCATGCCCCCCTGGCTTTGCTTAAAGGGTTGCAGACCAGTCCAAGCCACTATACCATCAGGAGCTCAGAGCTCTCTCCAGTTCTCATGCTCAGAGTGCAATGATCCGTATACTTAAGTGCAGTTGGAGACTCTGCCATACATTGGGCTGCACAGCAAGGAACTGACATATTTTTTTAATGTGGTACCTCACACACCTCTGGAGCTCCCCTTTAAAAACTGGAGAACAGCCATGTCCATAGCTCAAGAGGAGAGAAAGCACGTGCTGGGTTGAGAAAGACAGATGAGGTACCACGTATACCATGTAGGTACACGTGGAACATCTCTGCAGGCTGGCATTGCCGCACAGCAAGTCCTTTGGGGGGGAAGGGGTGGCATGTAAAGGAGAAAGCAGATCCACAGCAAAGCAGCATAGCAAGCGGAGTCTAGGCTGCAGCCAGGCAGGCATTTCCCCTTCAAAGCTGGGGCGGCCACCCCAAGATTGAGAGGACAGCAGGGTGCAAAGTCTGACTCTTGAGGCTTGACTCTCCACTTCCAGGTCCCAAGAGATGAGAGCAATTCCATCCCAGTCAATCAGATTCGTGCAAACCATTGTATAGGAAGCAATCAATACAATCACTTCTCTTTTCCCTGAAGACCCAGTACAGAAAGAGCGCACTGGCTCCAGGGGTGTGTGTGTTACCTTCAGTGACAGGGAGAATCCTGCTCTTCACCAATACTTTCCAGCCCAGCAATTCAGAGCACATGGCAAACATCCCATAATTATTATTAATTAATTATTATTTATATAGCACCAGTGATGTACCTGGCACTGTACAATCAATAGTTATGGACAGGTCCGTATAATGCCTTGTAGCCCCAGCACAAGGTGGAAGAGTCTCATTTCTATTGCTGGAATGGGAAACATGAGGGCAAGCAGCTTGCCTTGGTTTTACACTGGGTCAGTAGAATAGTCACATGGAGAATCCAGCAGTTCTGCCTGCCCAGCTCCCTGCTCTAAACACTGGGCTATGCGTCTTAGAAATGGTGAGTCCCTGGCTTCTCCTCTCTAGAAAACAGGTTCCGGGTCCCCACACACAGTTGTTAGTAGTACTCATGAACTCAGAGGGCGTGACAACAGAGGGACAGTTTGGGATCAATATCCTGCCACTGTAGTGTGGTGGGGCTCTGGGAGCACAGGTGTAGCATACTGAGAATGAGGCCAAATACTGGTAGTGTCCCACTTGGAGCAGTCAGCCAAAAGCATACAGCCCCCACCCCACCCACACAAAGCCACCAGCAGCCTCAGACACCCCGGCAACTAGAGTCTGCCTGAACAGTCTCTGCCTCATTCATAATAGTCTAAGGGAATGAAGGAAACAAGGGGGAATGGGCTCTGGTTATCATCATTTCCCATTAATTACCCTTCCCATGGGAGGGGGCAACTAATTCTATCTGGTGACCTCACATAGGATTCCATAGCAACAGACAGGATATATCACATTAGGCAAAGCTAGGGAGACAATGGAGAAGAGGAGACATTGAACGGAGAGCAAAATGCTCCAAGCACAACCAAGCCAGAACCCCCAGTGACTGTCAGATCAAGTTTTTGGTCCCCAAGAGTCTCAGGAACCAGGAGCAAGAGCAGAAGCAGCAGCTCTCATGCTTAAAGCTTGAGTCAGTCATTAGGAGATGCAATGTACCCTAGTGGACAGTATATGAGTCCAGGCATGACAAAGTGCTGAGTTCTAATTCCAGACTGACTGCTGAGTGACCTCAGGCAATGACCCTTAACCTCCCATAGTGCCCGCCCAGTCTGTACAATGGGTGTTGCACAAATTAGATAGTACACCAAATGGTGTTGCTGCCCTGGCAAGAGCAGTCTAACATTCCCATGGGAGTGGGGAGCCATTTGAGAACCCCAGGCCTGATGACTACTCCCTGCACTGTTTCTAGCTGCACATCATATTGGTTCTTTAGTGTAACATTTTCAAAGTCCACTCAGTTCTGGGTGCCAATTCCCACTGGGACTAGGGAGTCTAAATCCCTTTAGCAATTTTATAAAACACCACCCTCAGGATTAGTCCTTTGGCTGCACAATATGTGCTTTGACATCTCTAGTAATGTCTTGTCTATATGGGCTAGATACAAGAAATAAACAGGCAGCTGTACCAAAAAAGCGAGAAACCATCACCAGAGCATTTTATTCTGCACTTGCCTACTGCAAATCCAGGAACACAGAACAGAATCCCATACTGGGGTTAATTTATACCCTATATCAGTTTGTATAATCGCTGATCCCCACGGCCCATAATTCATTCATTCACACCAACACACACACACACTCTAGTTGTCTTTCCCTATTTATCAGGGGAGAGTTTACTAGCAGACACATTGATATGCTAGGTTCCTAATGTGCAAAATCCAGTAATCCACAGTGGATCCATAATCTGCAGTGGATCCATAATCCACAGTGGGTCTAAACTCAGCTCTTTGGACATCAGGCTGACATCGTCCAAAGGGACCACTGCCTTGGGGGCTTTTTGTTTTTGGGTCCCCAATTTGAAATGTCCCACAGATGACATGATTCCAAGTCAGAAGACATTACTGACAATGTGGTTGCCTGCAGTCAATGCTCATTTGCCAGGTACTTCTGCCTCCCATCTTCTGTTATACAAGTGTTGTTAAACCCAAAGATCTGGGACAGACCTCTCATGAGGGGCATCACTGAAAGGGCCTGACACTTCCATAGGAATATGAGTCCCAGCTACCCAAGTTCCATTCCTTTAAACCATAGTTCCAACTGGCTAAAATGAAGACAATCCCTAAACCAACCTCTCCCTTCTCCTTGGCTCTTTTTATATTCCTTTCACATCCCTTGAGTATCCCACCATCCTCTGCTGCAGCTAGCTCCTTGCTGCCGTGGCAACAGCCATCCCAGTATCAGTCAATTAAAAAAAGAAAAAGAAAAACCCCACAACAGAGAGGCCTAGTGTATTTACAGGATCAGTTTGCAGGGGAAATTCCCCTCCCCCCCTCATATTATTCCTGTAAGAAATAAGGTAACTAGATTTCTGCCCTCCCTCCTCCCCACTATAAATCCTCCCAGTGTATCAGTAGCTACATGCAGCCTGCAGATACAATGAGCTGGAAGAAATGCCTGTGAATGGTTCATTGAAGAATGACTTTGTAAAAGTGGAACCAACCATTGGCCTGGCAGGGGTGTGTGGGAGTGTAAAATGCGCATACTGACTGAATAGAGTATGCAGTGGCTTCTATTAAAGTGTGGAGGGCTGCTTTGCTAGTTATCTTAGCTGCATGACTCCCCCCAGATATAACAGTTCTAGGTGCCAGGGGGCGACTGTAGCAGAACTTACTACATTTTGATTTTATTTTTAATATATTGGCTGCTCTCTGTTTTGAAGTCTCTTTTGAAATGGGCTGTTCCTGGGTCTCAAAGAAAAACTAGAAAGAAGGAGAAGGGGGAGGCAGAAGGAAGAGGGATGTATAGTCCTTGAGCACAGATAATGGATTGCTACAACCCAATTAAGCAATTAGAGGAAAGGGACAATGCTGCCGTTTTCCTCATGCCATTTTACAGGGGTTAATTTCCTGACAGGATGTGCCCTGTGCCTTCTCTCAGGAAGACACTGGAATCTGTTTAGTCCATACTTGGTGAGCTTTCTTCTTGTTTTAGTCATGCTATAGAGAGTTTGATAGACCCGGAGCCAATCTGGGGTAAAGGGATGAGAGAGCCTGAGAATTTCACATCCCACATCAGTCTCCTACTTGGACACCTCACAGTCTATAGTGGGTAACAAAAATCCAAAGGGAGGGTGTAAGAGGAGGTTGTGATTTATGTAATATTACATTCTTATGGTTATCAGAAATCTTCTATGATTATGTCTGTAATGGGGGATGGGTCATTTGTAAAACACATATATATCATGTATGTAAAGGAAATTGTAAATGCAAATGTCAAAAGCAATATTCCTGTAATTCCAATGTGCATGTATGTAAACCATGCATGTTTGGTGTCATTTTAATCCTTACAAAACACTAAGTACAATAATATAAGAATAGTCCAAATTAAATTTAGAAATCAAAAGTTATGAATATAAGTCTGTATTAGCCACAGAAAGAGTTTTGAAACCTAGGGAGCTAGCAAGATGTTTTTTATCAGTAGGCAGAACTTATTACAAACAGGGTAGAAATCAAATTAACAGTGGACTGATCAATGACTGAATTGGCCTATGTGGAGAAAGCAGAACTGAACATGAAGGTAGCTGGAGAGGCAGCCAAGAGAATCAGTCATTTACAGTAAACAGAAGCACACAGCAACCATGTGGGGTAGGCCTGATGGTGTTTCCAAACCTTACTGGGAGTCCAGTGGGCTGCTCTGAGCACGCTCAGGGGGGTGGATTGGTCTTAAATACTATGAGTGTTGGGCAGCTCAGAGTCAAACCCTGGAACAAAGGAGGCTGTAAACTGCAGGTGGGAGCTACTGAGGGATGGGACCTGAGCTGGAGCTGAAGCTTGGGAGAAAAGGCTCCACTGAGACTGTGCCCATCGTTCCAGGCCAGCTGGGGAGCACCATGGAGGAGAAACCACCAAACAGAACGTGAGACTGTTGCCCTTTATCTCTGTATTTGCTGATACTGTCTGTGTACTGTACCTTGCCTAGACTACCCTATCCCCATTGTTAGTAAAGTTGTGTGTTAAACAGACTCTGGAGTTAGGTTGCTTTGCCACGAGCTGCTTTCACGCTGCGGAAGCATGCAGTATTCAAATCTAGCGCATCTTCCGTCTCGTGGAAAAGAAGGAAGTTCAGCTCTCTCACTGGCAACCTCACGCAACAGACAGGCTCCCGCGGTGCAAAAGCATTTTGTGGGAAAGCAGTCACAGTCTGGTCCAGGGGAGGAATCTCTTCGCCTGCACCCCAAAGAGGCAGATTTCCCCACTCAACCTTACCTCCCTGGAGGCCTATCCAGCAACGTGATCCCTGGCTGGCTGCAGGACAGGCAAGGGCCTACATGAGCACCAGGCCACAGGAGGCTGGGGCCCAGATAGGCAAGTATGGGTCTGAGACAGCCTATATCAGCCAAGAACTGAAAATTGAGTTGTTTGCTCTTGACTATCTGAAAGAGGAACCCTACTACAGAAGTTGTGAAAGAACTTTGTTAGAATTAGGACTTAAGTGAGAAAAATACATTGCAGAGACTATTCAAGTGTATGTAGCTTGTGTTGTTTGCGAGGTCGTGAACCATCTTTCCTAGTTTAACTTGAACTTGATTTCTTTTTGTCAAGCTTTCTCTTACTTTAATCTGGTGTTTGTACATCTACTGAACCGGGTACAGGATTCTGAAGTGTTTCTCTGTTAGGTAACATTCACACCTGATGGCAATGTGGTGACGGTGCTCCCATGAACTAAAGACGTGGCGGGGGAAAGAAGACGGAAGTACCGCCGGTCCGAACGGGGTTCTGCCGCGACTTTACTCGCGAATGACAGGGCTGGATTTTGAGCCCTGTCATTCGCAAGTAACATCACGGCAGAACCCTGTTCACACCGGTAGTACGTCTGACTTCTGCCTCCTTTCCCCCGCCGTGTCTTTGGCTTGCAGGAACACTTCTGCCGCGCTGCTGTCAGGTGTGAATGTGGTATAAGATACAGAGCTGAGCCTGGCCCAAATTTTCTATGGTCTGTTTTGTGCCTGTGTATCTGATTTAGTATATTTGTTGCAATACACACTCTAGACCGAGCTCCCTGACCAAGCTGACTGAGTTGGTCTCAAAGGTGGTGTTGAGGATGCCAAGACTTTTTGTTCCAGGTGACTTCCAACATCCACGCCAAGGCTGACCTTTTTGGGCCAGAGTGGGATTTCATGGCCTCCATGACAAATGAGGTGAGACACACGTTGGACTTAATGTTTTCAAACTGGCCTGGATAATGGAGCTCCTATTACTGGGGTGTTGTAAAGACACTGTTGTCATGGTCGGATCATTACCTTTTGCAGACCTGGGTACCTGCTCACCTTTGCCCTCATTGGGGTGGTGAACCAGTTAGATTGGTTCACCCCTGGAGACTTATGGAATCAATTGGATTTGAGAACTCTCTTGGAAATATACCCACCAATCTTGACAGCTGCCCTGTGGAGGGCCTGGTCGAGTTGTGGAATACCACGTTGACCAAGGCTATTGACATGGTAGCACCCAGGCATCCGCTTCCTCTGCGGCATCAGCACAGGTATTCCTGCTTTAGGGAGGAGCTGTGGCAGATGAAGCAGGAGGCGAGATGGTTGAAGCACAGGTGATGTTCGACTCGTGCTGAAGCCGACTGATTGCGCCATAGATCCATTTTGAAGGACTATGGTGAGGCTAGGGTGGTGGCGAGGACTGCTCTCCTCTCCGCTGCTGTTGTTTTTAGTCTTATGGGTTTCTAACTGTGTATTTTATATTGTACTGAATATGTATTTTTATTTACGCATTTATTGTAGGCTGCCCTGAGTCTCAGAGGATAGGGCAGGATATAAATCTAAATAAATAACATAATAAATAAATAAATGTGACTGGAAAAACTCCTGGTTGTAAAAGCTGTAGCCCCTGAAGACTACAAGTGGGGGAACTGAGGGCGCTTTCCCACATGACAAAACGTACCTATCCAGCTCTGCATCCCCTGTAGGATTGCAACCAAAACCACGTGGGTTCGCTTTCTCACATAACAAAACCTGCACCTGATGTGCCTCCCAGAGTTTTTCCCAGAGGCAAATTAGGCGCATTTTGTCACATCAAAAAGCGCCCCGATTCATGGTGGTNATCTGGGAGTGGTTGAAGATCTTCCGCACGTTTTGTTTAAATGCCCTTTAACATCTTATTGGCGGGAATTGTATTTGCCCCCTTGGATCCGTGATTGCCTTTTTTTGCCCCCACTACAGCTTTTTTAATTATGTATGCAGTCAAAGACCCTTCCAGGTCTGCTTAATCTGGCAAAGTGGGCATACCACTTGGAGAGACATTAGTTGCTGAGTCCGTCCTCCTAGTTTGCTCATTAATTATTGTGGTATCGCCCGGATTGTTATAAGTGCGGTTTAGTATTATGGGAATCGTTATTTGATTATGTATTTTATGTTTATGACTTTGTTTGGGCCCTGTCTCTTATACACATCTAGATGTGTATAAGAGACAGGCATAGACGTTGGGGGTGCTTAAGGAGTGTCTTAGAGGGTGAAAACCACCCTAACCACCCTTGGTTTTTTATGCATGTTGCAGGGCTGTATTGATGCCCTATGCTGCCCTGCAACATGCATAAATAACCACCAAGCGTGGTTAAAGAGTGGTTAGCGTCATGTCTGTTTTCACCCAGAAAGACAAAGGTTCAGATCATGGCTGTATGCCACTGATGTGTCCCCTATCTTTGTGTACATGCCCTCATCTCTGCTCCTTACCCTGAGGGCAGCTTTTCAGAGCTTGGAGGTAAAAACTAGATTCAGGGGCCAGACCCATGAACTGGAATGCGGCTGCATAAAAACTAGCTGCGAGCTGTATTTGGCCGCTAGGCCTGAGGTTCCCCACCCCTGCTCTAGGGGAAGAAGGAGAGAAGAAAACTGTGTCTGTGTCTTGCTCTCTCTCCTGGAAGTGCGAGTCTGGTACAGACACAAACATGCAGGAGGGGTCTGCTGCTTTCCATGCCCCAAAATCATGCTAGGACATTTTCCATCATCATCATCACCTTGAGGAGCAACTCACTAAAGACACAAAAAATAATAATAAAAGCTTTTTCAAGTACATCAGAAGCAAGAAGCCTGCTAAAGAGTCAGTTGGGCCAGTAGATGACCAGGGGGTGAAAGGGGCACTCATGGAGGATAAAGACATTGCAGAGAAGCTGAATGAATTATTTGCTTCAGTCTTCATCACTGAGGATGTTGGGGAGATACCCACACCTGACCATGTCTTTGTAGGTGAAGAATTGGAAGAACTGTCCCAAATAAAGCTGTTTTCAGACACTATAGGGGAGAAGCAGGAACTTTCACAATTGCCGCCGAAGCTCTCTAATTGCGGGGATTAGCGCGTGTCAGAATGCACCTGCCGTTGTAAAGGCTACATTTGGGGACCTGGTCATGCTGTGCTAAAAGGGGATTAATGCAGTCTGACAGGCACTGGTCCTCTCAATTGGAGAGCCGCAGCAACGATTGCGAAAGTTCCTACCCCTCCCCTGTAGTGTCTGAAAGCAGCCTAAGTGTGACTCTGGAGATGGTTCTGGAGTAAATTGACAAACTAAATAATAAGAAATCATCAGGACCAGATGGTATACACCCCAGAGTTCTGAAGGAACTCAAATATGATGTTGCATAATTTGTAACATATCGCTAAAATCTGCCACTGTCCCTGAGGATTGGAGAGTAGCAAATGTAACACCAGCATTTAAGAAGAGTTCCAGAGGTGATCATGGAAATTACAGACCAGTGAGCCTGACGTTAGTGCTGGGCAATCTGGTGGAAACGGTTGTTACGAACAGAATTACTGAGCATGTTGATAAACATGACTTCATGGGGAAAAATCAACATGGATTTAGGAAACGGAAGTCATGTCTCCATAACCTATTGGAGTTTTTTTGAGGGTGTAAATAAGCATGTGGATAAGGGTAAGCCAGTTGATACCGTGTACTTGGACTTTCAGAAGGCATTTGATAAGGTCCCTCATGACTCTTGAGGAAATTAAACAGCCATGGGATAAGAGGCAGTGTCCTATCATGGATTGATAACTGGTTAAAAGACAGGAAGCAAAGAGTAGGACTAAATGGTCAGTTTTCACAGTGAAGAGAAGTAACCGGTGGAGTGCCCCAGGCATCCATACTGGGACCGGTATTGTTTAATATATTCATTAATGATCTGGAAAAGGGAGTAAGGAGTGAGGGGATCAAATTTTCAGATGACACAAAGTTATTCAAGGTAGTTAAAACTCAATCAGACTGAAGGAGGATCTTGCAAGACTGGGCATCCAAATGGCAGATGAAATTTAATGTGGACAAGTGCAAAGTGATGCACATAGGGAAAAATAACCCAAGCTATATGTATACATTGCTGCATACTAAATTGTGAGTTACCACTCAGGAAAAGGATCTTGGAGTGGACAATACATCCTCAGCTTAGTGTGCAATGGCGGTCAAAAAAGCAAACAGAATGCTAGGAATCATTTGGAAAGGGATAGAGAATAAAACTGAAAATATCATAATGCCTCTATATAGATCTATGGTACGACCACACCTGGAGTGTTGTGTGCAGTTCTGGTCTCCCCATCTCAAAAAAGACATAGTAGCACTAGAAAAGGTACAGAGAAGGACAACAAAAATTATCAAGGGTATGGAACGGCTCCCGTATGACAGGCTTGATAGGTTGGGGCTCTTCAGCATGGAGAAGAGACGACTGAGAGGGGATATGATAGAAGCTTATAAAATCATGAGTGGTGTGGAACAGGTAAATAGGGAGCAGTTATTTATCCTCTCTAAGAGTACTAGAACAAGGGAACACGCCATGAAATTAACTGGCAGCAGATTTAAATCAAATAAGAGAAAGTATTTTTTTCACTCAGTGCACAATTAACTTGTGGAACTTACTGCCAGAGGACGTAATCACGGTCAGTAGTATAACTAGTTTTTTAAAAGGACTGGATAAGTTCTTGGAGGATACGTCCATTAATGGCTATTAGCCAAGTAGGTTTTGGGAATGTAACCTCTTACTGTTTGGGGCTGGACAACAGGGAATAGATCGCCCCATTCTCATCTGTTGGGTACTTCTCCCAAGAGAAAGAAATTGGCCACTGTCAGACAAAAGATGCTGGACTTGATGGACCATTGGTCTGACCCAGTATGGCACTGCTTACATTCTTACTTTTACACCCAGGCTCCTTAAAGTGCAATTGGAAACCAATGGACTTCCCCTTCAAAAATTGTTTATAGGAGGCTACTAAATAGCTGCTGTTAGCAGCTCTGGCTTATTGCAGGGGCAACAAGGGCCTACTCACCTGGCTCCATGCTTTGTATCTCTCAGGAGTAGCATTGCTCCTGGGGCCTCTCAGTGACCGTGCTCATATGATCTCATGGGGCAACTCAGAGCAGACACTTCCTGCAGTGTCTGCTGCCCCCCCACCCCACCCTTTGCCCCAGCAACTCTGTCCCCTGCCCTGGACCCTACCCAAACCCAAGCCCCACCAAGCCTAAGAATAGCCCTGACTATTAGAAGTCTCCCAGGGCTCAGTATGCTTCAGGGTATTGGCTCCGAAACGCTAGGATAACAGAACGGAAAAGGGCAGCCAGGCATGTCCCCTGCAGTTGGGCTATGATGCAATCAGCAATTAAATGCTGAGCAGCACTGAAACAGGATGGAGAAGGAGAGCCCCACTCCAGCAGGAAGCATGTGGGGTGCAGGAGGCGAGTCGGGACGTGCAAGCTCCATTTCTCAGCCAATGCCCTCAGAACTGCTCCCCATGCAGCCAGCACCACTGTCCTGTTGGAAATGGGAAGATGACATTAAGATCCTTCCTGAGGACCAGTAGGAGATGGCCCTGTTTATAGGAGCAGCAGGGTTTGCTCCCTGGCCAAAGGGAGGCTGCGTTGATGTGGATGGCAAGGATATCCAAGCTAGGTTAGTTAATGCTGTTGAACTTTAGGAAGGAACAGAAACCCACCCACTTCAGGGCTGAAGCTGGTTTAACTGTTTGGGATTAGGATGCCTAGTACAGGGGTGATCCACCTTCCTCTGTCTTGTCTGCTGGTGGCTATTATCAGAGGCAGCAGGAGACCATGGGGTTGGCACAGCCTGGCAGTTATTTGCTGAGTCCGTCCTCCTAGTTTGCTCATTAATTATTGTGGTATCGCCCGGATTGTTATAAGTGCGGTTTAGTATTATGGGAATTGCTACTTGATTATGTATTTTATGTTTATGACTTTGTTTGGGCCTGTCTATAGTCATATGTAATTTATTGATTTTATATGGTGGTGCCAGATTACATGGCTATTGTTTTAACTGGTTGTAATGGGCCTTTGGCCTCACAATCTTTTAATAAAAACTACTACTACTACTNAGCCTGACGTTAGTGCTGGGCAATCTGGTGGAAACGGTTGTTACGAACAGAATTACTGAGCATGTTGATAAACATGACATAATGGGGAAAAATCAACATGGATTTAGGAAACGGAAGTCATGTCTCAGTAACCTATTGGAGTTTTTTTGAGGGTGTAAATAAGCATGTGGATAAGGGTGAGCCGGTTGATACAGTGTACTTGGACTTTCAGAAGGCATTTGATAAGGTCCCTCATGACTCTTGAGGAAATTAAACAGCCATGGGATAAGAGGCAGTGTCCTATCATGGATTGATAACTGGTTAAAAGACAGGAAGCAAAGAGTAGGACTAAATGGTCAGTTTTCACAGTGAAGAGAAGTAACCGGTGGAGTGCCCCAGGCATCCATACTGGGACCGGTATTGTTTAATATATTCATTAATGATCTGGAAAAGGGAGTAAGGAGTGAGGGGATCAAATTTTCAGATGACACAAAGTTATTCAAGGTAGTTAAAACTCAATCAGACTGAAGGAGGATCTTGCAAGACTGGGCATCCAAATGGCAGATGAAATTTAATGTGGACAAGTGCAAAGTGATGCACATAGGGAAAAATAACCCAAGCTATATGTATACATTGCTGCATACTAAATTGTGAGTTACCACTCAGGAAAAGGATCTTGGAGTGGACAATACATCCTCAGCTTAGTGTGCAATGGCGGTCAAAAAAGCAAACAGAATGCTAGGAATCATTTGGAAAGGGATAGAGAATAAAACTGAAAATATCATAATGCCTCTATATAGATCTATGGTACGACCACACCTGGAGTGTTGTGTGCAGTTCTGGTCTCCCCATCTCAAAAAAGACATAGTAGCACTAGAAAAGGTACAGAGAAGGACAACAAAAATTATCAAGGGTATGGAACGGCTCCCGTATGACAGGCTTGATAGGTTGGGGCTCTTCAGCATGGAGAAGAGACGACTGAGAGGGGATATGATAGAAGCTTATAAAATCATGAGTGGTGTGGAACAGGTAAATAGGGAGCAGTTATTTATCCTCTCTAAGAGTACTAGAACAAGGGAACACGCCATGAAATTAACTGGCAGCAGATTTAAATCAAATAAGAGAAAGTATTTTTTTCACTCAGTGCACAATTAACTTGTGGAACTTACTGCCAGAGGACGTAATCACGGTCAGTAGTATAACTAGTTTTTTAAAAGGACTGGATAAGTTCTTGGAGGATACGTCCATTAATGGCTATTAGCCAAGTAGGTTTTGGGAATGTAACCTCTTACTGTTTGGGGCTGGACAACAGGGAATAGATCGCCCCATTCTCATCTGTTGGGTACTTCTCCCAAGAGAAAGAAATTGGCCACTGTCAGACAAAAGATGCTGGACTTGATGGACCATTGGTCTGACCCAGTATGGCACTGCTTACATTCTTACTTTTACACCCAGGCTCCTTAAAGTGCAATTGGAAACCAATGGACTTCCCCTTCAAAAATTGTTTATAGGAGGCTACTAAATAGCTGCTGTTAGCAGCTCTGGCTTATTGCAGGGGCAACAAAGGCCTACTCACCTGGCTCCATGCTTTGTATCTCTCAGGAGTAGCATTGCTCCTGGGGCCTCTCAGTGACCGTGCTCATATGATCTCATGGGGCAACTCAGAGCAGACACTTCCTGCAGTGTCTGCTGCCCCCCCACCCCACCCTTTGCCCCAGCAACTCTGTCCCCTGCCCTGGACCCTACCCAAACCCAAGCCCCACCAAGCCTAAGAATAGCCCTGACTATTAGAAGTCTCCCAGGGCTCAGTATGCTTCAGGGTATTGGCTCCGAAACGCTAGGATAACAGAACGGAAAAGGGCAGCCAGGCATGTCCCCTGCAGTTGGGCTATGATGCAATCAGCAATTAAATGCTGAGCAGCACTGAAACAGGATGGAGAAGGATAGCCCCACTCCAGCAGGAAGCATGTGGGGTGCAGGAGGCGAGTCGGGACGTGCAAGCTCCATTTCTCAGCCAATGCCCTCAGAACTGCTCCCCATGCAGCCAGCACCACTGTCCTGTTGGAAATGGGAAGATGACATTAAGATCCTTCCTGAGGACCAGTAGGAGATGGCCCTGTTTATAGGAGCAGCAGGGTTTGCTCCCTGGCCAAAGGGAGGCTGCGTTGATGTGGATGGCAAGGATATCCAAGCTAGGTTAGTTAATGCTGTTGAACTTTAGGAAGGAACAGAAACCCACCCACTTCAGGGCTGAAGCTGGTTTAACTGTTTGGGATTAGGATGCCTAGTACAGGGGTGATCCACCTTCCTCTGTCTTGTCTGCTGGTGGCTATTATCAGAGGCAGCAGGAGACCATGGGGTTGGCACAGCCTGGCAGTTATTTGCTGAGTCCGTCCTCCTAGTTTGCTCATTAATTATTGTGGTATCGCCCGGATTGTTATAAGTGCGGTTTAGTATTATGGGAATTGCTACTTGATTATGTATTTTATGTTTATGACTTTGTTTGGGCCTGTCTATAGTCATATGTAATTTATTGATTTTATATGGTGGTGCCAGATTACATGGCTATTGTTTTAACTGGTTGTAATGGGCCTTTGGCCTCACAATCTTTTAATAAAAACTACTACTACTACTACTACTACACAGCCTGGCAGTTCTATGCCAAATACCAGTACCCAAAACTACACCCACGCATATCCATGCCCTGCCTGAGACGTCTACAGAACCTGTGTGCTGTTCCCATGAGCTGTGCTGGTCTTGTGTCTCCTCAGGGCATATAGACAGGGCAAGGATTGAGGGGAGGACAAGCTCTGGGAATGCATTGGTGCTCCAGTGATGTCAGAGGAGATAGCAAGAGGAGAGGGCAAATCTGGGGCTACACATCCCCTTCCTCCCATCTGTTCTTCTGCCTAAGCCTCCAGATTTGTTCCCCAATAATTATGAGGCCAAACCTGCAGGCTTTGTGCTGGCTTTGAAACACCTGCATGGGACACAGCTGAGAAACCCAAACTCATCTCTCCTGGGACTCACCCAAGCTTTACTCTCACTCACAGATTGTTACCGATCGTGCCCATCACCTCTGCACAGTAGATTCAACCCCCCTGTGCGCAGTGACTGGCACTAGGTGTCTGCCAGAGGAACTGGCACTTGTGTGCAGGGAGATGACAGGCAATGCTTGTTCACTGACATTGCGTGTGTCAATCCCCCCAAAGAGATTTTCTCTCTCTTTCTCTAGTGTACTATATTACATCCAATGAGGCACCCACCTTGGGAACTGGTGGGCCCGATGCCAATGATGGGGAGCATAGGGCTTGTGCTCCCATAGTATCCCCAGTGATCCCGAAGCTACTGTTGCGCATAGTATTTATGGTTGCCCAGTCAGCACCTCACTGAACAGCACTTCCTGCTGGCGGGAGGGGTTGTCCAGATGCCTGTGTTATATACCCCAGGCAAGAGTGGCACAGGGAGTAGGGAGAGAGCAGCACTGTTAGTGAGGCAGCTACGCCAGCAGCATTGCTCTTAGCTACTCCAGGAGGGGCGTGCAGGCACCCTGCCAGTCTCCCCTGCAGCAACCTGTGATGCAGAGTTGTTCACGCAGGATATGGGCCAGAACTGCCTCAGCAGCCATGCCATGCGAACATATTTATTTATTTATTTATTTATGTAAGCCATTTATACCCCGCCCCCTTCTGCAGAAGCAGCTCGAGGTGGCTAATAAACATCTAAAGATCTGCTAAAATACAAATAATATAAAATCACATAAACCATAATACACTAATAAAATATAAAAATGTAGAATAAATACACACATAAATAGTGGGGCAAGAAAACAACCAATGCACCTCCTTAACCCCGCCCCCCCCCAACTCCCCCCCTCACCAATCTCCCTCGCCAAACACCAGACGAAACAGCCAGGCCTTACACATCTGTCGAAAAGAGGAGAGGTCTCGGGCCACTCAGGCTTCGGCCAGAAGGGAATTCCACAGACTCAGTGTGACCAGCAAGAACGCCCTCCCCATAGACCTCCCCCCCAAACCTGGGGGACCCCGAGGAGGGGAGTCCCCGATGACCGCAAGGGCCAATCCAGCACCCGGGGAGCGAGGCAGTCCCGCAGTTATGTGCGGTCCAGGCTGTATACGGCTTTATAGGTAAGCACCAACACCTTGAATCGGGCCCGGAAGACAATAGGCAGCCAGTGCAGAGCCTAGAGCACTGCTGTTATCTGCTCCCAGCAGGCACCCAGTCCCCGTAAGGAGCCAGGCCGCAGCATTCTGCGCCAGCTGCGCTTCCGAGCCAACACCATGGATAGCCCCATATGAAAGGAAGGCAGGCAGGAGACCTGCTGGAGTGGGAGAGCAGCTGCCCTGCATCACCAGGACAGAGGAAGGGAGAAGCTTCTGGTGGGCAGGATTTCTCCCTGACGGCATTATCTACGGCTAAAGCCAGTCTCTGAATATTAAAAATTAGGAAAATGCTTTCCTGGAGGCAGTTTACCCCCACCTCCGCCCCAAGCACCTGCAGGGAAGTTCACACACCTTCATTTGGTGCTACCACTGCTGGAGGCTGGATACTGATGGGCTGTTGGCCTGACCCAGTCTGGCACTTGCTGTGCTCCTTCCCTTTAGGAGATCTTTTGTTGGGAAAGAAGTGATCCTAGGCCCTGGTGGGGATGGGAGTTACTTTCAGACAGTGAAGGGAAACTGCCAGAGGGTCTGAAGGCCTGTCACTAGCTTTAAGCTCCATGGCTGGGTTGTACAGGCTAAATCCAAGTCAGAAGGGCTGCCATCTGGGAGTCTTGTGCTGCATGCACATCGAGTGCTGGGAAACAGAGCTGTATCACCCCCCTGGAGAGCAATGCTCCTGTTCATTCACAGAACAGGGAGATCACCACAGCCCCCCACCAAGTTGCTTGAATCCTGCCCAGCTGTAGGTGTGAAGGGGCTGCAGAGCCAGTGTCCATCCCCCACCCATGCAGCTGCAATCTTGAGGCACGGGAGCCAGTGGCAGATCCGCACTCACCAGCCTTCCCAGCTCAGTCATGCTGGATAATGTTTCACTCACAAGGCTGAGGGGCTGCGTGGAGGCCATTCCCAGCCAGGTCCTGCCATTTTCACACAGACTCAGAGCATTAAGCAGCTGGCACCCGAAGAGGAGCTGAAGCAGGAATAGGGTGGTGACACCAGCTTGCTGTGTTCCCAAGCAGGCTGATGTCCAGGACAGCTGGATCCTGCTGGCACTGGGCTCACATAAATTGTAGGGGCCTAAGGAGGGTGGGAAAGCAGGGACAGAATCAGAGCAGCTCTGCTCCCACATTGCTAGGGCTTGAGGAGATTAAGCTGCAGCTGGGAAGAACTCTGCCCCCACACCCCCTGTCACGTCACGCTGTGATCTTCTTCAGCCCCAGATGCAAAACAGTGATGTCCAAGTCAGTTCCAGGATGGGAGGACCCCTAGGCAAACTACAGTGTGGATAACAAGCCAAGGGTCTCTCTTCTCAGCATGGTGTTAAGGGATGTTATGCTGCCGCTGAGAGCCACTTCTCAGATGAGATGCTTACAGGCTCGCTAGAGCTCTCTGCAGCAGACCATCCATCCTCTCTCACACACTGGCCTAATTCTAACTTGCATAACCCACACTCGGCCAGACGGCCACTCTGCAGTTTCCGTTCAGTAACAGACTGCAACTCACTTCCTGTCTCAAATCTTGCCTAGTGCCGCTTTGTGAGCTATGAAGGGGTTATGTGTACTGCCGGAGAGAGGGGAACCCCAAATCCCTCATTCAATGTGCATGCTACAAGCTATGCAGGCTCACAATGGGCCTGATCGAAGTCTACAGGAGTCTTCCCATCATTCTGCAATTCGCCACACTCAGAAACCTTTTCTTTCAAGATAAATACTTAGGAGGAAACTCAAGCCCAGAACCTCAGAAGGAAACTTGAACCAGAGCTTTTTTGGATCTGTGATAGACTGATATTAAGCACGGTTTACTCTGTGGGTGACTACACTTTTACTTCTACACTTAAAAGGAAACTTCAGCCCAGTATTTTGGAAAGAAACTTCAACCAGGGCTCTTTTTGAATTTGTGACAGACTATCTTCATTGCTCTTTTTTGTCTGTCTTTGTCTAGCGTCATTGCTCTTTTGTATTGCTACTTTGTTATGTTTGCCTAAGTATTATTTTGCTATGCTCTGTTGAAATTAGATACTTAGAATAAATTTGGAAATAGGTAGCATTTTTGGTCTGTTTTAGCTGCTTTCTGGAAGAGTGGAATCTCTGTTCAATGGCTAGCCTATTAACCAAGATGTGCCTAGGATACAACCTCCGATTCAGAGTGTCTCTATAGCTCTGACCGCAGAAGTCTGGGAGGGATCACTCCACAAACTGCCCTGTTCCTGTGAAGCCTCCAGTGCAGGCTGCTGTTGCCACCAGGGTACTGGTCTAGGGGGACCATTGGTCTGACTCTGTATCTCCGTACTTACATTCTTATGATCAGCATCTCTGCTCCTCTGTGGTGTGGAATAAGTTGGTTGTACACTGCTCCCTTAGATACCAGAGGCAAGCACCTCATTAAGGTGCCATGTACACGTCAGGCTGGATTGGTTGTGCTGGGAAGACAACAGGCAGGGAGAAGTGGAATATCCCTGTATGTTTCCACAGAGCTTCCCATCCAGAGATCTTGAAGCACTTTACAAGGAGGAGTCAGATCCATGTCATTTTACAGATGGGAAATGGGATACTATAATAGAACCAGAGATGGAAGCCAGGTTCCCTGGACTCTTCAATCTCTGGAAAATCAGACCAAGGATCCAGACAAAGTCTCTGAACCTTCTGAAGTTCTCTTTCAAGTCCCAACATTTCCCTCTCTCATGTTTGGAACACAAAATTCTCTTGATTGTGAAATGCAGGAAGTTAAATGATCACAACACTCCCTTTTGGTACTAATATTTATGAGCCTAGGAGTCTGAGAGCAGTTTCTACTGAGTGGGAGGTATTGTGGAGTGGGTGTCAGCCACAAAGTCATTGCCTGTCCAGTGTCAGCTCACTGCTGTGTATTTAGGAAGGGTTAAGCATCTGCCCCTTTCTCCAGCTAGCAATACCAGGCCCATCACCAAGTACCAGATGTTGGTCAGCACCCTTGAGCTGGCTGGCATGGAGCAGTTGATTGCAGGAGCCAGTGTCTGCCCTGCTGCTTACTCTAGTGTCTTTCATGGTATGAGGCGCACTGCAGTCCCCACCCAATAATGGTTTTGCCTGCTGCTCTGGCTGTTTTTAAACAACCACACTACACCATTCCAAACTCTTCATAGCTCACTTGTTGGAATAATGTCATTGTCATAATCAATCTGGTTTCATTCTGTGGCTAAACCACTACTGTTGTGACATTCTAAAAGTATTAAGTTCCCAAATGCTAAAAGAGTAGAATGTTCTACCTGCGTGGATGACTATTGTATAATGTTCTTCATTTTAAAAATGACAGAAAAACCCCTAGAACATTCTAAAGATATCATTTAAAAACAGCCTCTGTGAAGGGGTCATGACGCCCATCATTGTGGAAACTGCTATGAAGCCTGGGTCACAAATGTTCCACACATGATCAGGCAATGTTACTGACAAAGGGCTTGACATCTCTGTGTCTCTCACCATATGGAAATCCTGGCAAATGACAGGGTCTGTCCGCAGCATTCCCATTCATTCCCTGCACCTACAGAGCACTGGGATCCCATCTCAAAGAGCTTTGTAGATCTTGATCATCCAGGGTCAAATTGTGGGGGAGGGAGGGAGGGTCTGGGCACTCCCCATTTAATCCTGCATAGTTAGGAATCTCCCTATCAGCCAAAAAATGCAGCTGCCTCTGGGGTGGAGAAGAGTTAAGGATGCACCCCTCTGGTTTTCACATGGGCTGTCCAGGAACTGGGGGTCTTTGTCCAGTGTCCAGACTAAGGCACCATATATCCAGAAATCAAAGTCCAGAACTAGCATCACTAACCACAACCTCAGGCATTGAGGTGAGGGGGGAACTGGCTTCAGGATAGGATGGCACTTCTTGCAGCCTGCCTGTGTTATTCATCTACCCCAGTGCATTGTGCCTCTGGCTCTTGTACCTGTACAAATGAGGGCCTGGGTGGTGAGAATCGGGCAATTTGGCAGGCGGGGGAGGGGAGGAGAGTGGCTATAAACCCAGTTTACCAGGCTAGATCTAAACTTTTCCCCTACCTTCCCTTCACCCCCATGCCCCTGACCCTATCTTCGCTCCACCTGCTCTGCACCCCATGCCCCTGCCCTCATCCCCACCTACCCTGCGCCCCCACATTCCTGTCCCCACCCACTGCCTCTGTTTTTGCTCTGCCTCAGTGTTAAAGAGCACAGATACAAATCTGCATACATTTACAAACATTGAAATTTATGCAAAGTAGCACTGTCTTGCCATCTTCCCTGGAACAGGTGACAACTCTAGGTGAGGCTCTCCTTTCCTCATGCTTTTCCACTCCCGCCCTACCACCACCCCCACTCTCTTTCCCTGTGTGGTTTGCACTGAGTGCACCATGGTAAGTGAAGTAGATCCGGGCTTGGAAGAAGGGCTGCCAGCTCTGAGTGCACATATTCCTGGAGGCTGCATTACATGATGTAATGGCTTTACAGACTGAGCTACTCTGAAAGTCCTTCACTACTGAGGGAGCAGCTTGCTGCCCATGCAAAATAGGGCACAGCATGTGTCAGATTATACACTCTACTCCCTGAACTAGAGAGTCCCAAGGAATGTATGAAACTAATTAGAAGCTGAGAACAAGACCAATCCGATTCACCAGTTGGTATTCACTGCAATAACGCCCCAGGGGTTTGCTCCTGATTTGCTCTCAAAGTGTACCGGAGATTAATCTTTGATTTCTGGAGACTCCAAGGCAATCCAGTCTTGGCAATGACTGCTGGAAGGGCTGTTAGCTCCAGGTATTATCCATGCTATTACACTGGCCACACCCAGTTGTGAGTTCTGATGTGACAATTCAGAGTTCTTCAATGAGAAGTTGAAACCAAACTCAGTCAAAAGGCATCTGATGAGTCTGGTATTTGCTTCTATTTGTGATTGGCCATTTAGAATGCAAGGGATTATTTCTGCTCCCTGATTGGATGCCCGAAATGCTTGAAGCCTAAGAATTACAAACAAGAGACACCAAATAGCCTCTGTGGATTCAGCAACTCTCATCTCATCTCCCCACTTTGCTACAGACTGTCTCCTGGGTGACCTTGAACAAGTCGCTCATCTCTCTATACCTCAGGACCCACCTGAGAAATGGGCAGCAGCACCTTGCTGCCCTGCAGAGGGGTTGAAGATAAATACATTAAAGATTGCCAGGCTCTCAGAATAGGATAATAGGAACCAGGTGGCTATCGCAGAGCATTAGAAAAGCTGTTCCTGGAACACATGCAGACAGAACCAGTTTGCATAAACATCTGTAAACAGTGTGTAATGGAGGGGCACAAACATGAACAACCATTTACAATGTGAATACTACCTTTGCAGGACCTGACCAGCTTTGCCCAACAGTGATACAGACACTACAGGAGCCTGGGGTGAAATATTCATCTTCTCGCATCTTCGTGAATGTTACACCCCTTGTCTTTCCCTCTGTTCCCCTTCCTTTGTATGCCCACCCCCATCTCTCAGATTGTAAGCCCTAGGGCAGGGACTGTGTCTATTCCATTACTTTGTAAAGCACCAGGTACACTGCTTGTGCTAGATAAATGCTTGTTAATAATAAAAATAAATAAAAAATAATAAATTCAGCGCACCCGATTCCACCTCTCCTATGTACATGGCCAAGTCCTGGGAAGCTTGCCCAGGGTCCCATTTTTAAAGGGAAAACCCCTTACTTTAGAGGCCCACAGCTCCATGGAATAGAATGGGCATCCCTTATTTCAGCTTCATAGAGCACAATGGATGCCCCTTATTTCAGAGCCCCAGTCTCATAACGCATGCTCCTTATTTCAGTTCCACAAAGCATAAGAGTTGCCTCTTATTTCTCAGTTCCACAGCTCCCTAGTTTCCCCTTATATCTGAAATTTGGGATCAGGCATCCCAAAGTCTTGTAATCCCTACCCAGCACTCCCCTGTGCCAAATTTATGTTGAAGCCCTGGCCAGCTCTGCCAGAGTAACAACTTCAAAGTTTGGCCAAGATTTGGCCAAGAGAGCCAGGCAGGGAGATGGAAGCTTCTTATACCCTGGTTTACAGAAACATCCCTCAGTTTAAAAAGGAGCAACTCTTAGTATTTCAATCTGAGCTGGACCCCCTGAGCCAATCCCTCTCTGCTTATTTCTTCCCCACAGGGGTCCTGCCAGACAGATCTGTTGAATGGGGCCCATAATCCTCTTAGCACGTGCATGCTTGTCCCTTTTTCTCTCTAGCCCCCAGGGTGGATTTGCATGCCAAGCTTGAACAAGGCTAATTCCATCACAGCCTGGCAACATGACTTACCATGAAGCTGCCCCCTGGCATCTCCTCCAACCCACCAAATGTGCTACAGAAATCGGCAGCTCTGGTCCCGTCCAGTGACATTTTCTTAGCGTAGCACTGATTTACACTGTGTACACTGGTCCTTAGTCACAAACAGCACATAGGCAAACCCTTCTTGCACAAATATCAGCTCAGACACCAATGCCCAGGTCAAGTAGACAGAGAGCAAGCTCTTACTGTTTCCAACAGCTTTCCTGCACAAACTCTGCATGACAAAACTGACAGCAGCAACACAGCATCTCCTCAAAGACTGACAAGTTGCTCCCACACCAAGAAACAGATGTTGGCCCTTTTAAAATGGACCACAGTGGGTGTGCGCCCATTCCCATGGGCACACACCCATCTCTACCCACCTCCACCCATAGAGCATCAGGCACTGGAGCCCATTGCTCCGTGGGTGGGTGATGGGTGGAGGTGGGCGTAGCATAGGAGCGTGCACACATCCCCACGGCATTCACACCGGTGCCTCCACCCATCTTCATGCAGTGAAACTGCGTGGAGATGGGTGGGGGCATCTCGTGTGAAAAGGGCCATTGTGGAATTATCTCCCACCACAACATTAATACAAGTATTCGGCATGTGCTGTATGCAATCATCCACCCAAAATATAGACAACATGAGTTAAAGTTGTTGCTCATGATTTTCTGTATCCCAGCTGAGGGAACATTCCCTAAAGGTCTAAGGGTTCTGGGAATATTTCCTGCGTGGGGCACAGAAGGCCACAGGTTTGAATCACACTTATTTGGACTTTGCTTGCTGTATACACAGCATTGCTTTCCCTTTCAACCAACATCTTGCTGTACAAGATAAAGGAGGAAACACACACACACACAGTCAGTTTCATGCTTCTCGGTAGGAAGCAAACTGAAAGGCTGTCAAAGAGTGTAAAACAGCAAAGAGTGCATTTGAGAGGTGGGGAGGCCTGCAAAATGTAATAGGTGGAGACCACTTCTCCAGAAAGTGTGCAAATAATAGTCTATCCAACTTTGGAGCAGTAGGGCTGAAGATGGAGAGAAAAGAGGGTTTTTAAAAAATGATTATGCACACAGTGTAAAAAAAATTTGCAGAGCAATTTTTTTTATAGCAAACTGGGGGGAAATGACCATGATTATCTAGTAACAAGTTCTATAGAAAATTCAAGCTTCCTGTAATCTTTGTAGTGCAGGTGTCCTTGGCTCCCAAGACACAAAGTGTTATTTCACTTCATTAGGGGGAAAAATTGATGCAATCTTGAGGGCGCTACCATGTAGCTACAATACTTCCTATTGATGGACTGATTGATCAAGGCTTATTTTTAGCACCAAGTCATTGATTGAGGCACATTTACCAAAATTGAAACAGACTTTCTAAGCATTCCAGCCATCATACATTATCCCAAGAGCTCAGCACACAATGTGCCCCTAACATGCTACACTCTTCTGAGAATATGGCAGACATAAATGAACCGCGACTCCTCACGCAGAGAGAGAGACCTTTGCTTGCCTGACACGCTGCCATCCAACTAAGGTTCCGCTCCTAGCCCTGTCTGTAAGGCTCCTGCCACCCCAAGTGCCTGAGCTAACAGAAGTGCCTTTTAGCATGACTGACACGGGGAGAGGAGGGGAGAAAATACACCAGCCAACTACCCCCAAAGGGCTTCCAGTCTGAGAGCCTCCCCTGACCCCAATGCAGCTGTACTACACGGGGAGCAGACTGGTCTCTCATCACGGAGAGCTTCTGATCTTAAAATTGATTAATGGAAGAATCTATGAATTCCTGCAGCTTCCAGCCCTTTGGTTAGTCTCCTGGCCACTCTATCACTAAGATCAGGGCAGAAACAAGGCTGCTTCAGAGAAGTCGTTGCAAGTATCTGAGCACCTGTCACAGTCATTAATGTTTTGATTCTGCCATCCCCCTGTGAGGCAGAAGAGGCATAGAGGAGCCTGCCCAAAGTCACACAGGGAACCTGTGGCAGAGCAGGAGATTAAACCCAGCTCTTCTGTTAGTGCCAGGCCCTCTCCTAGTAGAAGGATCAGACGATCATTGAGCAGATAAAGAATGTATTTAATCTCTCGGCCACAAGAAGGTGCTGCAGGAGAAAGGGCTTGGCCAGGTCCCCATCAGGTTCCTGGTGTTGCTAGCATTCCCTTGTACTAGGGATTTAGGGACCACGAGGCACAAATAGTTAGGTTGGGATGTGGAGCGACTCCACATTTAGACCAGGTTCTGCAAGGGCAGAATCTGTCCCAATTAATTGCTATTCAGTTATCTTCATATAATGCCAGCTCCTAGCCCAAGAGCAGCCTCTAGCCCCAGTGACAAAGCTGTATGCCCCAAGGCCTTTCCCCCTAGTGCACAGGGGTGTAACAAGCAAAAAGACCAGAACTTTTCAGTGGGCTACATATCACCAACATGTGCAAAGATGGACTGGGGTTCTGGCCCTAAAAGCCTGGCTGCCATCTGTGCAGGAACACAGTGGAGCACCCAAGTTCGTTAACCATCCTTCCTGCCCCCTGTGAGCAAGCTGGAACCCAGCCCTCTGCAAACAGCTCATTGGCTCAGGACAGGGACACAACCATAAGTCAGGGTTTGCAACAACATCTGGCCCCCTGTGCTGAGCAGTGTCTCCCTCCTTAGTCTGCCACCACCCCCACGTGCTGCAGCCAAACCCATGCCAACTGCCTGAGTACACCCTACAGCCAGCAGAGGAGGTGGGTGTTGACACATTGGGGCGGGTGATGACTGGCTTCATTAACTTAATTACCCGTCAGCTCAGTTTGCATTTCATACTCAGTCTTAAGAAACAAGGGACACAGCACGCTAACAGTCATGCCAGGAAAAACATGCCACAGCCAATGGAACGACTCCACATTTATGCCAGGTTCTTTACGGGCAGTATCTGTCCCAATTAACTGCTATTTAGTTATCTTCGTATATGGCCAGCCCCTAGCTCCAGTGACAAAGCTGTATGCCCCAAGCCAATGCCAAGAAGGGTCAAGCACCCCACCCAGCTCCACTTACCCATGCCATGCACGCTGAGCTCAGGCTCCTCTTCTGGAGCAGGCTGTTCACATGTATTTTCCTTCCTTTCCTTCTCTCCCTGTAGCCTGGAAGGTAAAGAGAGCTCTGGGTGAGAAATGCTCCAGAGTCAGTCCACCCCATCATTCAGAAATAGGCTCTGGCACTGTTGGTGTTTAATCCTTTCCCTCTACATGCTGTTAATGGCAGGTCTAGGATATAACTGACATCAGTGGAATTACTCCAGGGTAAGGGGGAATCAGGCCCCAATTGATGTATTGTTGATTGATATCATGGTGGTTAGTGAGAAATCAGGCCCAATGGACATTCTCCCAATTTGCACCAGGGGAAGTATGAGGGGACTCAGGCCCCATGGAGTTAGTCCTATGTGAGAGGGGCTGGGCCAAAAGGGAGCCCATCCTGTGACACTCACCTGTAATGGAAGGGGGCCACAGTGGCCATGATGGGGTGACTGTGCTGTGGCCCTGAGGAGAAGCTGATGGCCCCAGCATGTAGCACTGGGCCCTTATTAAGGTTGCTTGTGTCCAGAGAGATCACCTGCAGTTTGTCATCTGTTCTGGGCATTCCACTGCCTCTCCAGTTGGCTTCTGAGGCCCACTGGCCTTTCACTGGGCAACTCTGGGGCCGCTTGGCACTAGGTCCTTCCAGAGTCCCAGAGGACCCAGTCTCATTGCACAGGCTGAAGCGGGAAGGACTCTTCCCTTGGGCATGATGGATCTTAGATGATTCTGGGGTTGTGCTGGGCTTCCCAAGGCTCTTCTTACCACCAGAGCTGCTATAACCCATGCCAGGTTTTGAGATGTCCTTGTCTCTCTCGGTCCCTTGCACTAGAGACTTCTTAGTAGCCCCTGGAGCTCTGGGACTGGCCTTCTGCACTCCCCTGGGCCCTGTGCTCACACTGAGGCCTGCCTCCATCACATCAGCCCCATGGCATTCAGACAGCTCTACTTTCTCCTGGCCAGAGCTGGCAGCTGCTGAGGCTTTGGGGATGCCCTTCTGCTTGGATACTTTAGCAGCTGTGCCACTAGCACCAGCAAGCCCTTTCCCCAGCCTGGGTGATGATATCTTCTGGGAGGGAGTAGCCACCAAGCTATTTTGCCGTGGTGGCATTTTGGGAGATGCAGCCATGGTGTGTATCTTGCTCTGGGACACAGCTCGGGGGACAGGGATAGAGGAGGCATAATGACTTCGGCCTGCAGCATTCACGTTGGCTGTCCCATTCATCATCTGCACAGCTGAGCTGGAGGGGGATGTGTCTAAGGAGAGAGGAGAAGCACAGAGACAGTTAGCTTGACCCTGGGCCCCTCATGGGTGTGTGCGCGTTGCCAGGGGGTAGAATGACATGGGGAAATGCCTATTTTGCCTAGTGCTTAGTCTCCCCTCTTTTATCTGGTGTGTGTTCAGACTGGGGTGCTTAGAGTAAGGCAGTGTAACTGGATTAATGATGACTCCGCTTCTCGCCTTAAGTCAGGAACCTTTCCATCGCAAACAGGATTTCACTGCCTTCAGATTCAATCTAAGAAGATCTTTTCCCTCCATATGCCCTGCTAGCATGGATTTGGCGCATGGCCTACAGCTGAGTGCAAAAGTCTTTCCCCTACTATTTTATCGAGCTTCACAGGTGGTGGTGCCTGCCTGGCTCTTAGCAGGCGATCCCATTGGCAGGAAGCTGACTGACACACGGGTGAGGGGAGCTGGGCAATTTCTGACCACAGCAAAACTGCCCAGCCTTCCAGCCCAGGTGTGGCCAGGATGGAACAGGGATTATGAATTATGATATGGTTGGAATGTATGCAATCTCAGCACCGATGCATTTCTGAAACCTAAAGGTGTCTGGTGTCTATATGATCCGTATCAAATATTACACTTAGCCAGAGCAAAAGTTATGGTAAAAGTTTATAAAATTGTATTGTAAGAGAATTCAACATACCTGAGCCTTAGCCAGACAAAGCTATTGGCTCAAATACATATTATCAGGCAAGGACAATGGATAAATGATCTAGATATAGAATTAAATTGATGTACAATTATTATTATTATTATTAAACATTTATAAAGCGCCAGTCGCATAACCTGGTGCTGTACAGAACATAGAATCAGACGCGGTCCCTGCCTGTGGCTTACAATCTAAAAGACATTCAGGTGGATGCAAAGTCTCAGGTGCGTGTACTTGGCTTGGTTACAAGGTGGTCGGTAGCAGCAGTCTGCAGAGAAGGGCTGACAGTAAGAGCAAGGGGAAAGACTAGAGGGCATTGGGAAAGGCAGCATGGAAAAGGTGGGTCTTGAGGAGGGATTTGAAGGAGCGGAGGGAGGAGGCGAGGCGGATGTCGGCAGGGAGGGAGTTCCAGGCATGCGGGGCAGCGAGGGAGAAGGGACGAAGGCGGTTGGGCGAGCAGGAGAAGCGAGGGAGAGCGAGGGAGGGGACAGCGGAAGAGCGGAGAGCGCGCGCAGGAGCGCGTAGGGCGATTAGGTCCGAGAGGTAAGGGGGAGCTTGGTCATGGAGCGATTTGAACGTGAAAACCAGGAGTTTGAACAGGATACGTTCAGGAAGGGGGAGCCAGTGAAGGGAGAGGAGGAGAGGCTGCACATGGTCGAAGCGACGGACAGAGTGAATCTCTAAGAGCCCAGAACAAAGGGGCAGGGGGTGTCATTCTACAGTTTGCTTTTACCGGCATGTGAAGATCAGAACGCCTGGCTTGCCAGCATGTGAGACAGGGTCCTTGTTCTTTAATTTTCAAGCCTGACCTAGAAATGGTCAAGTAATGAACTCTGATCTTTTGTGCCTTTATTTAGTTAGTTCAATTTGTTTACTGCACCCTCCTGTAGCAGCAGCTCGGGGCGGCTCACAACATCAATTTAAAAATACATATATAAAAAATAAAGAATATATAAAAACACTACAAATATAAATACAATATCACATAAAACAAGAGTAAGATTATAGTCAAGTCAATCTAGCATTGCATATTATTTCTCTTTTATTTCATTTATGCAACTTTTGTACACGCTCTGATCCTTTATTGGCAATCTTAAACCTTTTTATAAACTTTCTCTTTAAAAAGCTGGTTGTGATGAGGAGATACTGGGCTACATGTAGACTACAGGTCTAACAAATATGTAATGGTAAAGGTTAAACATGTATGTAATGTGAAAGCTGAGAACTGGAAACTCACTTCATGCAATGGAGAAATGCAAAGTCATGCCGAATGTGTATTCAGAAAAAGCCTAAACACCTCTGCAGACACTAACGAGACCATTGAGTTGCAAATGAATTTCTTCCTGTGGAGGTGACTGAAAGCACAGAGTCACCTGGTGTGAAAATCAAACGAAGGATCCTGGAAAAGTACTTTAAGGGGGAAAGACAAGACGAAAGGGGCTTGTTGAGTTTTGAGCTTCTTCAGCTTCATCTGCATCACCATATCTCACCAGCCAGAGAAGGGCTACACCAAAGGAACCATGAATTAAGGACTCTTGGACATTCTAAGACTGGTACCCAGCCAAGCTTTCCACCACTGCCTGTGACATGAACTGAAATACCCTGAACTGAAATACCCTTGGACCTTGATTAGGGTAAGCCTAAGCTAGGAGAGCACAATTACAGATACGGATGCATTATTGGTTGTGTTATTTTGATTTCTGCACTCTCGAGTATAAATTTTGTACTGCATGCTTATTTATGACTTATTAATTAAACTTCTTTTAACTGAACTTAGTACGGTCCAGTGGGATTGCTAATCCTAACATTGGTGGGACAGAGTTTGGGGTTAATTCTGTGTTTACAAACACAGACAAACCTAGAGAGAAAGTGTCTGTGCTGGGAAACTCTGTGACTGAAAAGGTGACAAGAAGGTTCACCCGTTGCAGTGAGAGCTACAAGCCAGGGAAACTGAGTCATGACAGCCTAGAGTGGGGTAGTGAGACCCCAATCCCATGACACTGGTGTCTCTGTCTTACTGGATTGGAGTAAAGCCGGTTTGGGGAAATTCTCAGCCATCATACTGGGACAGACCTGACCCACTTTATAAATAGATGTGCCAAAAGAACCTCCAAGATGCAGGTGATGAGTGTACATGTGTAGGCTAGCACACTCTGGGACTGAGCAATAGCCATTAGAGACTACATGTAAGCCAAGTAACAGCTGGTCTGGAGGCACTTGGGGTTCCCCTCTATTTGGGTGCCACCCCAAGAACCGGCTCGCCACACTACAGCAGTCACATTGCAGGCCCCAGGTCTCCCATCCACACAATAATGGCTCAAGGCCAAGCAGGCAGTGCATCACTCAGAGACAGGGCTAGTAAGGAGATGAGCCACACTCTGCCTCCACTGGGCGACATGCTCAGCACCTAAGGACTGGGACCTTCCTTTGCACAGACACTGGCATCTTTTAAGCTCAAACAAGAAATGGTCAGCGAGTGCTGTGCTTGTTCAATAGTGAATGCAGGTCTGTTACACACACACCCCTTAAACACCACCCCCAGGACATCTGCAGGGGCCCAGCCCCCTATATTCCTTCCAATGCTCTCAGAAGGCAGGGCTTGTGAAGAAAGGCAATGCAAAGCAGGGATGTTGAGACAAAAATCTGAATCACAGAAAGCCTCTGTGCCTCCGTTTCCTATCTGCAAAGTGAAGCTAACAGCACTTCTTACCACCAGGGAGAAAAGCATTAGAGATCATGCGGTGCTGTAGTCATGAGCATCAGATAAGTCCTCAGACAGTGATAAGCATATCTCTGCCTCTTCACCTCTCTCTCTTGTCCTGACTCCCTGCTATTGATTGCTTTACTCTCCAATAGACTTATACCGCTATTTTTATGCCGCCCCCTCCTGCCTCTGGCAGCTCGGGGCGGCTCACAATAAAAAAATGACAATAAAACAAACACTTCAATAAATAACACAATACTAGAAATATAAAAATATCAGTAAAAACCATCAGGGAAAAGTCCATAAAAAACAGAAAAACATCCCTACCCTAACCTCCAAGGTGTTATGCTTTATTTACCCTTTATTATGCTTTTATGAGGACACTTTAATGTGTATTTTTAGATGATGTTTTATATATATTGTACACTGCCCAAGGCTGCCGTTAGGCAGAAGGGTGTGGTATAAAAGTATTATAAATAAATAATTAACCCCCTGTGGCAAAATGCCATGGGCACGGGCAAAGACAGCCACTGACACTGATAAAAACACCCTGCCCGAACCCAAGTCAGGCCTGATCCGAGCGCTAGGCCTCTAACCCAGCACATGGGAAGGACCCCACATTCCTGAAATTCCTAAACTGATTGGCTCAGACTGGTCAGGGGGGAAAATCTACCTTTGGTCAGGTGGCCCGCCTGAACAAATCACAGTGAGGGAAGGGAACTTTTAAGAGGACTGAGCCGGGGGCTTTTGGCTCTTTCACTCACTCTCTCATTGAGATCTCTAGCAGACGCTGCTAGACTGGTGACCTCCCTGCCTGGAGGCACACATGGACTGCATGGCTTGGCCAGGACAAGAACATGGGCCCCATAGAAAAAACATCACCTATGGAGACCTGATCAGAACCAGGATGAGTACTTGCTTGCTACATCAGCTACAGTGTAGGAAGACACATTCTAAAAGGGCTATCAGGCCCGATAGGACTGGCTCTCATTGCTCAAGAATTATCACCTCTTGGTTCTCAGTGTGAACTTTGCTTTTATTCCTTTTTATAGGTACTAGTAAATTCTAAGCTTTGTTTTTACCCTGTTGGGCGTGGGTGTGTGTTGTTGGCTGATGATTAAACGTCTCCTTAGGCCAGGTAACCAGGCCAAGCTACTAAAGAAGGGGAAACTACCTATTTGGCTGGAAGCCAGCAGCTTTGGACCCAAGGAAAGCCTCCCATGGGTGACTCTGGGGATCGGCCTCCAATGCAGGGGAGGAAATCCCAGGAAAAGAGTGCCAGGAAGGGGGACTGCTTTTGGGAAGCTGTGAGCCCTATGCCTTTTGGGGTTCACATTTCCTGAGTGGTGTGAATGCCCACTGGGATACACTCAGGTGGTGGCAGCTGCATACCAAGGCTTTTGGGGGGTTTGCCAGCTGTGGGAACCCCTGGTCAGAGATTTGGAGAAACACAGTGAGGTGGGTTGCTCAGCTGTATAGCGCCCCCTGCTGGTGTTTTGCCACCCACCCACTACCCATCTCCCCCGCCAAACAGTCAGGTCTTACAACGGTGTCGAAGGAGGGGAGATCCAGGGACAAATGGGCCTCAACTGGCTGGGTGTTCCACAGCCGCAGTGCTGCCACTGAAAACGCCCTCTCGAACGTGCCACCCACCCACCCCACACAGGGGACCTCTAATAGGGTGTCACTGGCTGACCATAGGGGTCAATCCAGAATCTGGGGAGTGAGGCGGTCTCACAGATAGGCAGGGCCCAGACGGTTTAGGGGTAAAAGACTCTGTAGTTCCTTGTGGATCTAGTATTGTCTTTCTTTTTTCTTTCTCCTCAGCTTGTGCTCGCCTCTCTCTTTCCTTCTCCTCCTGTTTCAGGCGTTCGAGGTCAGGCTGCACCTTTAGTTTCCGTTCATTTTCTCTCTCTTCCTTTTCCAGTCTTAATTGCTGTAGTTTAAGTCTGGTGAGCTCAACTTCTGCGGTTGAGCCCTGTCCCTGGTCATCCCCAGGTGTGCCATCTCCTGGTTGCAGGTTAGGTGGAGGGGGGCTTGGAGGGGGGTTTTGCACCCCTGATCCAGTCCCATCCGTCCCCTTCGTGCTCATCCTCTCAAATTCTTGTATCAGCTGCTTCAGTTGCTTTTTAGTTTTCCCCTCTGTTTGGAGGTGTCTGGCTTGCGCCTCCTTTTCCAATTCTGGCTTCAAGAGCTTGGAGAAACACTTTAGCAGCCCTATTTTGGTATCTGGCCCTGACATCCAAAATCAAAATTAAAATAACAAACACAGCACACTCTGTTCAAAGATCTGCTTATTCCACTCTCAGAGCTGAGTTCCAGACGGCACTGGCAACACACTCTGACCAGGTATGGGATTTACTCCCTTCGAAGGATACCAGTCGCTTGGCTCTCCTCTACTTTCTACACATTGGTACACAAGTCTGAGTGTAACCCTTCTCGTTGGGCGCCACTGTCATGGGTTTGAGGGTCCAACACCTCACTTTCCTGGGTTGGGTGACTCAATTTCCCTCGCTTGCAGCCCACCTGAATCAGTTCTCTCTCTGGCTGGTCCAGTTCTGCAAAGGGGATAATCCTTCTGCCACCCAAACTCCCAGGGAGCCTCCCGTTTACACGCTCTCTCTCTCTGGGTTCGCAAGAGCTTGAAAACTCAAGGCACTCGCTTCTGTTCCCAACGTAGACCACAGAACACTTCTTATCAAAGGAGAAAGTATATTGATTACATCAGCCAAGATAGTTTGATACAGAGTGGCTAATAAAATGAAAAGTAATATAACGCATTCGTAAACTGTATTGGGGGAGTCCCTAGATATTTTACCCTACAGAATAGTCCATGCACTTGAGTTCCTTCTCAGCCAGCGGTGGCAAGCTAGCTGTGCGCTGGATCTTAGAGTTAGTTAGAAACAAAGTTCTTTCTCTCACCACATGTCTTCCAGTGGACTCGCTTGCTGGCATGCAAGATGTAGATAAGTTCTCGGCTCCAAGAGATAGCTGGAGATGGCTTCCTCTTTGTCTTGGCTCTTGGCTTAAATAGTTTTCAAAGTCCTTTGATTAACTTTTCCCAGCCAGGGAAACACCGTGGTTCCATGCACGTCCGCAGAAAGGTAAACAGGAAGATCCATTTGCAACTCAATTGGTTTCTGTCTGGCTCTCTGTAGTGAATCCACATTCTTTATCTCTTTCCATTTCCTGGAGTTTTGAGTTCTCAGTTTTACATTACATGAATTGAGTTTTCAGTTCTTATCTTTAACATTACATACATGTGTAAGTTTCAGTTTTACATATTTGCTAGACCTATCGTACAGTATCTCTCCTGTGTGGTCTTATGTTTCTTCATGACAGACTCCACCCGCCACAAAGTAGTATTAGGCCAAACACAGATGAGGGCTTCTAGTTTGGGTACCGCAGGCAGCAGAAGGATGCTAAAAAAATATCCTAAAGAGCTGCTGAAGCTGACAAGCCATACTCACACCAGAGAAGTGAGATCAGGTTTCAACAGCCGTGGAGCTCCTGCCCCGGGAGAACCAGGGTTACATGCATATGCCAGCCTATGAAGCCCAATCCTGACCTGCTGCATACGGGTGCTCAGCAATGCCTGCAGGGAGCGCTGCAAGAGACCAAGTTCAGAACCTGCTGGGCCTGGCACAATAGGAATAGGCGGGTCCTGTTGAAATGAATGCTGCTGGCACAAGGTCCCTTAGGCTGCTGCAGGAGCAGAGCTCTACTCTGTCACAACCCAAGAGACAGCAGGTGTAGAGGGAACTCTCTGCTGAGAATCACGCATCAGCTTAAGGCCTCTGTGTGCTGGGTGGATAAACCAGCTCTTGACTTTGTGCGCTTTCCTTCCCAGGGCATCAGGCCACACCCTGCAGAACCCAAGGGGCCTCAAGATGTAACCCTGCAGGCTAGGGAGCCAGGAAGCTGGGTTCTGCCCCTCGTTCTGGCACTGACTTGCTGGGGATCTGAAATGGAAGTAGGTCTGCTTCCAGCACTTTAAGAGGGATGGTTCTAAGTGCCAGGTGTGATGCCCAGATGGCTTGTTGCTTTATAAATTCCTTAGGACCAGGAAGCTAGTGTACTTACTTCCAGTCAGAGTTGCTCTGCTCACAACCTCCAGGAGCATTTGTCTCTGACACAGCATGCATTATTATTATTATTTTTAATACATATATTTTTTATATTTGGGCTGCAGGACATGCAGCCTCCACATGACTCTCCCTAGCCTCCTGTAATGAACAGAAAGGCCTCCAGCTGAGAGGCCGAATGAGCCAGCAAGCAGGCTACCGACCCTAATGTCCGGACAGCTTGGGGCTGCTCCTGGTTCTAGCCTCCATCCCATTGTGAGCTAGTTAGCTAAAACATTCAGATTTGGCACCTTAAATCCTAGGAAAGCACTTCACTGAAGGGCTGGAGGCGGCACACAGAGCTCTCATGCAAGCCAGGAGAGCACATCTCAGAAACTGGACAGGGATGCAGAAGCCTCAGTTCCTCTCTTCTTCCTGTCTCAGCCTCTGTGTGATCTGGCAAGTCACTTATTCTCCTTGTGGCTCATTCCCCATGAGTTTCTCTACCTCAGAGGGGTGGCTCTGGGAAACTAAAACCCACTAGAGATACACCAGGTGTTCAGATACAGAAGATGGGGACCACAAAGCAAGCACAAATATTTATTTATTTGTTTGTTTATATTTCCTAGCCGGCCCCTCATGCCCATGGCATCTCCGGGCAACGTACAACAAAAACAATAAGTAAAACAACAATAAAACACAGCAAAAATAAAAACATTTAAAAACCCATCTAAAAGACACAACTACCCCCCACATTATATTATCCCAACCCACCCTCCCCTCCTCCAAAGGCCTGGGAGAACAGGCACGTCTTGCAGGCCAGGCGGAAGGCCAACAAACTTGGGGCCAGACGGGCTTCCTCTGGGAGAGAATTCCATAATCACAGTACGGCCACCGAGAACGCCTTCTCCATTGTGGTCACCCATTTAACACAGGAGACCTCCAAGAAAGCACCCCCGGCAGACCAAAGGGGTCGTTCTGGGACGCAGAGGGTGAGGTGGTCCCTGAGGTATGAAGGGCCAAGACCATATAGGGCCTTATAGGCCAAAACCAACACCCTGAATCTGGCTCGGTACACTATAGGCAGCCAGTGAGTGCAGCACGCCGAGTACGGGGGTGATGTGCTCCCGTCAGCTCGTCCCTGTAAGGAGACTGCACTAGCTGCAGCCTCTGAACCAGCGTCAGGGGAAGCCCCACGTAGAGCGCGTTGCAGTAGTGCAGCCTCGAGGTGATGAAGGCATGGATGATGGTGGCCAGGTCGGGTCTGGAAACATATGGACACAGCCTCCGTACCAGATACAGCTGGCAGAAGGCAGCTTTAGCCACTGCCTCCACGTGCCGATCCAGGCGGATATCTGAGTCCAACAATACTCCCAGACTTCAAACCTGCTGGGCTACAGGAGGGTGGACCCCCTCTACGAGGGGAGCCAACACCTCCCTCGTCCTACCCACCGCCATCGCCTCCGTCTCATCAGGATTGTTTCAGTCTGCTCTGCCGCAACCAATCCACCACAGCCTCCAAACACTGAGACAGTACTGAGACGGCAGGACCTGGGTCAGTTGAAAAAGAGAGGTAAAGCTGGGTGTCATCAGCATATTGGTGGCAACTCACACCAAACCCTCTTACGATCTCCCCCAAGGGATGCATATACACGTTAAACAACAATGGTACAGAATGGAACCTTGCGGAACGCCACATTCCAGGGTCCGGAGGCTAGACGATTCAGCCCTCAGGACAACCCACTGGCTTCTTCCCGAAAGGAATGAGCGAAACCATTCAAGAACAGTCCCGTCCAGGCCCCCAAGGGCTCGCAATCGTCTCAACAGCAGCCCATGGTCCACTGTATCAAAAGCAGTTGAGAGATCTAGCAGGACCAGAAATGTTGAACATCCTGCGTCTATCTCCCGGAGATCATCCACCAAGGCCACCAGCGTCATTTCTGTACCATAGCCGGGGCAGAACCCAGATTGAAACGGGTCAAGGAAACCAATGCCGTCAAGATGCGCCTGGAGCTGCAGTGCCACCGCCCGTTCAATAACCTTCCCTAAAAACGGAAGATTAGAGACAGGTCGGTAACCGGCGAGTGCATCCACATCCAAAGATGTGGCAGCAGGGGGCGCACCACAGCCTCCGTGAGGCTGGGGGGCAGTCTCCCTTGCCGAAGGGACGCGTTGATTACTCTCGCCAGCCCCGTCCCCAACGTCTCCCTGGAGGCCTTCACCAACCAGGACAGGCATGGGTCTAATTCACAACTAGTGGCTCTAACAGACCCCAGAACACACACAGCATCAGCTGGCGTCACTTCCTGAAACTCATCCCAAGAAGCTGGACCAGATGGGGCCTCCATAGCCTTGTGCGCCACCTCTACCGCCCCTAATCCAGTGTCGAAGTTGCTCTGGATCCAAGCGATCTTGTCTGCAAAGTAGGTGGCAAACTCCTCACAGCGGGCCTGGGACAAGTCCCCGTCCAGGCGGAGGGAGGCCGGACTGACCAGCCCCCGCACCACCCGGAACAGCTCCCCTGAACTCTTTCTTTGCCATCCTCACAGCCTCAACATAGGACCACAAACAGGCCCTATGGAGAAGTCAGTCAGATTCAGCGCGAGTCCGACGCCAGCATCGCTCTAGTCGCCTACCTGCCTGTTTCATACACCGCAGCCCCTCAGTAAACCAAGGGCCCCTGCGGTGATGAGACAGAGGTAGGAGACGTCTTAGAGCCACCTTGTCCATGGCCTCCCCGAGCAAGATGTTCCAAGCTCGAACGAGTTCATCAACAGAGTGACTGTCAGGATCTAAGGTTAAATCCCCCAGAGCCTCCTGGAACCGTTGAGGCTCCATCAGCCTCCATCCTGGGGTGGACCAACCTAACTGGTCCCTTCCCCTTCTGGAGGTGGTGTGCTGAGAGACTGGCCTGCAGGAGGTAATGATCCATCCATGACAAGGGACAAAGGAAATATCAGCCTTAATCATTCTGCGCCTCAGTTTCCCCGCAGGGCCATGACTATTACTTTGCTTAGTGAAAAGCTTTGAGAGCCTTGGATGAGGAGCGTTAATCATCATCAAAACCTAACCCAGGGGGAAAGAGGGAGGGCTGAGTTTCTCCATCAGCAACAGGGGACACGAGTGATATCCCAGCCAGGGAGATTGCTGCATTCCTCACCAAATTCCGCAAGGTCCAGAAACACATACTTGCCCAAAGTATATGCACAGTCCCCCACCAGCAAGATTACTCCTGTGCTCAAAGCTAGGTTTGTTACCTTGAGAGGGTTAAAAAGAATCCAACCATGTTATTACTTTTTACAAACATTTGTATCTTGTTCCGAGATTGACATTCCCCTGGGCCAGGCATCCAGTCACCAGCTTCCCTGTAGTACTGGGCATTGGCACTGTTGCTGTAGAGTCCTCTGTGCCATAACTCACTTCTGAACACGTTCACAGGAGACAAAAACCCAGATCCTGACAGAAGGGCTGATGCTCCCCTTTCCCGTCTCCCCCTATTGGGGTGTTGTCAGAATGGATTTGTCTGACAACACACAAACACAGGGCTTGGAGGAGAATTTTGGGGCTATTGTAACACATGAAGCTGCCCTATGAGGTGTGAGCTGCTCCACTCAATGACTTCAGGTCCTGTGCACTTTCATTTGGCGACCACAAAATCCAGCATTTCCCCATGATACCACAAAATGAGTTCCCGCTCTACTGGCTGTATGTCTCAGGAGGAAGGCCCCCAGGTGTCAGAGGGAGACACCCCCTAAATGGGAAGGGAGGGGCAGTCCTGCTATGCAAAAGGGGGTCCTGGCATGAAGGGCAAGAACCCCTGCAATAGGGGCAGGGCAGTACATGTGGTCACTTCTCCTCATTATCATGCACAGTGCACAGGGCCAGACTCTAGACAAGGCAGCTGAGTAGGGCCGTTCTTTATGGTACCTTCTGTCAGCTGCTTCCTCTTGCTCTGCTCAAGCATGGGTGTGGGGAAAAAGGGCGCTGAGCAGGCAGGTGAGCAGCTGTCTGAAGATCCATAGAGAACAGGATCCCCAGCTTGGACCCTCTCATGTGTACCGAAATATAGTGTGAGGAAAGAACTGGGTGGGTGGATGGGATACCACACTGTGTGGGCCCTCAGCTGGTCACCTACCTGTCCAGCTCTTTCTATTCCTCCCACAAGCCCACAGTAAAGTGAAGGGGTCGGGAAAGCTGGCAGGTGGGTATCGGGCTGGCTGCAAGGTAATAGAATCTTAGAGTTGGACGGGACCTTGAGGGCCATCTAGTCCAACCCCCTGCTTGGATGTAGGATGACTGCAACATCCCCCACAGAAGCCCATCCAGCCTCTTTTTGAAAACCTCCAGAGTGATAGGAAACCATACAGGATGAAGCCCTCAGCTCAGGGTCCTCTGAGGCTCTAGGCAGCCCATATCAGGGAACGTGGAAGGGTTTAGGAGGACATCTTGTATAGGTATCTCCACCCCTTCACTCTACCCAGTATAACTGCAGGTGCTTGCACACATGACATGTGCTCCCTGATTATATTTCTCCTACGACGCCATGGCTCAAAATGTTTAGGTAACCTTTTCAACATTAGGTGTTACCAAGTTCTGATGTTCCTTGCTTCTTTAGGTGATGTCACAGATTCTGGATTTGGCTTTGACAGTTCCATGCACGTGCCACAAATCTCATGTGAGTTTGAGGATGCAAACTGGAAATCCCTACTTGGCATAGTTGTTGGATGACCACTCCTGGAATTTCAATAACCAATCTGTGCCCATATTCCAAATGTGATTGCAAGTGATATAGTTACATGCATTCCCCCATTTACAAATCAAGTAAGTAAATGATCACAGCAGCGAAAGGGAGGGATTTTACAACCCGGTAATGCCATGTTTATTGACAGGAACTCTCATTATGAATGCAGAAAAGCACAGTTACATGTGCAGTAAACTTGATGGGGAAATAAAGACATGTGAAAAATTGTCACATGAGCAAGCGCCCTGCATGGGGCCCCATGTGGCTCACAGCTGCCCCTAGCAGTGCATATCGTGCCTCTTCCAGCTCTCACTATTCAGCTGAGCTACACAAAACTTTAATTCCCTGTCCCATCCATTTCACACTTCTCCTTACCGAACCTGACTGAGTCACGCTGAATCTATCCACGTCCTTCCCATCCACGGGGCTGTAGGAGAAACTCCCTTCAGAGCTAGACAGGGAACTACCAGCAGAGATGGGCGATGAATGAAGGGATGCTGGCTCCTGTCAATCCAGGAGATAACCATGCCAGTCTGAATGCACCATAGGATTCTAACTAGGGGTGGTGCTGGGTTAAGATGCCAGGCTAATAGTCCTGGTGGGCTCTCTTTATCCCTGGAATTGGTCCAGCACAGTCAATATCACTGCAAGCATTCCTCAACGCTGACATGCCTAGTCCCAATCCTCCCCCAAGGCAGGAGGGACAGTGTCTAAAGGAGAGGGGAGTTTGGTCTCGAGGCCCCATTCAGTCTGTAGCCTCCCTTATAACATGGAAAAACCATTGATTGGCAACTGGAATGCAGCCATCAGGAAATTGACCAAACTGCAACTCATCCTCATGGGGCAGCTCACCAACATATTAACCTTGTCTAAAGAGAGAAGGGCATTGTTGATGACCTGGAGTCACCAGCAAGGCTCATCTGCAGCTCCTGTGCTGCAGTGATGGGTCTCCATACCCCATGGAATTCCAGAGTGGGTGCAGGTGTGTGTGTGTGAGTACACACAGATGCAGTCTCCCTGGCTTGGGTTCATGTATTTTCCAGTTGAATTCCTGGTGGGGGTTGTTCAATGCTGAAAGGCGCAGTCTCTTTGAGCTGCTTCTGGGGACTGCCTCTCTGCTCTGCCATGAAAGGGGAGCCTGGTAGAGCTGCCCATCTCCCCAGTGTCCTGCCCAAGCATCATTCTAATCTCTCCATCCCTCTTGGACTAGGCAGCTTTATCAGACAGTGTTCCTAGCTTGAACAGACCACACTAGGTTGGCTCACAGGAAACACCACTCCATGGGGGAACCTCAGTGAACCCCATACTCTACACTGGCTGTTCACATGATGCCTGGGCACTTAGTACCCCCATGCCCTGGCATAAAGGACCCCAACTGAGCTAGGGATAAGGCACGGGCTGGTGGTTATGTGGCTAGAGGGATATTCCCCACAGGAACTCTCCCAGCTCTGGAGCGTCACTCTGCCATCTAACTGTTGCTCTGGACAGATATGGAGAGCAGTCCCTCTGCTGGAGCTATGAAGGCATTCAAATGACAAGGCTTTCTGGTCACAGCCAGGAAACCTGCCAACCAAAACTGGTTTGCAGTACCACTTCCCACCCTGGAAAGCTCTGTTACTCCACTGTCAGGGACAATGGGCAGATGCTATGGAGCTGAGCATGTAGGGGGCTTGCAAGTGCTGTGTTCTCTCATCCCCGGCCAGCCTTTGAAGCTTTTTAATGCAAAGCACTCAGCCTTCCCTGCTTTGATGCTATTATAGAGGCACAGTAATGATTTTGTACTCAAGGTTAGGATTCTCTTCCCATTACAAGTCTGATTTTATAGCCTTCATTAACAGAAGCAAACACCTCATTTAGGGACAGTTCATGGTGCATCAGAACACATCCCCCTCCCCACACTAAACAGGGAAATTAGGATTTAGGTGAAAGTCTCCATCATTCCTTGTCACGGTCTGAACAGTCTCAAAGCCATTAACATCTCTCTCCAACACCGCATAAGTCTTCCAGACACCCTAACGTCCTCAAACCCACACATTAAGCAACATCTGCCCGTGCCTTCCCCAAGCACATCACAAACCCAGTCTGCTAGAGACCTGGCACGGGTGTCCGTGTAAGAGATTATCAGACAAGCCATGTCTGAGAGATGGGTCTCTGGCAACAGTGCAATTTTCAAGCTGTTTAGTGCCAGCACTAGTCCTAAGCACCAACCCAAGTCCCATTGAAGCTAATGGGACTTTTATTGGTGCTAAAGGCTAGCACCAAACTGCTTGAGAATCATCATGCAAGTGGATTTCTCTTTTATGAAAAGCCTCCTATCTCTTTGGAAAGCCCACAAAGAGCCTGGACTAGAAACTCCATCTGTGTTTAATGCAGGATCTTGATCTTGTGCTTCATGCACAAGGGCATAGCTACAATAGGTGCAGCTGCACCAGGCCCCAAGAGCCTGGGGGGTTCACACCTATGTGGAATGTGAGCATTGGCAAATGGGTGATTAACACGCACTGAAAATTTGTAAAGTGCCTGGGGGGGGCATTCCATCTTCTGAACCAGGGCTCATTCCAACCTAGCTGCATCTCTGCTCATGCATCATACTATTTTTGTAATAAGGCCAGTTGTAGTTAGGAGTCGCAGTGCTCCAGCAAAACTGAAAATGTCCCCAAAGGCTGAGCAGAGCTTCTGAAATCCACCAGCTGAGTTAGCAAGGCTGAAGAATTCCTAAATTCTGAGAAACGTATGCAGAGGGTTAGAAACCTCCCTGACTGAGATCAAGGACAGATGGTGTCTGCTGCAGCTGACAAACCCCACCTGCCAGATAGACCTAGCTGAAAGCACAGAGGTCCATCAAATGCTCCAGAGAAATTAAAGACAGCTAGACTGACTCCCATTAATGTACCTGAATCACTGGACCAAGCTACCTCTACCACGATGTGGGGAATACTGAACTGAACATGAGGGAGGCTGGAGAGGCAGCCAGGGGAATCAGTTGTTTACTGTAGACACGGTGATCATGCGGGTAGGCCCGATTGGAGTTTCCAAGTCTGACTTGGAGTTCAGAGGGGTCATTCTGAGCACACTCAGGTGGGTGGCCAGATGCCTGGGCTGGGTGTGAATGATGGTTCTCAAATACCCTGGGCTTGGGAGAGATCAGGATCAGACCCTGGGACTAAGGAAGCTGGAAGCTGCAGGAGGAAGCGGCTGAGTGTGGAGACCTGTCAAACCGGTCCCATTACCAGCAGGTCTACCATGTCAAAGCCCTACTATGATCGGGCAGACTTGGCATTAGCGGTGTGTGGGTGCTGGGAGGAGGATGGGGACGATCCCCTGGTGGATTTGCTGGGTGAGAGTGGGGCCCAGTCCTCGCTAGATGCCCTGACTCTCTCAGACCAGCTCAGCACCATACAGCAGGGGCAAATCAGGCAGGTGCTGGGAAAGTATTGGCAAGTGTTCTCCAGTAAGTCACGTCTAGCTACTCTGGTGGTGCATAGAATTAAGACCCACACAGAGGAATCCATTAAAAATGCAACTTTCTGGGCCGTGGGGAAGGTGGCTCAGAACTTGAAGAGGGAGATTCAGGCGATGATGGCTTTAGGAGTCAAAGGAATCAAACAGTTCTTGGGCTGCCCCAGTGGTGTTAACACCAAAATGAGATGGGTCCATCAGATTCTGTGTGGACTATAAGAAACTGAACGTGGTCACTGTGTCTGATGCATATTGCATGCCATGCACAGACGAGATCTTAGACAGACGGGGGGGAGGGGCAGTTCCTGTCCACTACTGAACTCACGAAAGGGTATTGGCAGCTGCCCTTGGACTCTGAGGCTCAGACCAAGTCAGCCTTTGTCACGCCCACTGGCCTCTTTGAATTTAAGGTGCTTCCATTTGGCCTAAAGGGGGCACTAGCCACCTTTCAGAGGCTAGTGGACAAGCTTCTTCAAGGGTGTGGGGAGATTGCCCTCGCCTATATAGATGACATTGCCATTTTCAGTTCAACCTGGGAACAACATTTGCGACATGTGGACGAGGTGTTGAAATGGTGGTTAAAGTAGAAAAGTGTAAATCTGGGATAGCAGAAGTCACCTACTTAGGTCATCAGGTGGGCCGAGGACACATTCGCCCAGACCCAGCCAAGGTGGAGGCCATCTGGGTCTTCCCCATGCCCAGGACCCAGAAACAGGCCCAGACATATATTAGCATGGCAGGGTATTACTGCCACTATGTACCCCATTATAGCTCCCTGACTTCCCCCATCATGGATTTCTTCAAAAAGGGGAAACCAGACACAGTGGTCTGGACAGAGCAATGCCAACAGGCCTTCGAGGAGCTCAAGCAGAGGTTAAGTGGAAACCTGGTTCTGGCTAACCCAGACTTTGAGAAACCCTTCCTGGTCTACACTGATGCTTCTGACACAGGTCTGGGGGTGGTGCTCATGCAAAATGACCAGGATGGCAAACCCCACCCTGTAGTTTACTTCAGCAAGAAGCTGCTCCCCTGGGAGAAATGTTATGACACAATCGAGAAGGAGTGTCTTGCCATGGTGTGGGCGCTAGAGAAGCTGCAGCCCTACCTCTTTGGCAGGCACTTCGAAGTGTACACAGACCACTCTCCTCTAACCTGGTTACACCACATGCAGGGCACCAATGCCAAGCTCCTGAGATGGAGTCTGGCACTCCAGGATTATGACATGGAGGTGAGCCACGTAAAGGGCAAGGCATACTTAATTCCTGATGCACTGTCCCATGAAGGGGAGTAAGAACGTCCTCCAAGGTTCTGGGGAACTCCGGACTCCATTCTTTTTTAAAGGGGGGAGATGTGGGGAATACTGAACTGAAAATGAGGGATGCTGGAGAGGCAGCCAGGGGAATCAGTTGTTTACTGTAGACACGGTGACCATGCAGGTAGGCCCAATGGAGTTTCCAAGTCTGACTTGGGAGCTCAGAGGGGCCACTCTGATCACGCTCGGGGGGGCGGCCAGATGCCTGGGCCGGGTGGGGTTGATGATGCTTAAATACTCTAGGCTTGGGAGAGATAGGGGTCAGACCCGGGGACTAAGGAAGCTGGAAGCTGCAGGAGGGAGCGGCTGAGTGCGGGGACCTGAGGTGGGGACTTGGAGCTGCAGCTTGGGGAAAGCTGACTCGACTGGGTCTGGACCCCTCTTTCCAGGCTAGATGGGGAGCACCACGAAGGAGGAACCACTGAACAGAATGCAAGGCTGTTGTCATTTTGCTGTACACTTGCTGATACTGTCTGTGTGCGTGCTTAGCCTCTCCCCCTATCCCCACGGTTAGTAAAGTGATGTGTTAAACAGACTCCTGTGTTAGTCTGATCATTGCTCCAGGTAGATACTTCTAGGGGAGAGGGAAACTCTTGCTCAGCCTTCACCTGCATCCCCAGGGCAGTGGATTTCCCCACTCAGCCTTAACTCCCAGGGGCCTGACCAGCAAGGTGATCGCTGGCCGGCTGCAGGACAGGCACGGGCCTGCCTGAGCACCAGGACACAGGGGGCCAGGGGCCGGTGAGGCGAGTGTGGGTCCGTGACACACAGCAAGCAAGCTTAGACCCAATGAAAGTTACTTATATCCTGTAAGAGAGACAAATATGCTCTTATCCTCCCAGTTGCAGAGACAGTGCATGATCTAGTAAGTCACAGTGCCCCTTACATGTGTATTGCCCGCCACATTCAGACAACATTAGAGTACCCAGACAGCCTGCTGGCCCCTGGAAGATTGGAATGAGATCATCCTGCGGCTGCTACTAATGGAGATCACAGGTCACTGGGTGAAAACAGACATCTTCTTTAACACCACTTTAACATTACTTATGCATGTTGCAGGGCTGTATTGGCACCTTATGTAGCCCTGCAACATGCATACGAAATGTTAAGTGGTGTTAAAGAGGTGTCAAAGCAGAGTTAAGAGAATTTCTGTTTTCACCCACTGTCATACAGCAGAAGACCGTATATGCAAACAAGCAACAGACAGGACCAGTTTCCTTTAGGCGTTTGCTAGTGGGGCTCTCCCACCAGCAAGGGAGGGGCAGAGTTAAGGTGAATTTTAGATGCTTTGTTGAGTGTTTCCTGACTTTATTTCATTTGCTCCAGTGCATACTAAACAAGTGTTACGTGCTCAGGAGCTGGACTATCATACAATCTGCTACTGATGCCATGTTCACAGGGCTACACTTCTGTACTGGTGATGCCAAGTAGTGCCAACACCAGCTGTGCAGTCAATGCCAAGAATAACCATGTGTCAGGCCTCATGAGCTTGTCTGAAAATCATGAGATTTTCCACCATAACAACTGTTGGATTCCAGTTTTCACCTTCTGGTTTCTAAGCCCTTAGAGATCAGGCTTTCCAGTTCTTTATGCAACCACAAAGACTAGATATTTCCCATTTTTAAGTAAAAGCAGAGTCTTGCAAAACCACATGATGCAGGAGCTGGAGCTTTAAGGGAAACATCAAACATCATGAGATCTGATATACAATTGAGAGATTTGTCACACTTTGTGGGCATATTGGCTAGAGTTTTCCTTTCTTCCCATTAGACTAACCGAGAATAGGGAGTCTACCACTGGTTCTTAACATTAAGCAGGTGGGAGGAGCAAAGCCCAAAGTTTGCTCACCCTCTTACAGAGACAGTCTTGGGGAAACATCCTGGGTGCTAACAACTGCTCCATCAAAATTCCATGAGCCTAGTGGGAGGGAGCAGGGGAACAGAGCCCAGCCCAGCCCAACCAGCCCTGTTACCCACTTTGCCTTTTGCAGCACAAGTTGAGAGCTGAGCAGAGATTGTGAAAGGGGACATTTCTCCAAGAGGTTAAGTAGCGAGTTCTGCATTTCATATGTGCTGCCACTGCCAAAGGCTTCCTTAGGAGCTGCAAGTTCTTGTGCAAGACCCAGGCAAGGCCCCTGCTATTGAAGGGCCATGTGGAGTTGATTCCCAAAATGAAAAACAAAATAACAAACACAGCACTCTCGCACAATGTTTGCCTGATTACTCCAAATCTAGGAGCTGGCTACTTGTTCCTACACATTGGTATGCAGTCTTGGGGTTTTATTACCTTCGGTTGGGCACCACTGTGATGGGATCGGGACCCCTCTGGCCCACTCTAGGCTAGCTGTGACTAGGGCACTTGCCCACATTACCAGAGCAGGGCAACTCTCGTGTAGCTCCAAACATGGTGTCATCAGGCGTGAGTTTGATTTGAGAGTTCACAAAGCTTTCATTCTGGCGTGTACACTATATGGTTTTCATAGAATATCATGGCTACATTCCTTTCTTAATATTGAATAATATAACACCAAACATGGCTATACAATACTAATACAGAGTAGTCACTTGTGAACATGTATGGAACACGTTTGTTGGTTTCCTGAGCTTTACCACAATGTCCTTGACCATGAGCAGTGAAATAAGCATGGCTTTTCACATGCTCTGGGGCATAAGGATGGGCCAGTGGTTAAGATAGTTTGATAATCCCTTGACCTCAAATCCACATCTGAAACCTGGCCCGAACGCCCCCTCCTGATGGGGTAGTGAGGGTAATGCATGAACACCTCACACACTCAGATAGTAAAAAATGACAGAGGAGAAGTGAAATACGATACAATACACACTTCCTTCTGTGCTGTGCCTTGCTGTCAGGCTAACAAGGCTTCATGCTCCCCTATGCCATAAGTCAGTGCAATGCTGCTCCAGACTGCAACCCCTCCCACCAGCAGGTCCCTACTAGCATACACACACACACACTATTTGCTGCACTGCAATCTCTGTAGACTCAGCTGGCATGCAGGAGAGGCATTCCCCCCACCCCCATTTTTAGCAGCCTTGCTTCCTGTAAAGCCGTAGCTGTGCTCCCCTACTTTTAATACACCCGCCTGAAGCACTGCTAAGGGTATCTGAGGGAATGCTGGGGGGGGGGACAGTCAGGCGGCCTGCTCCCTCGGCCCCCCTACTGTCAACGCCAGCACGTCGCTCATGCCTTGAGAGAGCATTCTCTGCATTACCGAACTTCCTGCATTGCAGCCCTGTGCCGCTTGCTTGGGGGAAGGTACAGTGAATAGGACGGAGAATCAAAGGGAGGGTTTGACTCACCAGAGCCTGAGCTAGGCAGCCTCCGCTCACACGCTAAAGCTCCTCATGCGCAGGAATGCAAAATCTGGGAGTTCAAATCCCATTTCTCACCAGATGTTTGCTGACCAAAACATCCCTCCCCAGCACACAGGATCCGAGAGCTGCCTGGCGAGCACTGAGAGCAGAGCAGAGCAGAGCAGGAAGTCCGCCTCTCTGCTGCTCTAAGCTAATTTACCTCACTAACCCATCTGATACAGGCTCTGCAGCCCCTCGCGGACTTCCCAGGCGATCAGCTGCCTCTCAATAGCTCGCAAAGAACCAGGCACTTGTGCGGCTTTTAAAAAAAAAAATCTCTCTCCTTTTCCCATGTTATCACTGCTTCCTTTCCTCCCCCAGCCTCACAACTGCTGTCTTGGCTCTGTACTGGCTCCATCTGGAAGGGCGGGGAGACATAGTTCCTCAGGAAGAAACCAGTGCAGAGTCCCGGGCTCTTTGGGAATTGCATTTGTGCTAGCTCACTTCCCCATATGCTTTCACCTCTCTCTCTCTCTTACACACACACACACACACACACACACACGTTTCATTCTGCTGAGGAAACGTACTCTAAAGGAGGAAAAAGCAAGGGCTGCTGGGTTCTGATTTACCATATGCCAAGGTCCAGTTGCTTACTTCCTTCACCTTGTGACTCAGTCCTGCCACCCCACTCCCCACAAATCCACATGCCTTAGCTAAAGCACAGAGCTGGGCCTATACCCCTGAAACACAGGCCTTGAACAAGATAAAGGAGATCTCTGGCACTAAAGGAACCCATCAGACCAAATCAGAACATCCTTCTGCTTAGTAAGGGGTGAAAATGAGCTGGCTTCTGCTGCCAGAGTCTCTGGTAAGAAGAACTGAGTAAGGCCGAGGGGGTCCAGTCAGTGCTGCTGGGGTGTCAGAATGGCTCAGAGAAGAGCTCTCCATCCAGCAAAGCCAAGCTAACAAAACAGACTCTCAGAGCTCCATGCTTCTGGGAAAGCAGCACCCATAGGATTTGGCTCTGCAGCTGTCAATCCTGGCAGGTGCTGGATGTGCCAGGACAGCTGCAGAAATGAACGATAATGGCGTGTTTTGAACAGCAAACAGGAACTTCTCCCAGCCTCTCAAAGGCTCAGTACTGGAGAGGGCTCAGGCTGGCCCCAGGCCATGCCCTGGAAGAAGGCTTAGGTTGGCTCGGAGTTCACTGGCCCCGGTTTGCCCACCCCTAGGTTGTAAGGGTTTCCACCCCTAACTGTTTAACATAATAGGATCCAGCCTTTCCTAATGCAATCTCCCCATGGGAAGGGGCCAGCACAGGCCTGGGCCTCACATTTAAGATGTAGTGCAAGGATGCTGATGGTCATGAGCTTCAAGCTGGGCCTCAGCACAGGGGGAATCGCCCCTATTGTGTACAGAATGGTGTTCAAGACCCCAAAGTGTGAACCCAAACCAGTGCTCTCTGTGCAGTCCTGGGCCTGGCTGGAAATATCTCTCACCCCCGTGAGGGGAAATATAAATCAGGCTTTCTGAGTGCACTGGGATAGCATGGAGATTGCACAAGCCCAGGTTGAATGGATGCCTGTAATACAGTAGCAGAATCAGCCTGTCAGGGTTTAATCTTTAAAAAGCACAACCACCAACAAATCCGAGCCTGCACTCTCTGCCATAGCCATGGGCTTTTCATTTCATCAGGCAGAATTCGACCAAATTAACCTGAAATCTAGTTTGCGAGGGCCCTCGTGGCCCAAATCACTTGACCAGCCAGGATTTCCAAGTGGTGAAGAGGGCAGACCGAGTCAGAGAAAGAAAGGACTCATTTATCGAGCAGAGTGGCATGTTCTTGGATACGAGCAGCGATGGTACAAACTCGATTTCATTGGGATCTTGGAGATACAAAGCTCCCTTCAGAGAGATTTTAATTAGGGGAAGGGGAACCAGCTCGGAACGGATAAGAGTTGCCTCAGGGCTCTAAACACTCTGGTGACTTCTCTTCTCTCCCCATGATTATTTATTCTTCAGCTGATTCAGGGTTCAAGCTGGGATTGGAACTGGCAGCATCAAAGAGCCATAAAAGGGGCTGTCACTGGGATTCTCCCAGCCCAATCAGAAGTAGGAATGACCAGGAATCCTAATTGGGAAGCTGTCCTGGTAATGATTCCAAACTAGCTTTGTCACTACAGCTGATTAAGATGGCTTGGGAACTGGCCCTTTGGGCACTTATAGGGTGGCCAAATACGCGCATTTAATTTTAGTTTTTTATTGATTGATTTATTTAAATTTATACCCCGCCCCTCCTGCCAAGGCAGCTCAGGGTGGCTAGCAAGTCATAAAAAATACAATAAAATACAATAATAAATATAAATATATCATAAAAACATTCTATCCATATAGAGGCTGTCCTAAAACATATCAAATCAAACCCAACCCACACCCCACACCCATCTCCCTTGCCAAATGCCTGGTGGAACAGCCAGGTCTTGCACTGTCTCCAAAAAGAGGAGAGGTCCAGGACCACCTGGGCCTGGGAGGGAGTTCCACAGCCGTATTGCGGCCACAGAGAATGCCCTCTCCATAGTCGCCCCATGGAGAACCCTTTTGACTTCGAGAAAGGTGGCCCCAGTTGACTGCAGGAGTCAATCCAGAGCCCGGGGAGTGAGGCAGTCCCATAGATAGGCAGGGCCCAGGCCATGTAGGGCTTTATAGGTAAGCACCAACATCTTGAATCGGGCCCAGAAGACTACAGGCAGCCAGTACAGAGAACGGAGTACCGGTGTAACGTGCTCCCGCTAGCTTGTCCCAGTCAAGAGACGGGCCACCGTGTTCTGCACCAGCTGGAGTCTCCAAACCATCAACATGGGTAGCCCCACGTATAGCGCATTACAATAGTCCAGTCTTGAGGTAATGAAAGCATGGATGATATTGGCCAGGTCGGAGTCTGAGACATACGGCCGAAGCTGCCACACCAGATGTAATTGGCAAAAGCATTCCTCGCCACAGCCCCAACCTGGACATCCAAGCAGAGCTGGGAATCGAGGAGCACTCCCAGACTGCAAACCTGGGGAACCAGTGGGGGGCAAACCCCATCAATGACAGAGGATGCCAACCCCACTGCTTTCCCCACCAGCATCACCTCCATCTTGTCAGGATTCAGCTGGCTCACCCTCATCCAGTCCCCCACACCCACCAGACACTAACTAAGCAACAAGACGTCCAGGTTTGGGTTGGGTGAAAAAGAGAGGTAGAGTTGGGTGTCATCAGTACGCCAAACCATCTCATGACCTCACCCAGCAGCTGCATATACACGTTGAACAGAAGAGGGGACAGAATGGAACTTTGCAGGACTCCATACAAGAGATCTTTGGGAGATGAAAAATGATCCCCGAGCACCACTCGCTGGGTTCTTCCGGCCAGGAAGGAACGGAACCAGTCAAGAACAATTCCGCCCACCCCGGCTCGGTCCCACAAGCGAGTTACCAACATCTTGTGGTCAACGGTATCAAAAGCAGCGGACAGATCTCATAGAATCAGCAAGGTCAAACAACCCTGGTCCAATTCCTGGCAGAGGTCATCGACCAAAGCCACAATAGACCACTCATCACAGCCCTGGGCTCCCTGGAGAGGTGAGAAATCCTGCAAGAGGGGTGGACCGGAGCTGCAGCAGACTTCTCCTCTTGCAGGTCCCTGTGAGAGCTAAGGGACATTTTGATGGGTGCAGCTGGTGGAACCATTGGCTGGGGGCTGAGTTGGGATTAGGAATAGGGCTAAAATTTTGTGTGCGGAGCTTGCAAATTGAGCGGCTCTGCTGAGTTTTGTGTCCCCCAAAACCAGAACCATAGGACATAGCTCCAATGCAGCCCTGCAACCTGTATTTCTCATAAGTGTCATCTAATATTTGCATATCTGGCCACTCTAGGCACTTAGCTAGAGTAGGGTGGCCATACCGCCCCTTTAAAAGAGGGCACGTATGAAAAATACATGGGACAGGGCTGCACTGGAACCAATGCAGCCCTGTAACATGCATTTTTCATAAGCATCCTCTCTTAAAGGGGAGGTATGGCCACCCTAAACTAGAGAGAGCCCCAGCTTAGAACCATTCAGGTTCCTCTCCTAGACACAGGCCTAGCCTGGAACCTCACACCCAATACCTCTGAAATAGGGACAAGGGGGTGATTGTGATTTCATCTCCTGGATCCACACCTTGTGCTATGGTTCAGGTTTTGGGACACACGAAACTCAGCAGAGCTGCTCAGGCTTGGAAGAATTTGCAAGAAGATTTTAGCCCTATTCCTAATCCCAACTCAGCCCCCAGCCAATGGTTCCACCAGCTGCACCCATCCAAATGTCCCGCAGCTCTCACAGGGCCCTTCAAGAGAAGTCTACTGGTGCTCCGCTCCACGCCTCTCTCAGGATTTCTCATCTCTCTGGGGCTGTGATGAGTGGCTGCTTCTTATCCCAAAGAGCTCTTCCTCCTATGAAGCCCCATTAGGGTCCATCTACTCCAGCTTCAGGATTCATACCACACTGTAGGAGCATGGCAGCAAGACACTTAAGTGGCAGCCATGCACAGATGACACCCTATGGGAAAGGTGGAATGGACCCCTTCTGGCAGAAAAAATATTTTGTAATACTGCCCAAAAGTTAGATTATTTTTACTGTTATACACATTATCCAGATCATATATATAAGGTTGCTATCTTCACTAGAGGAGCAGCATTACTTAGAATAAGGTTTTAGAATATTACATTTTGTGGTTGGCCTTATCATATTTAAATTTTATAGTTGGGGAAACTATTTCCCCCCCCCCCATTTTTTGTAGAGTTCTAGTATATGTTATGTGGGACATCAAGTGTTCCTTGTTGCCCCATAGGATTATATGTATAATGGATTTTTATTGTTTTTATTTTGTGTTTTGGAGTGAATACGGCAAAAAGCCTTTATTAATAAACTTGACATAGATGACACCCAGCTAGTTCTCCATTGTACCTTCATTACCCCTGTGCAGATGTCCCAGGGCCTGAAAGGGAAGCGGTCATGGACAGAAAACATCCGGCAAGCCTAATCTGGATAAAACTCACGTGATGCCACTAGGAAGAGGAAAGAATTTCTAGGCTCAGCTAGAACTTTGACTTCTCCTGCTGCTGAAGGCATTTGCCCACAAAATTGCTAAGGCACTGACTTGGCAGCCTTGGGGCCCTTCCAGACTCATTGCTGTGGTGAGAAATTCAGAGCAGCCACAAAGCTACTTCTGGCCCAAGACAGCTAGTTCCACAGCTGCTGAGAAGGATCTTAGCAACAGCTACTCATGTTGCCTTCCCTTCTGGGCTTGACTGCAGCATGGCCTACATGCAGCAGCAGGAGGCTGAGCCAGCCTTACCACAGGAGAACCTGGGGCTACCGCTAGGGTGGCCAGATATGCACATTTTAGAGGACACATGAGAAATACAGGTTACAGGGCTGCATTGGCTTCAATGCAGATCTGCAACCTGTATTTCTCATGTGTCCTCCAAAATTTACATATCTGGGGGCTACCCTAGCTCCCACCCTGGGCCCCACACTTTTCTCTACTTCCCGGGGCTCTGCAGTGACTCGTTTTCACAAGGACAGGGTGCAGGGGCCCCACTACCTCCAAGTGGTGCCCCAAATGGAGTGCACTCCAGGAGAGGTGGGGAGACAGGTAAGGGACCAACAGGGGCCCACATTTTATTTTCAACCTGGGCCCCACAAATTCTAAGGCTGGCCCTGGGAGGAGGGATGCCACATGGGACCCTCATTAAGTGCAGCTTGTCCACTGGGCAATAGAGGCAGCCAAGGGTACTTTCCACAAGTGCCACTCCTAGCAACCAGGGGGTAGAAGATCTGTAGCAGCAGACCCTCAAATGTGCCCCTCTACGAGAAATCAGTCTGTGTTTGAGCCTTGGTCCTCTTAAGACACAATGCTCCTCCCAACGTCCTTCCTGCAATAAAAACAGCAGCTGTTTTTACACAGACGCTAAATCTGAAACAACATCTTTCAACCTGGATTTAAATGTCCATATAAACACCTAGTCCTAGTTAAAATATCCTGGTTTCGGTTGAACCTGGGTTTATTTAATCCTCCTCTTCAAGGATTTCTTTAACTCGGGATTAAATAAGCCTGGGTTAATGTAAACTGTAAATCCAAGTTGAGCATAGAGGTTAGTAGATCCTCTCTACCCAGAAACATCTCTATAGTTGTCAGTGCTTTCTGGGGCTCTGACCAGGAAATCATTGTTTTGATTTCTCTTCCCCCAAACCTGGTCCATAGATTAGCCATGGGATCGTTCAAAGATATCTCTACAGGGGAACAAAAATAAAATCATAGTGGAAGAAGGTGATAGAATTCAGCAGCTCAGCACCATGGGATTTTTCAGTCATCCATATTAGTCCAAACCAGTATTAACCATGTACACTATGATCCTGGATAAATGATTGTTCAGAGTTGTAGATGTCCATATAAACAGGAACCCAGGATTTTAAATACAGGCTAGTGTCCATGTAAAAACAACCAGCCACACAATGACTAACAGGTCTTCTCCATGCAACAACCTAAAGCCACCTCCCTGCTTGGAGAGAGACAGAATCAGCAGAGGGTGAAGAAGATGGAAGTTTCTCCTAGAACGATGTCTGTGGCACCCAACTCTATCTCTCTACCCCCTCTCTCTCCTCCTCTATCCGCTCACGCCTCATCGATTGCCTCTCTGATATCTCAGCCTGGATGTCCCGACGCCAACTCAAACTGAACATGGCCAAGACTGAACTCCTCATTTTTCCTCCATCCCCCTCCTCTCCCTCTGACCTGACCATCTGCATTGATGGGGTCACCATCCGTCCTGTTCTCCATGCCCGCAGCTTGGGCTTCATTTTTGACACGCACCTCTCCTTTAAACCTTACATTGACTCTGTGGCCAAATCCTGCCGATTCGCTCTCCTCAACATTGCCCGCATACGCCCCTTTCTATCTATCTCCTCGGCCAAAATCCTTGTTCATGCCATGGTTATCTCTCGCCTCGACTACTGCAACCTCCTCCTTGCTGGCCTCCCTCGCTCCCACCTGTCCCCCCTTGTTGCAATCCAAAACTCTGCCGCCAAGATCATTCACTCTGCCCGTCGCTTCGACCATGTAACGCCTCTCCTCCTCTCCCTTCACTGGCTCCCCCTTCCTGAACGTATCCTGTTCAAACTCCTGGTTTTCACGTTCAAATCGCTCCATGACCAAGCTCCCCCTTACCTCTCGGACCTAATCGCCCTACGCACTCCTGCACGCGCTCTCTGCTCTTCCTCTGTCCCCTCCCTCGCTCTCCCTCGTTTCTCCTGCTCGCCCAACCGCCTTCGTCCCTTCTCCCTCGCTGCCCCGCATGCCTGGAACTCCCTCCCTGCCGACATCCGCCTCGCCTCCTCCCTCCGCTCCTTCAAATCCCTCCTCAAGACCCACCTTTTCCATGCTGCCTTTCCCAATGACCTCTAGTCTTTCCCCTTGCTCTTACTGTCAGCCCTCCTCTGCTGACTGCTGCTACCGACCACCTTGTAACCAAGCCAAGTACACGCACCTGAGACTTCGCATCCGCCTGAATGTTTGTTTGTCTTCTCCCATGTCTCTCCAGCTGTCCCCTCTCCATGTCTCCCCCTCCTTGTCTTTTAGATTGTAAGCCACAGGAAGGGACCGCATCTGATTGTATGTTCTGTACAGCGCCAAGTTGCAACTGGCGCTTTATAAATGTTTAATAATAATAATAATAATAATGCTATGGTGATGGGCACATAATACAGTGAAAGACCACTGACAGTGTGCCTGGCTGTTTCAGTGACAACAGTGCTCTTCCAACATCATCGAGTCACTGTGAGAGATCATTTATAGGCTCGATTCCCTTTCCCTACTCTCCAGTAGCATGGACAACCCTCTGAAATAGAGCGCCAGCTCTGAAGCTACCCAAGAAGCCCAGTACAATGGAAGGCTGCCAAAGGGGACACAATCTTCCATGGTCCTAGCTACATGACCTAGGTTGGTAAAGATCAAACAGGGAAGCCAGAAAGTCCAGTCCAAAAATGCTGTAGTGCATGAAAACAAAATGAAAAGACATCACCAGGTGCCAGTTCTGGGAATACACATGGAATGGACAAGTGAGGGATATGGTCCTTGAGGATTAGAAAGCAGCCTCACACTGGCATTGCAGTGAGGTTTGGACAGCTTCCAACGAGACCCAGCTAGACATCCAACTATTTGCCCGTCCTGCGTGAACAGTCTTTCACTTGCAATCCTTTTCACTGGGAGATAGCAGGGCATCTGATCTCTCCCATCATTTTGCAGCTGATCAGTGACACTGCTCCAGGACACTTCTGCTTGCCTCACTTGCTAATTAAGAGCTCGTTGTGCCCCAGTCTGCACTGCCAGGGCTGGAATATGAGAATGTCTGATTCTCCCCCTTTTTCCCCTGTGCTCTCATAGTTCCTGTTCCAAACGCCACAGATTACAGGTCAGCCTCAACCCCAGTTAATGCAGGCAAACTGGCAAGGGAAGAAGGTGGCTTCTTCAGGCAGGCAGCCCTCACCCCAAAATGAGCACACCAGGGAGGAGACATGGTTAAGGAGGCCAAGGGTGGGGGAGTGACTCACCATATTCCCACAATGGCAGCGAGCATGATGCTGGCCTAGTGGAAACCGCACAGGGGCAGTCATTCCCTGCTGGGGCAGAGGACTGTTGCTGGAGAAGGGGCTGACTATTTCAAGCTCTGGGAGGGGGCTGAAGCACATTAAAGAGCTTGTGTGATTGGCCTTTGGGGGGAGTATTTCCCAGTTGGAACACGGCACAGATAACAAACCCCAAGACAACACCAGCCACCATTCATAGAAAGTTTTGGAGGGAGCTTTCTGTCACATACTACAAATCTGCCCAAAAAAGCCATGTGGCAGCCAAGCCCTAGCCTGGAAAGATACCAGAGCACTCAGTCAGCAGCCACTGGAATTGTGAGGAAAGGGCAAAAGGTTTGTGTAACAGGGCAGTGTGCCTGTGTTTAGCTAAAAAGAGCACTGGCCTGAAGGCACAGGTGCTCCAAGGAAAGAGGATTGCACCCTAGCAGGCACTAAGAGGAGTGCAGGTGCTGGTACTTTGAAGGACAGCACCCAACCACCACACAGCTGAGTTGGGTGTGGCAGAGCCAGCCCTTAGGGTTGAGAGAGCTACAGCACTCTGGCAGGAGTTGGGAAGGGCTCTGCCTCAACTAAGACCTAAGAGCACAGTAAAGGAGGCAGGAGCTGGGAATAGGGTGGCCAGATACGCAACTTTTAGAGGACACATGAGAAATACAGGTTCCACAGGCGGCCATGCAGCCCTGCAACCTATATTTCTCATAAGTGTCTGTCACGGGTTGGAGGTCTGTACCCCCACATTACCAGGTTTGAGTGACTCAGTTTCCCTCGGTTACAGCCCACTTGAATCAGTTTCTCTCTCTGGCTGATTCAATCCTGAAGCAGGGACGACCCCTTTGTCACCCAAGGGCCCCAGCCTTCCCGTTTACAGACTTTTTGTTCTCTGGGTTCGCAAGAGTTTGAGAACTCAAGTGGCTCGTTGCGTTTCCAATGTTAGACACAGACACTTCTTCATAAAGATAAGAAGAAAGTTTATTGATTACATAAGCAAGATAGGTGATACAGAGTGGCTAATCAAAATGAAAAGTAACATAACGCATTCTTAATCTATACTGACTACTGAGCAAGCTTCTAGCTAAAGTTTTACCCTATAGAAAGTCCATGGAATCAGTCCATACACAGCCAGTTTGGTGATGTTGGCTGGGCTCCAGTTCTTAAGGTTAGAAATCAAAGTCCTTGTCTCAGTGCATGTCTTCCATCCTTGCTAGCTGGCAAGATCCAGGATGCAGATGAGATTGCTCAAGATAGCTCTGGCCCTTTCCTTTGTCTTGTCTCCCTTAAAATACCTTTTCATGGTCTCTGTTTGAGTTTTCCTACCCTTGAGCGTGTGGGTTTCCTCACGTAGGCGACCCAGGCAAACAGGTAAACAGGAAGCTTAATTTGCAAGTAAATAGGTTTCTGTCTGGTTAGGCTTCCCGAATACACATACTTTAAATGTCTACACTTCCTGGTGTTTCCCGACTGTCAGTTTACAGTACATGAATTGATTTTTACAGGTCTCACTTGTAACATTACATACATGTTGAACCTTTTACTTTACATATTTACTGGGCTTGTAGTCTACGTGTAGGCCAGTATCACACATGTGTGACCCTATGTTCCTTCGTGACAGTGTCATGTGTATATCTGGCCACCCTAGCTGAGAAGGGCTCTGCCTCACACAGATAAGCTAGCCCAGCAGCCAAGGGGGCTGCGCTACAGAGCCTGGCTCAGCAGGGATTATGCCTGGCCAGAGAGTGGCAGGCACCCGCCTAAAGGACTGGAAAGGAGGCTGGTGTCAGGAGGGATCATGCCTGAGCAGTCGGACTGGATAGACAAGGACTAGGAAGCCTGGCCCAGAGGGGCCCTGGTTGAGAGGCACCCCTAATGTGCCTTTGGGGACTTTTGTATATATATGGCTACGATGGTGATGGACTGAAGTTGAACTCTATTGTAAATAAAGAACACGTTGCTTAAGAAAGATCCTTTGTGGACTTGGGTTTGGGAGGGCTGGATCCTGAGAGTACTTACCCCAGGGCCCATATATCCTGTTACAGTTTAGCTCTGCAGATGGACTGTAGCTTAAAACTGAGCTTCAGCCATGTTCATGTAAGCAAAACTCCTTTAAAGATGACTCAGGATCATTATCTCCAATTTACAGAGAAGGAAACTGAGACACAGAGGAGGGAACTGGTGGAGGAGCTTTAAAACAGAACCCCCAGCACTCTGTCACCTTAGCTAGCTTTGGGGGGGAGGGGAGGGGAAGTAAATTCCTCTTGCTATAGGCAGAAAACATTTTGCATTAGCCAGACGGTAGAGTGCAGGTTCAGTAGGGCTGTGAGACAGAACTATGTAAGGGCTGTTCAGGAAGCATTATGGAGGTGGGGGGTCCAGCTTAGACAAGGGCCTGAAGAGTCCTCACACATCTCACACTTTAGATGCTCCCCAGGCTGTGGCTCTTTCCAATGACTTTAAGTAGCTAAGAACAGCCCTGCAGCTTGTCAAGTAGATGGGGCTCCATGTAGCCACTCCTCAAGTTGGTCACTTTTAAATTCAAAATGTCCCCTTCTGCCAAAGTTCAGGCCTCAACAGCTAGAGCCAAAAGAAAATCACCTTAAGCAGGGATCCATGTTCACCGTTTCCCCTTCCCCATTGCAATCAGTGGAGGAAACAGTGAGTGATTGTAAGCTCTTGGGCAGGGACTGTGTCTATCTTATTCTCTGTAAAGCGCCAGGTACATCGTTGGTTTGTCTTCTGCTTCAAGGGTCCCCCTGTATCTATACCCACCCTCTCAATAGGCTGTCCTATGATTGGGCATGGCTGCAGAGTTGCTTTTTCCTCACCCCAGATTACTTGTTCTCCCCAGTCAGGAGTGAATTCCGCTGACTGCTTGAGCTGCCCCAAGTTGGGGTATTCCAACACCTCTGACTCTAGTTCCTGTGAGCCTGCTAGGCTGGGGTACGCAAAACCCTCCAGCTTAACATTCTATACCGCACCCAGGGGTAACCATCCCTTTCTGGGGCCCCTTAATCTGTCCCCCCGCCCCCTTGGGCTTTACACTTCCCATTCTAGGGTTGCCCTCCCAGCCCGGCCCCAGGGTCACTGTCCCCTCTGCCGCACCCTTTCTGGGCTCTACAAATTCTATTCTGGGGCTACCCTCTAGGCCTGGCCCTAGGATTAGTGTTTCCTTTGCTGCAACCTCTTTGGGGTCTATCTTTTCCCTTCCAGGGCTGCCCTCTAGGCCCACTGTCACGGAGAAACATAGGGTCACACACGTGTAACACGGGACTACATGTAGACTACAAGTCTGGTAAATATGTAATGCCAAATGGTCCACATGTATGTAAGGTTACAATTGAGAGCTGTAGAACTCATATTAGGGCTCTGACACGTCACCAGGCTACAGGAAATACAAAGAGATACCAAAATGTGTATTCCAAAACACTTGCCAGACAGAACCCTGTAGAGATTTAGATGGGCCTTTGTGTTTGCCTGGTTTGGCTACGTGACCGACCCCACGATTCCCCAAAGGCGGGAACAGAGACAAGGGGGAGAAAAACTATTTAAATGAGCCAGTAAGTCACCTGAGGAAACTCTTCTATCCTAAAGCCATCTTGAGAGCTGATCTACATGTGAAAGCCTGCCTGCCAGCAGCAGGCTGGAGAAACATGAGCAGAGAGAGACATGATTTTGCTCTTTTCCAACTAAGAACCCAATGCCAGCCGCTTACGTTTAAGGGCTGAGAAGAACCAGAAACGTATGGACCTTGGTAGGGTAAGATGCTTATGCTTATTTAGCAACTCAACCAGTATAGATCAGGAATGCATTATATTTACCTTTGATTTCTAATAACCACTCTGTATCAACTATCTTGCTTATGTAATCAATAAACTTACTTCTTATCTTTATGAAGAAGTGTCTGTGTCTAACATTGGAACACAAGTGAGCAACAAGAGCCCTCAAGCTCTTGCGAACCCAGAGAGTAAAGAGTCTGTAAACGGGAAGGATCGGGCCCTTGTGTGACAAAGGAGTTTCACTGTGGCACACTTGAATCAGCCAGATAGAGAAACTAATTCAAGAGAGCAGTACGCAAGGGAAACTGAGTCACTCAAACCTGGTAAAGTGGGGGTTTGGACCTCCAACCTGTGACACCCACCCCTAGGATTACTGTTTCCTTTGCTACATCCTCTTTGGGGTCTACCTTTTCCCTTCCAGGGCTGCCCTCTAGGCCCACCCCTAGGATTACTGTTCCCTCTTTGGGCTCTATGTTCTCCCTTCCAGGGCTGCCCTCTAAGCTCATCCCAAGTTCTCTATTCCTTCTGCACCCCCAACCTCATCCTCCGACTGGTAGCGCTGCTGCTTCTTTGGAGAATTACTCCTGAGCTCAGCCCCACTCTGCAGCTGGCTCTGATGGCTAGAGGAGACCTCACCCCTGGGCCCACCTTCTGACCCCGGGCAACTCCCCTCTTCCCCATCTTCTATCTCCAGAATGAGGTGGCTTCCCCAGCTCTGACTGCGGGTTCCTACTGACACCCAGCAGGGCCCCATAATACCTTTCCCCATCAGCATAGGGGCAGGGGCATCCTCCCACACCCCAATGTCTAGACACATTCCCCAGCCCCTCCATTCTATGGGCAGGCGTCCCACAGGCACATCAAATGGCGGGTACCCCACCGGTCTGATGCGGTAAGTTTTCCCTGGGACTATATCTGCGGGGGAGACTAGGCTGGTCCTGATCAGAGACACCTCTGCACCAGAGTCTAGCTCCCCAACAAAAGTCCTCCCTCTTATCGTCACTTCCTCTTTGAGATAATCCATTGCCTCCTCTGTGTTCACAATCCTATTAATGCGATACACTGGGATGCTCTGGGTTTCCTCCCCTGTGCTTACAACTGCTGCACCGTGAGCAGGCTTCTGTAAGCTCTGCAGCTTTGGGCAACTAGCCTAGATGTGGCCCAGCTCCCCACAGCTGTAGCAGCACCTCCTATCCAAATTAAGGGATTTTTCCAGATTAGGGGACCCCTTGCATTCAACAGGTGGGGTCCCAGTCTCCCGTTTGGGGGTTACTTCCCCCCTCCCACCTTTTTGGAACCCTTTCTGATCCTCCCCAAAGCGGGTAGGATCTTTCTTTAGCCCATCCCTATTCAGCAGCAGCTGATCTGCAAAGTCAGCAGCTTCACTGACTGTTTGGTTTTTTTTATCTTTCACTAAGTGTTTGATCTCCTGAGGACAGTGGAAGTAGAACTGATCCAGCCCCATAAGATCCAGCCCCAGCTCCCAGGTCTCAGCTTTGGCCCTAACCACCCACTTTCTCAAGGCTTCTACTAGTTGGGCCCCAAACTCCACCATAGATTGCCCTGTTTGAGGAAGCAGTGTGCAAAACCGCTTCCTGAAATGATCTGGGCCCAGCCTATAGCGCTTGAGCGCAGCTTCTTTAAACACAGAATAATCATTAGCAGATTCAGTGGGTAAGTTATCAAGGATTGTTGACATGGTCCCAGTTACCAACCCAGCCACATAACACATATACTCATCCTCCCTCACGTTCCATCTGCACATCTGCTTTTCGAAAACACTCAGGAACACCTCGGGGTTGTCTCCCTCTTTGAACGGGATGAAGTCCTTTGGTGTCAGCTTGCAGGGCATGGCCAACTTTCGCTGGAGCATCCCAGCCTCATGCTCCCGCTGCTCTGCTTCCTGTGCGGCTAGTTCGGCTTCCCTCTGCTCCTTCTCATGCTGGCACTGCACCTCCTAAGCTTCTCGCTGCTCCCTCTTATGCTGGCGTTGAGCTGCCTTGTCTGCTCTCTCTCGCTCCCTGTTGGCAAGTAGCTTCTCCTGGGCTGCAAGCTCCTTCTCTCTAAGACAGATCTGCTCCCTGATCAGCTCCAGCTTCTCAGGGGTCTCGCCAGGAGACTCAAAGAGAAGGGTTGCTCCAACTCCTGTCTCTGGATCCATGCTCTGCTCCCGATGAGGCATTTTGATGTCCCTTATTTGCTGCTTTAGCTCCTTGTTGGTTCTCCCTTCTGTTGGGAAATTTCTCTTCTGAGCCTCTCTTATGAGGTCAGCTTTAAGAGGTTTATTGAGCCCCTTGGGCAGCCCCAGCAGGGTACTTCCCTGGGTTCCAGAACTCATGTGATCCCTTGCTCTTGCACTGCTTATCTAAGCCCCATCCAGTTGACCCGAAGCCAAATTCAAGGACTCAGTTGCTCACGGTTTATTCCCAAAGCACCTCTTTGCTCTGCGTGTGCTTTTCAAAAACTCCAATTCAAAAAGAAAACTGCTGGTGGATCCTATCCCACCTGTGTGTGCTTATCTGGCTGCTTGGGTTATCCCACCGCTGCCACCACGTGTGGCGAAATGCCAGCAGGGGGTGCTATACAGCTGAGCAACCCACCTTGCTGTGTTTCGCCGAATCTCTGACCCGGGGTCCCCACAACTGGCAAACCCCCCAAAACCCTTGGTACTCTGCTGCCACCACCCGAGTGTATCCCAGCAGGCATTCACACTACTCAGGTAATGTGAACCCCAAAAGGCATAGGCCTCACAGCTTCCCAAGAGCACACCCCTTTCCTGGCACTCTTTCCCCAGATTTCCACCCGTGTTGGAGGCCGATCCCCAGAGTCACCCACGGGAGGCTTCCCTTGGTCCCAAAGCTGTTGGCTTCTAGCCAAATAGGTAGTTTTCCCCTCTTTAGTAGCTTGGCCTGGTTGCTTGGCCTAAGAAGACGTTTAATGGTCAGCCAATAACACACACATCCAGTAGGGTAAAATCAAAACTTAGAATTTACTGGTGCATATAAACAGGAAGAAAAGCAAAGTCTACACTGAAAACCAAGAGGTGGTATAAACCCTTTGAGCAATGCGAGGCAGTCCTTTGGACATGGTAGTCCGTTTGGAACGCATCTCTCTACAACTGTATCTGATGTAGCAGGCAAAATAACAAATTACTCACGCAGGGCAGTTCTGGTCCGATCTCCAGAGGGATGTTTTTCCTATGGGGTCCAAGTTCTTGTCCTGGCAAGGCCACAGTTACTGAGTTACTGCCAAGCCATGCAGTCCATGTGTGCCTCAGGCAGAGAGGACATGAGTGTAGCAGAAAGCGAGACCCGAGAGAGCCAAAAGCCCCCAGCTCAGTCCTTTTAAAAGTTCCCTTCCCCACCTGTGATTCGTTCAGGCGGGTCACCTGGCCACAGGTAGCTTCCCCCTGACCAGTCCGAGCCAATCAAGTTTCTGCTTCCTGCTGGCCTTAGGAAATTCCTTAGGAATTTCAGGAATGTGGGGTCCTACCCATGTGCTGAATTAGAGGCCTAGCACTCGGTTAGGCCTGACTTGGTTTCAGGCAGGGTGTCTTTATCCGTGCCGGTCTTTGTCTGCGCCAGTGGCTTTTTGCCATAGCTGGCGCTATATAAAAGCTAATAATAATAATTATTATTATTAATAACAACATGGGTCCCTGCCCTTAGGATTTAGCAGCATAGAACTTCTGACACATGGAGCAGTTTCTACTGCATGCAGCAGGGGGCAGTGGTACACACATCCCAGGCAACTTTTTCTGATTTTAATTAAACACCAATAAAACATTCCTGGCTTTTTATTTTATTAAAAACAAACATAAAACCAATGTTTATTCAGAAAACAAAACATCCCAAACACTTGGACATGATTACAAAGTTTGTGTTGATGCCATCTCTTTTCCCCTGCACTTTGTTTATACAGGTGGTGTCCCTGCTCTTTGACTTGTGCTATCTCTAGCCCTACTGCCAGGGAAAGGGACATGGAAAGCACCAAATATCACACAAGGTTCAATAGCCAGCTGGAACATGCAAACCATTTTATACATAAAATGAATATTAAAGCAGAACTTCTTGCAGCAGGTCCTAAAATTATTGCCTGTGTGGTACCTGTTGAGACTTCAGTACAATCCTGTGATAGCCCCTCTCCTCCCCCAGACAGCAGCAAAGTAAATCAAACACCACTCTGAATCATTACCCCATGCACAGATGGCATGACCCCACTTGGGATCCCAACTCCATTTGGAAATACTTAAATAAGAATTTGAGGATGCCCACAAAAGCTGCTCTGAGTCTTTTAGGGAGAAGGACAGGGTATGAATAAACAAAAAATAAGGAGTTCTTCTCATTGCAGAAGGAAAAGTCCCCCACAAGCCTTGATTTTGAACATCTATATAGAACTCCATAGCTAAGGATACCCCCTTGAAAACTGAAAGTAATAACCCTCTCAAATCAGAAGCGTCTACTTGTGACTTTATTCTCTGCAACTACTTCTACAAAGCAAACCCTCTGGTGCTTTGTGGAGTGAGGGTTTGTGGTGGCAGGCCTAAATAATAAACAGCGGAGGGATTGAGTTTAGGAGCAGAGGCCAGGGAGAAGAGAGAGAGGTTTCAGCAGCAGTTCCAGAGGAGCTAGAGTCAATGAGGTAGGGAGGGAATATCTGGAAGGATCTTGTTAACACAGACATTCTTGCTGTCTCTTTAAAGAGACCTCTTATGAAACCGATTTCACTCTCAGCACTTTCACCTGGCTGCAGATTGACAATGGAAAAATAGGTGGCAGGAGGGGAAGAAAGGGAGGATATTGGACACTGGAAGCAAGGCAGTATCTCTCAGTCAAATCTTGAGCCAATCCACTAAATGCTGCAGAGGCTCTCAGCTCCCTGGTTCCAGGCCTCATGGCCTCTATTTCCACCACTCCCTAGTGTCTATAGCACTTTCATTGTGCTTTGCAATCCTTATCTAACTCACCCTCACACCAGCTCTGTGAGGTAGGTCATCATTATTACCATTTTACAGATGAACTGGAGCCGATAGTGAATTGCCCAAGGCCACCTAGTAAGTTCATGGCTAAGACAGGATTTGAATTCTGGTTTTCCAGGTACAAGTCCAATACTTTATCCAGTAGGCTACAACTGATGGGTATTTAACTTGATTTCTAGCTCCCCACTGGGGCAACTTTGCCTGAGATGGGTGAGGGAAGGTCATATCCTAAAACCAAACAAGACAGTTGCAGCACTGAATGGGGACTGGACCAAGCTGTGCCAGAGAATGCGGTGTTGCTTCTCCTCCTCACATGTACTGGCTGCAGTCTGTTGATGATGAAACAAAAATGCATTCTGTGGATATGTTCACACATTAACTATGTAGCTGGAGTCCCAACTTCTAGTTTTTATGTTTGTGTGAACATGCTAAATCTGGGACAACTGCTCCTGGGGAAACGTAAGTGTGTTTTGCTGTACACCTAACGAGAGGTAGCAGCAGTGCGCCCAGCCCCCTCTGCCATGGGGGTTACGTGGAACTAATGTGTCATAAGTACATCAGTTCTCGGCAATAACATGTTGTAAAGCCAATTGATGTAAACTGGGCGTGTTTGGTATCTAAATGATTGGTGTAATGCATAGAACAACATGGTGTGAACTGTATGACATGATGGACTGATTGTGCAATAACAGAACAGAATGAAATATATATAAGTTATAGCAAAGGTGTAGAAACTGGAACAGGACACTTAATCTAGACAAAGGAGTTTGGCCCGAATACACAGCCAAGCAGCCTACGTGACCTCAGCCAGGTACCAAGGGAAAGGCAGGAAGAGGAACAAGAACCAACATGAATATTTAAGGGACTTGATAGCACATATGGGGAGACACAGGTCTCCTGAAGAAGCTGCCAGCATGTGACACCTGAATCAGCCTGTCTGCATGGCAGACAGGACACTTCGCTTTCTAGAACTTAGGTAAGGACTTAGACAGGAAAGTTTCCTAAGTTAATCTAGCATTGCACACACTTTTGATTTCATTTCATGAGACACCTTCTGTATTTGCTCTGAACCAATATTATCCATCTTAATGCTTATATAAAACTCTCTTATTAAAAAGATTTTGGTCTACCACCAAGAGAGGCCTAACCCCTTTTTACCTTTCTGATGAGCCCTGAAATACAGGCGACAGAATTAACCCCCTTTTGGACTGGCATACTCTGGGGAGTGGGGTGCTCAATGGTTGCTGTAAGTGGGGTAACTGAGTCGTGGCTGGTCCGGACTTGCTTTGGGGAACTACCACAGAAACAGGAATCCCAAATCCCAGTCACAGTAGCAAGCCTAAGGCAGTGAACCCCACATCAGTACTAGTGGCCATGCAAGACACGTTTGAGAAAGTGTGCCAGTCAATATCAGTGTCCAGTGAGAGACGCAGTTCGGCCACAGGTATCTGAAAGACTGCCTCTTCTATGTCCCAGTGCGATTTCCGAGGTCAGGTGAGGGCACCCTCTTGTGAGTGCCAACCTCCCATGAAGTTGCTACAACAAGGGCATGCAGGGAGGCTGCCCCACAATTATGGAACTCCCTCCCCTTGGAGATCCACCCAAGCCCAAGCCTGTTTGTCTTCTGGAAGAGATGTAAGACCTTTTTGTTGGGCCAGGCATTTGGCAGGCAGGGATAGGGTTGGGTGGGATTGGGTAGTGGGATTTGGGGAGGAGGATTAGTAGGTGATGAGTGGTTGGGGTTAAGGGATTCTAATGTATTTTATATTTTTGTCACTGTATGCTGCCCTGAGTCTTCGAAGAAGGGTGGGGTAAATAAATAAATAACACAGTTGAGGAAGTATGCAACTGGCCAGGCTCTCTGCAGAACCTGCAAAGGTTTGTTCTGTTAGTTTTCTTTTGTTTTGCGGGAGTAAGGTCAGAACGCCAAGATGGTAAGGCCTCTCGGAACATTCAATATGAACAAAGGAAAGTTCAAAGATGGCTCACAACAGCACCAGCTTCATCCAGGCTTGGGGTGGGTGTTGCAATTGGCAAACTCATTATACTGCAACATTCACTTCAGAGGTCTCAAACAGAGCACCCACCCTCACTAGTTGCTTTTGATAATGTAAGTGAATCAATTTAGATAGCACCCCCAGTTCCTCATGGTCAGACTCTGGATACTGCCTTAGCTTGAGAGGAGCCAGGGACAGGCTGTGGTCTGGTAGCAGCAGGGATTTTAACAGAAATCCCTTTCACTGGTAGCTCTGCCAGAAGATGCATCTCTTCTGATTTTGGATATTCCCTGTAGGGAATGAGACTGAACAGTATGTCCATGCAGGGCAACAGCAAGCATTCAGCATGTAAGCGCCTTTTCCCTCTCACTGCTCTAGGGAAAGGGACAGGCACACAAATGTCTTTTCATAGACTCATTGGGTGAAACAGAAGTGACAGATCCCACCGCCACTATGGATTTACCCAGGCGGTGGTGGGAGCCATCACTCTGGTCGGGAATTGGCCCGGCCACCAAACAAACGTGGGAGATGCATGGATGTGCATCTGCATGGCCATAACCCCACCATGCAGAGGCCCCACCCCCCCACCTCCGGCTGACGGGGCAGCCATGGTGGGCACTGATGGATGCCATGGCACCTGGTCTCTACACACACACACACCCCGCCACTCCAGACTGTGGTAAGTATAGCGGGCTTTCAGATGTGAAAGCTCACTTTACTCTTGGTCTGGCGGCCGGACCCTAACAATGGTGTGGGCTAGCCCAGGCTGTGACTCAGGGATTTCCCCAAGTCACAGCCCAGACTAGCCTCCACCATGGTCAAGAGCCAAACTGGGAAAACATCTGGCGGGCATATTTTGGTGTGATGCAGCACCCAGTTTAACCAGATTAAACTGTGCCGCCATCATGTTTGAAAACATCCTTTTTTATATAATGGCTTGGGAAAGGAGTGACAGCTAATTTGGTTTTCTGGCTCTGTTTGAATGTGTTGCCTCCAACTATTGATGTTTATGTTTTGCTGCATATTAATACTGAAAATGATCAAATATTCGGGGGGTGGGGGTAGGGAGGAAAACACCCTGTCCATAACTATGCAAAAGGGGGGAATTTGTAAAGGCACAAACAACAGGTAGGCACCCAATGGCCATTGCTTTTCAATAGAAGTTAAGACACCTACCAGTCATTTGTACTTCTGGAAGTCTCTCTCTAAACACATACAAGAAATCTGTCAGCAGGAGTGATGTTGGGGAGACAAATAGTTAACAGATGCTTTCACTTGGTCCAAATGTATGTCTCAACAAATGAGACTCAAACTGAACCACTTGAAGGTCGAGACTGAGGGGACTTTATAATATTTGGGAAGCTGATATGCAGCTGCTAGTTGATATGGGTCAACATCCTGGTGCATCTGCCCAGGGGGTGCGATTCATAGCCCCTCCTAAGGATTTACAAACAAAAATGACAACTGCATTCTCAGTTCTGTTCTGGCTACCAGAGGAGAGAGCTAAGGGGGTGGGGTATATGCATCAATATGCACATGGAGGCCTTTACTAAGGAACGTTTCAATGTGCTCTGAATGCCCCTGAATCTCTGACCACCGGGTACTGACAGAGGCTCTCGATTGTGGTGCTGAAAGAACAGCTCCTAGGGGCATCGTCTTCAGGAGCTACACAAACTGGGCTGAAACATTCAAAACTACCCAAGGGATTTGGATGCACAACTCCTATTAAAACTCATGGGAACTGAGCATCCAATCAGTCTAGGGTTTGCAAATCTCAGTATTGCGAGCCAGTCCCTTCCCTGTATCACCAGAACCCACAAGGATAAAGTGCTAGTAGGGTCCAATCTATGTCTCTCTTCCCACTCTAACACGGTTTCCTTTTGGTATTCTGCATTCACCTTGGGTGGGGTAGTGACCAGTAATCTATTTCCCCCAATCTCACTTTCTCACAGACTAGCACAATGATCTCTAACATCATGTGGGAACAAGTTGTGCTATCATTACATTTAATAACTGCAACAATGGAAATATTTTTAGGAATCTCATTTTTCTTCCCTCCAACTTGCCCCCCATTTTACTATATAAAACCCCAAATCAAGGATTTAAACAGTCACGAGAAGGATTTCTGATTTAACTCAGAATCACATTCAACTGGATTAACTCCCTATCCAGTTCAACTGAATTCTATAGGATCACTCATGTAAGCAAGGATGCAAGACTGGCTCCATAATGCAGGGACCTATGTTCACTGCATTTTCACCATTACCATCAATGGGGAAAACACAGTAAACACGGGTCCCTGATTTATTGGCAAGCTTGCTGGTAAAAAAAACATTGAACAGTGACTGGTGGCATGTAGTTGTAAAGGCACCAGGACTTTGGGACATCACATTCATGACTCACTGGGACTGTCAGTCCTTTACATAGCTATGAGCTGTAAATTCTCATTCTTACCTATGCTCTACCCTGTTGGGTATCAGTGCTGTGCACTGATAAAAAGCCACTCCACTTCACTTCAGAGGTGGATACATGTTAATGTTGGGGCCCTGTTAGCACATCAACCCACCAGGGCTGTAGAGCCAAATCTACAATCAGATCAAAATGATTATTCTTATGCCTTTTGTTTAAATAGCTTAATCATGGGGTATTTTCAGACGTTACGTGGTCAATGTCAACCACAGTCAATTCCCTGTGGTGGCTTGGACCACGTAACGTCTGTTGGGGGGAACGGATGTTCCCCTCCAGATGCTACCATGGCGGGGAATCACATTCATCACGCGAGCGGCAGAATCGGCGGGACCGGAGGCCGTCGCGTGGTGAAGGCGATTCCCTGCCGTGGTGACCCCCGCCGTCACGTCTGGACGGCGGCCACGGCCCGAAATCCCCGCAGGGATTCCAGCCCGTGGCCATAGCGGGCGAGTGCTGCGGTGGCATTGGCCGCGACGGCCGCCCGTCTCCCCAGAGAGCGGGCGGCAGGGAGCGTGGAGGGGGCGGGGCCGTGTGGCCACACGTTGTACCACGCGGCCCCACCCCCTCCCCAATTCCCCGCCGGGATCCTCTGGCACGTCTGTTAGGGTGTTACGGGTCATCCCGACGGGGGATCAATACATTTATTTCGTGACGGGGCCAATCGGCCCCGTCACGTCTGAAAACACCCAGGGTCACGTAAAACTGGGATCTTTTTGTCTCTCTCTTGGTTCTTGTGCTAAGGGGAGGGGGAGGAAAGGAAACTGATTTTCATACATGCCAGTTTAATGTACTACCAGAAGTGGCTGCAGGAGGGAGGCAGCTTGGGATGTCTCAGTATGTTGAGGGGAACAAAAGAAATGGCTATTTTTGTGTCTCACATGCTGGGTTATGTTTGAGCAATAACATTGTCACTGGATCCTAAGGCAGAGTTTTGATGGCAGGGCTGGACCGGGGCAGTGATCTGCTTATCAGAAGCCTCTCCACTGGGTTTAGCGGAGCATCCCTCTATCCAGCACCAGTATCATGCCTGTTTGTCTGTCCTCTCCCCCTCACCTACAATGGTACAGACTGAGTCATCTTTGGGCTGGATAAAAATAATATAATGATTAGACAGTTAGACTTATCTCCCCCTCCCCACGACAGAGGGAGGGGGCGGGGTCAGAGATTCCCTCCCGGGGGAGTGGGGAAGGCAAACCTCCAGCCCAGTGGGGTGTTGGGAGCCAGGTGGGCTCCCTCTCTTCGGTGGCCCAACTGCTCCAGCGCCAGCCAGCTGCAAGAGAGACCTAGCTGCTGAGGCAGCCCCCAGCCAGCAAGGAGCCAGGCACTGGGGTGGGGATTCCCCTGAGGCCCAGGTTAGACTGTTCTCTCTCCCCCGCTCCCCCCATGGCAGAGGGAGGGGGCAGGGCCAGGGATTCCCTCCTGGTGTGATGGGGGAGGGGGAGAGGATTGGGGGGGTGCTTTTTGGCAGCGCCACAGGCCAAGCACCAAAGCAGTGGAGGCCAAGGGGAGGGAGTGGATGTGAATGTTATGATTTAACATTCTGGAAGCAGAGGCAGTGAATGGAGCATCTCCAGTGTGGCCAGAGGCTGGGAGCGGCAGAAGAATGAGGATGGCTGGTGGGACTCGTGGTTGCGCTGGTATGGGCGGAGTCCACAGGGTCATGTTGGGTGAGGGGTCGGACCAGGACTGGGGGATTACTGACAGCAAGTCCCCCGCCCCTCGAGACTTTGCATGGGGGTGTGTGGATTTCAAGCCCCCATGCAGAGGTAGCGGAAGAAGAGAAGGACTGCCAGCTCCCTTGTCCCTGTGAAGATTTGTCTGCCGGGGGCAGTTACTATCGCCCCCCCCCCTTGAAGATCATAGTAGGGGGTGCCTGTTACCTCTCCCCTGGGAGCCCGGGTGTCGGCGGGCTCGGGGATGGTTATCCGGTGGCCAGTGTTTGATACCACCGCCCCCACACTTAGGAAGGGGGCGGGGCCTGGGGAGCCCGGCTTCTGGGCCGCTCCTACAAGACCGGGGAGCGGCCGACGGCCGTGCTGGCAACACGTCCAAAGGGGTCCGTCCAAAGGGGCATGCTCTTTGGCTGTGCCCTTCGGAGGGGGCCGGCTGATGGACCAGGAGTTATCAGTGTTTGGTGGGAGGGGGAATATATATATTTAGTTTCTGGGAGGACCCCCCCCCCCTCCTGGTGAGAACAGGAGGATGGGGGGAGGGCCTCCCCCTGGTGGCAGCAGGGTGGAGGGTGGAAAGTAGTGGTGGGGTGGATAGTAGGAAATGTTAGGATGGGAGGGTAATATGATGATGTATTGCTGCACTTTGTGGTTGGGGTTGAGCTATGTTGCTGATGATGTATTGCTGCATTTTTGTTTGGGGTAAGAAATGTATTAGTTGTTGTTGAATTTTTGAATTGTACTGGTGTATTGTGCGCCATATATTTCTTATGTATTGTGTATTATGCTTGTTAGCTGCCTCGAGCCGCCATAGGTGTGAGAATGCAGGATATAAATTAAATGAGATGAGATTTTAGTAGATCTGAGGGTCTTATGTGTGGTTTGGTGGGTTGGGTGGAGCTTGTGGTTCTTGGGGGAGGGGGCACTGTTTATTTGGGGGTTGGTTATTAGGAATGTTTCTCTCCCGGAGTGAGAGCGGGGGAGGGAAGGAGGGACTGGGTTGGGGAGGGGCTTTTTTTTAATGTCCCCTGGTGAGAGGGGAGGACATGTGGAAGGGTGGCCCCCTGTGAAAGGAGGGGGTTGGGGAATCTCTCTTGCCATCTAGGCGGGNTTGATGGAGTCTGCCCTCCACTGGTTCCCCAGGTACGGAGTCTGGGGGTGCTACTTGACTCGCAACTCCACTTGGATGCTTAGGTGGAGTCTGTGGCAAGGAGTGCCTTTCGCCAATTACATCTGGTGTGTTGGCTTCGGCCGTATGTTTTGGACTCTAACCTGGCCACTGTCATCCATGCTTTCATCACCTCTAGGCTTGATTACTGTAATGTACTCTATGTGGTACTACCCCTGGTGACAGTTCAGAGACTGCAGCTGGTGCAGAAAGCAGTGGCCCGTCTTCTGGTGAGACTGGACCACTGGGAGCATATTACACCTGTTCTTCGGTCTCCACACTGGCTGCCTGTAGTCTTCTGGGCCCAATTCAAGGTGTTGGTGCTTGCCTATAAAGCCCTAAATGGTCTTGGCCCAACCTATTTGTGGAACCGCCTCACCCCTCCCGGGTCCTGGATCAGTCCCTGTGGTCATCGGGGGGTGCTCTCGTTGAAGTCCCCTGAGTCTGCCGGGGTGCCATTATGGGGAGGGTTGTCTCAGTGGCCACTCCCTGTGGAACTCCCTGCCAGTGGAGGCCTGTTTGGCCCCGGATGTCCCCATATTTTGATGCCATTGTAAGACGTGACTGTTCCACCTGGCTTTTGAGGAGGAGGATGGGTATGGTGGGGGGAATGGATTAGGGTGGTGGGTGGTCAGGGATATTTTTATTACTACCTTTTGTTGTATATTTATTTATTTATTTATTTATTTTCTAAAATTATACCCCACCCCTCCTAAAAACAGCTTGGGGCGGCTTCCAACAGTAAAAAATACATATAAAATATATATATAACAATTTAAAACTTTTCAAAAAAATAAAATTCGTATATTAAAATATTAATAGGGCCCGGGAATTTATTAAAACAATAAATAGGGTAGGGGAGATAAACCCTCAGTCCACCCTCCCCCACTCCCCAAAGGCCTGGGTGAACAGCCAGGTTTTACAACTTCGCCGGAATGTCAAAAGGCTTGGGGCCAGGCAAGCTTCCTCCGGGAGGGAGTTCCAAAGGCGCGGCCCAGCCACCGAGAATGCCCTCTCCATTGTGGCCCCCCCGGTTAACGCAGGGGACCTCCAAGAAGGCACCCCCGGCCGACCGAAGGAGCCGCTCTGGGGTGCGGAGGGTGAGGCGGTCCCTGAGGTACGAGGGGCCCAGACCGTGGAGGGCCTTATAGATCAACACCAAAACCTTGAACCTGGCTCGGCACGCTATCGGCAACCAGGTTATGGACCCGACACATGATGGAGGACATACACTAGACCTGATGTTTTGTACTGGTCTTGAGGCGAGGATCCTTTGATGGGGAAGGTGTCAGCTGTACCCTTCTCATGCATAAATCATTACCTCTTTCGGGCCAGCCTCCTGGCGCACATCTGCCCCCGGAGAGGCATGGAACCAGTTTGGTTGGTTTGCCCCCGGAGACTTATGGAACCTGAGAGGTTCCAGAATGCCCTGGGGGAGTTATCCCTTGATCTCGACACCCACCCATTCGATGACCTCGTCGCACTTTGGAATATCTTGCTGACTGAGGCTATTGACCAGGTGGCTCCTAGGCATCCGCTTCCCTCATGCTATTACCATAGGCCCCCTTGGTTTACAGAGGACCTGCAGTTACTGAAGCAGGAGGAGAGGCAGTTAGAGCGATGGTGGCGCTATTCTCGGGCTGAAGCCAATAGATTGCAGCACAGAGCGAGTTTGAGAGCCTATGCTATGTTGTGCGGGCAGCCAAGAAAGGGTTTTTTGCTGCCCTCATAGCGTCTGCAAAGTCTCATCCAGCGGAGCTTTCCCAAGTGGTGAGGGGGCTGGTCAGTCCAGTCTCCCTAAGCCTGGAGCTGGATTTGTCCAGCGCCTGCTGTGACATGTTTGTTCAGTACTTCACAGATAAAAATTGCTCATATTCAGTGCAAATTCGACACTGGATTTATTGCGGCAGGAGAACCAGAAGTTATGGATGCCCTGTTTGGTCCTATTTTGTGGGATCAGTTTCAGATAGTGTCACCTGCCGAGGCGGGCAATGTTCTTGGAGCTGTTAGAGCCACCTCTTGCAAACTTGACCCATGCCCATCCTGGCTGGTTAAGACCAGCCGGGAGATGTTGGGGCCGTTGCTGGCTGCAGTGGTCAATGCCTTCCTGCGGGAGGGCAGAGTGCTGGACTGACTCAAGGAGAAGGTGGTGCGGCCTGTGAACAAAAAAAACATTGCTTGACATTGACTCCCTAGCCAGCTATCAGCCAGTCTCCAACCTTCCCTTTTTAGGGAAGGTTACTGAACAGGTTGTGGCTCAGCAACTGCAGGAACATCTGGATTGCATCGGTTTTCTAGATCCCTCACAGTCTGGCTTTCACTCAGGGCATGGCACGGAGACTGCGTTTGTGGCATTGGTTGACGACCTTTGCCGTGATTTGGATCAGGGTCAGTCATCTCTCCTGATCCTATTAGATCTGTCAGCAGCCTCTGATACCATTGACCACAAGATGTTGGTGGCTTGCTTGCGATAGATTGCACCATCGCAATATTCTGGCCAGAAGAACTCAGCGGGTGGTGCTGGGGGACTGTTTTTTGTCTCCCCATGACCTCACGTGTGGAGTCCCACAGGGTCCTATTCTGTTCCCTCTCCTGTTCTATATGTATATGCAGCTGCTGGGCGAGGTCATGAGGGGGTTTGGTGTTCGGTGTCATCAATATACTGATGACACCCAGCTTTTTCTCTCATTTTCATCAGACCCTGGCCCGGCAGTCTTGGTGCTTACTCCATGTTTGGCGGCTGTGGGGGACTGGATGAGGGCGAGCCATCTGAGGCTGAATTCTGATGAGATGGAGGTGATGCTGGTGGGTAGGGGCAAGGGAGTGGAGGCCCCCCATCATTGATGGGGTGCGTCACCCCCTCATCGCTCAGATCCATAGTCTGGGCGTGCTCCTTGATCCTCAACTCCGCCTGGATGCTGTGGCGAGGGGTGCATTTCGCCAATTACATCTGGTGCGTTGGCTTCAGCCATACATTCTGGACACAGACCTGGCTACCATCGTCCATGCCTTTATCACCTCAAGATTGGACTATTGCAACACACTCTACATGGGACTACCCATGGTGACAGCTTGGAGGCTGCAGCTGGTGTAGAATGCGGCGGCTCATCTTCTTACGGGGATGAGTCGCTGGGAGCACATAACACTGGTGCTCGGTGCTCGGTGCTCGGTGCTCTGCACTGGCTGCATGTAGCCTTCCGGGCCCAATTCAAGGTGTTGGTGTTGACCTATAAAGCCCTACATGGTCTGGGCCCCGCCTCATCCCCAGGGCTCTAGGTCGGCCCCTGCAATCATCGGGGGGGCACCCTCCTTGAGATCCCCCAGGTATCCCGGGGGGCAATGATGGAAAGGGCATTCTCGGTGGCCACGCCACGGCTGTGGAACTCTCCTCCGGCAGAGGCTCGGTTGGCACCAGAGCTCCCTTCGTTTTTAACGTCAATGTAAAACTTGGCTGTTCCACCAGGCTTTCGGTGAGGGAGGGGGGTAGGGGGCGAGTAAAGGGTTGCTGGGTTGTTTTGGCTCCACTTGGCTGTGTTTTAATGTGTGATTTTATTATTGCATTATTATGTTTTTATGATGATTGTGAGCCGCCCTGAGCTGCTTGTGCAGTATAGGGCGGGATATAAAAGCGTGAAATAATAAAATAAAATAATAATAATAATAATAATAATAATAACAACAACAACTTGCATAACTAGAATTTCTGGATAAGTGAATTAGTTCCCCAGCCATAGGTACTACTTCTTGATCTGGATAAGAAGGATTCTGAACCCTAACAAGTAGAATTTTTAAGGTGTACGAGTATACCCACCCAACTAAAAATATCAGACCTTTGAGTGCATTCATGATTTTTGGTAGCATGTGACTAAAACGATGTAGTATATACCCTGTCTGGGCAAGTCTTCCTGTCAGGCAGGCTGAACCTGAACATTAGGGAACATCAGTTTTCTCCAGCTTTCCCGACACAAGGTTTCCCTGCCTCCAGCCCACCCAAGACTCCCAGAATCAATCAGAACTGACAGATTTTACACAGGCACACTTCTGCCCTGTCGTCTGTTCTGACTCTCTGCCTCTGAGGGGTGGGGAGGAGACTGGAGAGAGAGAAAACCTAGTGCTAATCTGAGCACCCGTTTTGTCCATCTATATATCCGTTTCCTTAAGGTCTGCTTAAGTAAAACTTAGTTGAACTTTTTACATGGTTAAAGAAATTCAACTTAAGCAGATTCCACCGCATTGGTAATAATTATGATAGAAGTTATGAAGTAGGGCTAGTAGATGACCCAATATGCGAGTGACATAAGCAGGGAAATCAATTAAGAGAACATGCACACCCAGGAGGATGACTGAATGAGAATAAAATAGGACAATGAATATTAAATACCCTGCTCAATCTCGACCTAACATGAGAAATGCATTCAGAAAAATAGGTTCTGGCCACCACATGAGGGTGACAAATGGAATTTTCCACAATAAAGCCTGAAAACCCTTTAAAGGGGCACAAGAGAACTTTGTGGAGAAAACTTCTTTGGAAATATATAGCAGCTTTCCATGGCATCCAACTAAGGACTGCACCCAACTCTTTGGAGTTGTGATTTTGACATTAAGTACAGTTAAAATGTAGGGTATGAGGTAGTTAGACAAAGGTAGAAGTTAACATTTATGTTATCTTTTGTTTCTTTTTATGCAACTTCTAAATAAGCTCTGAACCAATTTAATTACCTTGATCAAATTCAATCTTATATAAAAACTTTCTATTATTATAAAGCTAGTGTCTGTATGTTTACAGAAATAGGGTAATAAAATTCTGTAGTGTTTTTCAGTTAGATACCAGAGTGGGCCATCTAACCCACGTTTATGTAGCTGTAGATACTGCCAAGATTTTGGGTAAGCGAGGGTTTACGCTCATGAGCGCCACTGTAGTGTAGCAGATAAGGTACTGCACTTGGACCTGGGAGACCAGGGTTTAAATCTCACCCTAGCCAGTGAACTCACTGAATGGCCTTGGGTAAGTCTTAGCCTCAGTTCCTCATCTGTAAAACGGGAGTGTGTCTGTCTGTCTTCCCCTGTGTGTGGTGTTCCCCTCATCCATGTCCATCTTAGGGTGTTTTTAAATGAGATGCGTCCACACATGGCTCCACACATCCAACTGCTTGTGCGACAGTGGTGCATGGGGAGGTGCGCTCCTGTGACCCATGCAGTGGTCACTCATGGCCATACACAGAGTACTCCTGAAAAATCCAGAGTGCCCCATGAGGGCCAGGGTGGCCACCTCCAAGGATGGGGCAGCCATGCTATGCTGGGAGCTGTTCATTTGAAGTGTTTCCTACACACACCGTGTACATGGACCCCAACACACATTTTAAAACATACTTAGATTGTAAGCCCACTGGGGCAGAGACCTGTCTCTGTAAAGCGCTGTGTATGTCTAGTAGCACTATAGAACTGATTAGCAGTAGTAGATTAGCACACTCTGGGAGAGTGAAGGCTAGTGTATATGACAAGAGGGGGAGGAGGATCAGTAGGGTTGCCACCTCTGCAAAATTTGAAGGAACACTTTTGAAAAATACACATTGCAGGGTCTGCCTTGGTGCTAACGCAAGCCCTGCAGCATGTATTTTTCATAAGTGTTCCTTAAAAATTTGCAGAGATGGCAACCCTAAGGGTCAGCCAGATACAAGTAAAGCTTGAATTTGTGTTATATATATACGCTACAAACAAACATCACTACCACTATCAATGTAACTGTCAATGCAGCCCCTGAGCAAAGTGAGGTCACTTCATTAATAAAACTGACACCTTTTCCCTCTAACTAAAAAGGAGCCACATCAGCCAAGCAAGTAATTAATTGCCAATCTCACCATTACTTTATTAGTTGGCAGAAAATAAAAGCACTCCCAGGATGTTCAGCAAATTCCCATGATGAGCAAACAATTAACTTGATTTAAAGCTTTTTGTTAAATCAAATAATTCCCTTAAGAGACATTTTAGCCCTCACTCATTGGTTTCTGTTTTTTGACTGCGCAGTGCACCAACCAAAGTGACTGCAAATTCCAATAGTTGTGTACGGTGCAGAGCTATGCAGTGAGCAGCAACTACCCTGGTTAGTGCTGTGTCATGGTTTTCTAGGCGAGGAAAAGCAAGCTCACCAAGCCTAGCAGGGCTCAGTTTTGACCTATATAATCAGCTGCAGCCTTCACTCTCTGTCAGCTCCTTTTCAATTAGCTAAAAAAAAGGAAGCGATTTACGAGCACTAATGAAAATAAATTAATCACAACTACCCCACAAATCACAGGGGGCCCAGACTACATCAGCCCAGGCAGGAGACATCAAAAATCATGTGGGTGAAACAGATGTATCACAGCATGATCAAAACACATTTAGGGCAGTAAAAATCATGCTGTGCAGTGTCAAAATAGGGTGGCTTGAGGAGCTGCAGCAGAGATACTGGGGGGCTGATTTTCCACTGACCGACAAATCAGGGTGCCCTGGGGTAAATTAGGACACAAAGGTCAGGGCACTGGGGAAATCAGGTCACCAGTACAGAAACAAATCCCCACTGGCAGCTCTGGTGTGACCAGAGGAAAGTCTGGCAGTGCTATTAGGAAGCCTGATTGCCTGGGAGGCAGTGCTTCCACTCAGTGGCAAAGAAAAGCTTGTATCCCTATCCCTGTAAAGGGATCAAACACCCCACAGTCATTTTAAAATCTTATGATTTTTAAACCAACCTCCTGACTCTCAGAATCAAACATGATTTCCTAATACTCAGGGTTTGCGATGTTGCAGTTCCAGTTAGCTACAGCCAGTCACAGATTGTCCAATCTCTGCAGCCCAGAACTTTACTTTCTACCACTGGTTCCTATAGTCACCCCCAATCCTTACACAAGTGTGGTAGCTACCCTTCATGCCCATTGGGTTAGGAGAGGAAAGGAAGCCAGCTGATTAAGCCATTCATCAGTCCACCCCCGAGCCAACGCCAGAGCTATAAATGGCTGTTATGGCAACCAAGCCTGTTGCTGAGGTCTGTGTGCCCCTGCTCTACATCGTATTGTAAATGAACAGAACCACTAAAGAGCTCTACCAGACTGTACAATCATGTGAACATCTCATAATCAACTGTATCTAAAGTCGCTGAAAAATCTAACAAGAGCAACAGAGTACCATTTTCTCAAGGTGCGTATTGTTGCTCTTGATTGGCTCTGGGGTCAAAATGGACATGCGTAGGCTGGAAAGCATGAGTCTGCACAGCCAGGTTCTCTCTATCCAGAGGATGTAAGAGGCTCACACATCTATGGATCAGGCCCAGTGGGAGATATGTGGTGTGGCAAAATGCCCTTGCCCTGACAAAGACCCCCCTTCGCTGAAACTGCTAGCCTGGCTCAGCCAAAGCCCAGGCCTCAATAAGCACCTGTTCAGGACTTCCTCATTCCTGGAATTCCTAAGGGGGGGGGGAACTCTACACCTAAGACAGGTGACGTGGGATGATCGAATCATAGGAGAGGGTCTGCTGGGTTACAGCTAGCTGACCCTCCTGGACAAATCAGAACGAAGGTCAAGGATGCCTTAAAAGGACCAGCACAGGCATTTTGGCCCTCTCTCTCTGTGGACTCACTGAACTGCTACTAGGTTGGTGACCTCCCTGCCAGAAGGCACACATGGACTATATGGCTTAACAGTAACTCTGGCCTTGCCAGAAGAAGAACTTGGACCCCATAGGAAAACCATCCCTTATGGAGAACTGATCAGAACCAGTGAGTACTTGCTAGCTACAGTTTATAGGAAGATGTTTTCCAGACGGGCTACCATGTCCACAGGACTGACTCTGATTGCTCAAGAGGTTATCACCCCCTAGTTCTATGCTTTTATTCCTTTTTGTTATATGTACCAGTAAAGTCTAAGTTTTCTTTTTACCCTACTGGGTGTGTGTGTGTGTGTGTGTGTATTGGCAGACCATTAAACGCCTCCTTTGGGCCGGGTGGCCAAGCCTTGCTACTAAGACAAGAAAAGAGGGGGAAATCTACCTATTTGGCTACGGGCCAACAGCTTTGGAACCAAGGGAAGCCTCCTGTGGGTAGCTCTGGGAATCTGCCTCCAATGAACAGAGTGCCAGAAAAGAGGAGTGCTCTTGGGAAGCTGTGGGGTTTATACCTTGTGGGGTTCACATGTCCTGAGGGGTGTGAACACCCTCTGAATTACCCTCAGGTGGTGGCAGCGGAATACTAAGGGTTTTTTAGGGGTTGCCAGCTGTGGGAACCCCTGGTCAGAGATTTGGAGAAACACAGTGAGGTGGGTGTCTTAGCTGTATAGCACCCCCTACTGGCATTTTGCCACATGTAGCATACAACCAAAACAAACACAGGGACAAAATAAATGAAAATGTTGCCTCACAGAGGGGAGACAGTGGCTGCTACTGTGTGCATGTGTTTGCTCCCACTTACAACATGCTTTAAATAAGTCTCCCCCCCCCCCCCCCCATTATAGGGCCACGGTCATGACCCTATAGTTAAGGCAGTAGCAAACTCTCATTGAATTGAACAGCGCCTATGCTGTTCAGTGGGAGCCAGTACAGCAAAAACATCCAGTTGGTGACCATTCTAGCTTTCCTCCAGCAACACGTGTTCTGCGATTGCAAACAATGAAGGGGAGTCCAGGGGCAGTGGCACGGGTGGGTGTGTCTCGTGTGAAAGTAGTCGCTTGTGTGCTCGTGTAGCACGCACCTTCACCCATCACCCCTGCACAGAGAAAACTGCAAAAAAACAGGTTGCTCCATGTGGGGGATGTGGGAACGCTTGTGTGCACTTGCGATGTTCTTGTGTCTGGGGCCAGCTTATGCATTAACAAAACTATTAAGTTTCAAAAGAAGGGCAAATTACCTAGACAAAAAAACTTTGGTTTAAGAAGCTTGTTAAGGCAGCATTACAAATTATACTCAACATTAACATGACAGTAAATTGTATGTTAAGGCAACTTTATTAAATATCAGACCAATCTATACATTTTTCTTTTCTAATTAATAAAAAAAAGACAACTGAAATTAAACTGTATACATTCCTCATCACGTATAAGTATTGTTCAGTCACCATAGCGCACACATGCAGCTTAATTTCAATTGTCATAATTTATTTTATTAATGAGTAAGAAAAATGTATAGATTGGTCTGATATTTAATAAAGTTGCCTTAACATACAATTTACTGTCATATTAACGTTGGAGTATAATTTGTAATGCCGCCTTAACAAACTTTTTAAACCAAAGGTTTTTTTGTCTAGGTAATTATTGTGTCAGAAGGAACATCCTCCTGCAGCTGCACTCAGACTAGGTCTATGGCTACTGAACTCAACAATAGCTGCAGCCCGCCCCATCTCCAGCTGGCCCATGCCCTGAACCGCTCAGGCCCAGTTGGTTGCTCTGCCATCAGGAACTGGTGTGGCTCCCAGCCCTGCCAGGTGGGTAGATGCAAGGGCATTTCCTGAGGGACTTGCAGAGCCTAGCTCAGAATTCACCTCCCATCAGCACAGCAGCCACTAACTCTGTGGAGCTGGGAGTGTTCTCATGTTGCATGCAGCCTGCTGTGGGTAAAGGAATATGCTGGGACATACCAGAAATACAGTGCAAAAAGAGGGGAGAGTCATACAGGGAGCATGCTGAGATGAGAGGAGAGTCTGTAAAGACCATGCCAAAGGGAATTCAGGCTCAGAGTCTAGAGGAAGCTTGGTGAATTGTGTACAATTCATGAACAGGTCTAAAGAGATCCTGCTGGGAATGGAGGAGTCTGGGATCAGTTTCTTCAAAGAGCAAATCAGGATGGGAATGAGCCTGACTGAGCTGGAGGCCCTAGGCAGAACCCCTGCTCCTGGGGAACAAGTGGCTGGGACCATGTAGTACCCATCAGCCGAGCATATCTTCACATGAAGAACTTACCTCACTGTTCATAAAGTTCACACAGCATCAGTATTCCAGGTCAGCTGCTTCAGTTTGTATCCACTGCACAGAACTGGACTCACCGCTGATCCCAAGTGGGGATGTTACTCCAAATTTACTCCAAATTTAATCTGGTTTTAAAACGTCATGTGCTCTCTTCTGGTTTTAAACCAGAGTAAAAGGGATTAATCCAGATCAACACCATTGTGTGAATAATACTCCATGAGGCATACCGTGAATGAACAGAACAGCCCCACTCCTGAGTCCGTTATGAGCAAATGGTGCTTGGGAGTATTCTCCATCATACATGGTTCTCCCAACCTGCTGGGAAAGAGACCCTTTTCTAGCTCTGACCAAGGCTTACATTAGTGCCATGCTTCTGCTCCTGGGCCACAAGAGGCAAGAAGCAGGCACAGGACAGAATGAGAAGCAGCAGAGCCTTCTGAGGAGAAAGCGGAGCTTGCAGGGAGATTTTTCAAAAGCAGCAAGATGCCCAATGCCCTCAGCAGCAGATAGGCACTGAACTGGCCTCTGGAAACTTCCCTGTGCCCCCACTGCTGCAGTGCTGCTATTTTTTATACATCTAAAAGGGCAAAGGGTGTGTGTGTGTGTGTTAATTCTACCAGTTGCTCCTTTACAAATTTCAGGACTGTGTTCCCTGGTTCTGATGTGTGGAGGTTTCTTTGGAAGACTAGAAAAGAGGACTGGGAGCTTCCCAACCAAATGAAAGAGCTTTCTTTCCACCTTGGACCTTTCATCAGGTCCAATGTTAACAAAACCAACAGGAAAAGTTCTGCTCCCAGACACATAAGTGACCAAGAGGGGCACCATTCACTGGAGCTGAAGCAGGAGCAGCAGCAAGGTCCCTGACTGAGGGTTTTGTCCAGAGAAGGAAGTTCCTTTTGGTGAATGCAGTTAAGTGCCAACCCCAGTGCTGGTACTGCCCAGAGCATCACTCCCGCTGATTGCCAGTCTAGAATTTCTGGCAAAAAATGTCTCCTCTTCCTCTGTGAGTTTCCTTTCCTTATTGCTTGCAATCTCCTCAACCTGCTAGCTCCCCAGCAACCCACACAGTCACCCAGGGAAAGCAGAAAGATGCTCCTGCTCCTAATGGGAAAACAGACAGGTTAAAGATTCCTGAAGACCCTGCATGCTGCACAGGGGTAGAAAGGGCAGAGCCCCACATTTTAACCCCTTTTCACAGGTGGTTGCAGCAAAGCCAACTGTGGTTGCAGGAGCTGCTCAGGAGGATGGCTCGGATCCTAAGCAACCCCTGCTGGCTTGGCCAGGATCTCAGCCTGCCATAGACGGGCAGCCCAGGGTATGGGAACAAAGTGAGTTTATGAAAACCACCCGCACAAAGAGAAATGATGTGTCAGGGCTTTGCTTCCCCTTTCAGTCCCAGCACATTAATATTAGCCTCACATCCAGGCTGAGAGAGCAAACCTTGGCAGGGGATCAAGCTAGCTCTCGGGATCAATCTGGAGTAATGCCATGGGAGCCAATGCAGTTACCCCTGGCATAACCGAGATCAGACTCTGGCTTGGGCCAGGCTTCCTAATGAGAGTTGTGCGTGCAATGCAGCACTTCTCCCCTCCCCATCACTCACTCTCCTGCTCCCTCCAGGAAGGACAACAAAGAAAGAGCCATTGTTGCACAAGAGACATAAAACTGTTTTTTTTGCAGCCGCAGATCTGATGGGCAAAGAAAGGAGCCTTTTGCGAGAACAATCTTCCAATTCAGTCAGATCCTGGGCAGCAACTTTACAAACAACATTAGCAGCCCTTTGGCCCCATCCCTAGCCAATGCCCCCAGTGCCAAAAAAGTCAAGCTGCAGAGCAATAGCTCAGGAGAGACTGGGTGTGGCCCAAGCTGCTCTCCTCCCCACTGTGAACAATGTTTTTTAGAGCCTGGCCTTTAAGAGAGGTAAAGACCTGGGGAGGGACTTCATGACTGAAAGGCCTTGTCCCCCCAAGGCTCTGGGAAATGGATACCTTGTTCCTTCACTTAACAACTGTTCCATAAATGGCCTGCACTCTACACAGGTTAGCTCTGGAACCGGTTCTGATAAAGGAGGCATTCATTGTGGCCCAGGCAGAGCAAATGATTCCCCGGAGGCCAGTGACTCTTCCACTTCAGATTTGGCTGCCCCAACGCTTGCCTGTTGCCTTCCAGAACCTGGTCTGTAGAATCAGGAAGTTTCAGGTCAAGAAATGCCCTTGGCTTGCAACCAGTGCTGCCTCTTTAAGTGGAAACCACCACCTTTCCATCCACAGGGCATAGGAGAGTTACTGGCAGAATAGCAAAACTCACACAAACCCACGTGCAGGGGCAGAACAGGTAGGCAAGGAAGATAGGAAGAACAGAACTACCTCCTCCCCGCCATAATACTTAGTAAGTAGAGCACTGGGACCAGCTCTGGCTATGAGCCATAGAGAGTTGGAGTCCAGCTGCTGATTTCTGATCACTGTAGTGTGTTCACCTATACACAGGCAGGGAATGGGTCAAAGCTTATTTGCCAGGTATGTGCCAGGATGCCAAATATGGGTGCGATGCCAGGCATGAGAGAGGCATGCATGGGGGGGGGGGGGTACTGATTCCCAGGGATGTGTGCATACAGATGTCAGTCCCAGGAAGGGCATGCACAGGGGCACTGGGGTCAGGATTTGTGTTCAGTGGGGCACTAAGCCCAGAAATCTCACCGCTGCTAGCTGGAACAGAAGGAATAATAGAGAGTGAGGTGCTCTTGCACTTCCACCCTCTCCAAACCATTCACAGGTTCAGGTTAGCTTGCTCCTGGTCACTGGGCTGTACACACTGGCTCACTCTTACAGCTCTGCACATTTGTGATTACAGAGCTGCTGCTGCTGCTGAGGGAGGGAAGGAGGGGTGGCAGTGCTATTTTTAATAGCACTGAATGCACACTCCAACATTCAGGTCTGGCTGAGAACAGCAAGGATTTTGCAAATAGAGAGAGAGCAAATTTGCTAAAGGACAGAAAGGCAGGGCAGTGGGTCATACATACAGCTGGCTAGCCTGCTCAGCTTCATAGCTCTGCCTAGGACAGAATGAGACAACTGAATTGGGCAGGCCTGGATTTCAGTAGTCAGCTGCAGATCACATGCACTAACTGTCTCAGGCAATGCCTGCCCTAGGACATCACAAGATCATCACTAACCCAACTTTCATGGCAATGAGGAGGATAGCACAGAAACCACAACCTCAAGCTTGTTAAAAGCACTTGGCACACAGAAAAGGCCTGTGCTGTGTTATTGTGCCTTACAGAACAAAGTAATGTAAGGAAATTGCCTGGGCATAGATGGGTCCAAACAGAAGGGGGGGGGGG
>QEPC01004304.1:3311092-3326935 GCA_003113815.1 Sphenodon punctatus | reverse complement strand
ATTATTATTATTATTATTATAAACATTTATATAGCACCAGCCATGTGCCTGGCGCTGTACAGAACATAGAAATAGACGTGGTCCCTGCCTGTGGCTTACAATCTAAAAGACAAGGAGGGGGAGACAGGGAGAGGGGACAGTGGGAGAGACAGGGGAGAAGACAAACATTCAGGCGGATGGGAAGTCTCAGCAATGGATCCAGGAGCACCCCAAGGCTGTGATCCTGAGTGACCAAAAGAGGCTGGACCCCCATCAATAACAGGGATCCCTATGTCTCTCAGGTCACATGTCTTGCTGACCATCATCACTTCAGCCTTGTCTGGTTTCAACTTCTATCGGTTCACCCACATTGAGTCCCCAATAGCAGCCAGGCACTGGGTAAGCACTGAGACTGCAGGACCCTATGGTTCAGTTCATCAGCGTATCTCGCGGCTTTGATGTCCAAGCCGGGCCCAAGTCTTTTAGAGAATATGAAAGTTTTTAGTTCATGTTTTGTAGCAGCTCTTCTGCTGAGCTGTTCTCTCCTTCAAGTCCAAGATGGAAACATTCTGCAAACATTGTGTTTATAACTGGAAGAATGGGAAGGAGGCAGGGTGCGTGGCTTCCCCACGTTTGCGCTGTCCTGAGCACATGATATTAAGGGTCTGTGATTTCAGTCACTGTACACAGAAGCACAGGGCTAAGAGAAGCTAGGAGGCAAGGGTTCAGCATGGCTCTCGTACTTCCCCCAGGATTGCCGCACCACTGCGCTGCAAGTCACTCCCTTGCACCATTGCTGATCAGCAATTGAAGCATGGTTTGTGTTAGCCCCCTGTGCTCAGGCAGGCACCAAGGGCTTTCTCTATACAGTTGGTAGACTGGGGCTGTGACGTGCCTAGCCCTTATTGGCCAACCCTCTTCTGCCTGCAGGTACTTATCCAGAGTCAGGGGCCCCCTTGGGCGCCAGCCCTTGGGCGCCAGCCGAAGGGCGACACCTAAGGGTGTCGGCCGTTGTCGGGGCCGTTGGTGGGGCTGACCCAGCACTGGCGCGTGCCCTCTTTCCATGACAACTGGGTGAGAGAGGATTTACTGGCTCATCGCATCAATATCGTATATGCCCGCTTCGACGCCGCGGAGCTGCCTGGAACTTTCCTCCCTCCCCCAACCCTCGCTCACTTACCTTGCACCTGAGTGCAGCGCCGCCGGGGGTGGAGCTGAGGACCCGCCGGGGATACAAGACACAGTCAGGCCACGGCGATGCCGTAGGTGCTCTCCGGCGTGCTCCGGAACAGGAGCCCTGGTATTTGGTTATTGCCGGCTTTGATTATAGATACCAGGCCCAAGGTCCAGTATCATCTCTGGGGCAGCGGTTGAGATCAAGTGAGGGGGAGTCACTGGACGGCAGAAAGAGGGGAGAAATATAGTAAAGGACTAACAGTTCACATACTAATTGGTGAGTAGGGGGATTGATTATTTGGCTGCAAGGGAGATATATATTATGGAAAGGAAAAGAGAGCGCCAAGATCCAGTCAAACTTGGAGAGCAACCGATCTCTAAACAAAAGAGGTTGGACTTTTTCTTTCCTGCAGTACCAAGTACTCCAGCTGGGACAGTGAGGGATGAATTCCAATTGGCCTCTGGGTCCATGTTATCCCCTCACCCTTTCAAGCTTAGTCCCTGATCTAGTGTGGGGTGTCTAAACCTTGAGGGTTCACCCTTACCCTGTACCGTAGGATCTGACATGAGAAACCCCTCCCCCAAATATGCACAGGACAGGGTTATTGCCACCAATACGCTTTTATACAAACTCTTGGGTGATCAATGCCTGCTCATCACAGATCTTGCAAAAAAGTTATACTTACAGCTGGAGGGCATTAGTAAATTATTAACAGTCCAGGGGGACAGGTTACAAACTCTTGTAGATCATGCGATAGCATTCAGTACTGGTGCGCATCCAGTTCCTCATACTCCCAGGAATGGTTTGTCCCAAGATACTAGTTCCCAGCAGGTCTTCACCCAGGGTATTCCCCCAGTCAGACAAATGAGCAGTTGGGCGCAGCCCCCCAACAAGAAAGGGAACTCTTACTCCCCCACCCTTACTACCAATCGGTGCGCTATGGCTCTGAGGGTCTTCTCCTTGCCTAATGGGATTTTTCCCCGATGGCAGACTAAAGTAGCTATTCAACATCATCTTTCCTCCATTTTGTCATACCCCTTTCCCTTGTGGCAGCTACGCTCTTTCCAAATTCTTCCTGTTGCCGACCACTCTCAAAGATTAGTATTATACTTTCGATTTGCCCAGGTGGTTAAGGAACTTTTCTCAAAGGCACGATTGTTTGCCTCTTGGGGGGTCATTTTGGGTGAGGTCCTGGTAGACAATGTCAAGCGCCCTCTTCTAACAAGGGCTGCTTCTGTGTCTGTGGCCGCTGCGGTTCCACAGCCATCTGCTCACAGTCCCACGGCTTCCAAGGGGGACAGTCCTGCTCTTGAGGATACCAACTATTTACGCGAACCCATTGGGGTCAGATTAACAAAGTTGGCTATGCATCAGGCCAGGGTGAGATCCCCCTCATTGCCCAAAACAAATTCAGGCTCAGTGCGAACATTCTCTTTACCCTCTCCTCCCCCAATGGATATAACTGATTTTGCCTCTTCCATCTTCTCTGACTTGGCTAAGTTTGCTGAGGCTGGGGCGAAGGACGGTAAGGCTGGGGCTGTCAGCCCGGCCGGGGCAGCTGCCCCGGATTCATATAGCCAGTCTGAATGCCCACGGGCTTCGGATGAGGTTGCTCCCCCGGCCCAAACTGATTTCCCCAAGGGGGGGGGGGGACCATGGCCCCCTGAGACAGGCAGTGCTATGACTCTAAGATTTTGGGCATTTGCTCTTGGAATTGTGCAGGCTGGTTAAGATCATTGCTGTGCCCAGAAGTAAGAGAATTCCTATTGGGGTTCCCAGTTATAGCTCTTCAAAAGACATGGTTGATTAACCAACCCGTTTTTGAAAATTATACAGTGTTTTATTTGCCTGCACAAGCTCCAGCTACCAGGGGTCATCAAATTGGAGGAATAGCATGGCTCATTGTTGATTGGCTTAAGGAAGCAGTAATTGCCACCTACAGCAGGCCACCTTGCTCTTTGGCCATAGTAATTAAGAGGCCGGGGGGGGGGGGTTATGATGCATTTATTACAGTGTATATTCCCCCTGCAAATGCTAAATCGTATAGCAGTAGGTTTTGGTCACTTTTGACAGAGCTATTGGAGGAGGTTATTCAGCACCACCCAAGGGCTGGGATCATTTTGATGGGCGATTTTAATGCCCGCCTGGCTCAGGAAGACAATAGTGCCATTCCGACTGAGGGTGACAGAGGGGGTATTGGTTCCATGGATTCTAGGAGATCTAAGGATACCATTATTAATAATTCAGGCCTTATGTTGGCTAAAGTAGTAATGGAATATGCCCTTTCCATATTAAATGGATCTGGCTTTGGTGACGCGGAGGGTGAGTTTACCTACGTGGGCTCTGCTGGCTCCAGCGTTTGCGACTATATGGTTGTTTCTCAGGATGTAAGCCATTTCATCAAGAACTTCGCAGTAGGCAATTGTCACGGTAGTGACCATTTTCCATTGACACTGCGGTTGCACCTACAGGGAGTCAGTGTTGTCCCACCACTTGAAGGTTCTGTTGTTGCCTCTTCAGGTCCGCGTCATTTTTTGGCCAAATTGTCAGATTCCACATGGATGAAAGTGAATGCCTTTATGATGAGGGAGTCAGCGACCCTTGGGGTAGTGCCCCGGTTGGGCGAGGATGCTGACGGCCATCTGGTAGATCAATTTTCTGGAATGGTGAAGTCCTTGGGCCAGATATTATCATCTTGTGGTCCCAAGTGCGGTGGACAGTGCCCTCTAAATCGGCACGCCAAAATATGGTTTGACCACGAATGTAGGGAACTCCGGAGGTGGCTGCTGGAACTATACAATGAATACAGGAAGAGTGGTGCAGTTGCCTTGCCCCTACAGTACCATGAGATTAAGAAAGTATACAAGGCGGCTGTCAGAGGGAAGAAAACTCAGTACTGGGATAATTTCTGGGATAGGCTGGTAGTGGCGGCTAATTCCAGGGATGGTAGAAGGTTTTGGCAGATGGTAAGAGACTTGGGCAAACCTTCAGGGGGCGTTTCCCATGTAGTACTGCCCAAATACCTATGGGTTTCCCATTTTCAGGACCTCTTTGCTGCAGTTCAGGATTCACCCGTTCCCTTGAGTCGTGGGGAGGAGCTATCTGGTCTACCCTTGTGGCCCCCGGTTACGGCCTCTGAAGTGGTCGAAATCATTAAATCTTTTAAGAGCAGAAAAGCCCCTGGCCCAGACCTGATCTCAATTGATCTAATTAAGAGATCTGTGGAGTGGTGGGCCCCGAGGTTGGCCCTTCTATTTACTGCTGTGAATAATACAGGGAAAATTCCCTCCCAGTGGGGGTCGGCCATAGTGGTCCCCATATATAAAAAGGGAGACCACGTGCTTCCAGAAAATTATAGGCCTATTAGTTTGCTCTGTTCCTCTTGCAAAATCTATGGCAAGTGGTTGCTGCGCAAATTGGACGACTGGATTGCCCGGGACCAGGTTCTATGCCCAGAGCAAGCTGGTTTCCAGAGTGGGCGCTCAACAGTAGAACATTGCCTCATATTGCAACATCTGGCAGAGAAATACACTACCACCAATGGACAGCTGTTTGTGGCTTTCTTAGATCTCCGGGCGGCCTTCGATCTGGTTGACAGGACCATCCTGTGGGATAGGTTGGAGTCGATGGGCTTGCACAATCGCCTGCTTTTTTTTTGCTGCAACAACTCCATGCCAATACTTCCCTTTCAGTTAAGTTAGATCGGACGGGATATCTGACAAAGGAAATTCCTACGGGGTTGGGAGTTAGACAGGGTTGTGTCTTGGCTCCCACCCTTTTCAATCTTTTTATTAATGGAGTTATTCCATTGTTGGCCTCACCCGACTTCCCCCCCCCCCCCAAGTTGGCCGATGGTGCAGTGGGGAGTCTGCTGTATGCAGACGACATTGCAATGCTCTCTCAAACTAGGGTGGGCTTAAACAGGCAATTAGCTTGTTTTGCGAATTTTTGCCAGTATAACAAGTTGCAAATCAACTATGGAAAATCCAAAATTTTGGTATTTACCAGAGCTTGGAAGCTTCACAAATGGTCCATTGGTGGTCATAGAATCGATCAAGTTAAATCCTTCCGATATTTGGGTTTATTATTCCAAGCAACTGGGTCCTGGAGGGACCATTTTGAGAAGGCTCTGACACAGGCTAGGGGGGTCTCCTTCTCTTTATATAGTCTATACTGTTGAACTGGAGGAAGGGTTATACTTCCAGTAATAAAGGTCCATAATGCTAAAACACAAGCCCAGCTGCTATATGGGGCAGAGGTTTGGGCACCCCTCTTTCCCTCAGAACTCAAGAAGCTGGATAGTATCCAGGCTTCCTTCTTTCAGAGGCTGCTGAGGATCCCCAGAGCAACTCCATTCGTGGCTATCAGACAAGAGTTGGGACAGGCGAGATGGTCAATTTTGGCATGGAGGAGTGACTTAGATGCTGGGCAAAGTTACACCACGCTGTAGCCAGAGGGTTGGTCCAGTTTTTGATTAACGACCCATTTAAGAGCTCGTGGCAACAGGCTGTGGATACCTTCTTACGACATCTGGGTTATAGCCCAGATCACTGGACGGGCAAGGAGTTGGCCGTAGTGCTGAATGATCTCCAAACAAGGCTGGAGGATAGGGAACAGCAGGAAGAGATGGCTGTAATTAGAGCCACTCCCCATCTGCAAGCTATTTGCCCTACATAAGGCCTCGATTGAGTATGGCTTCCTATTTGTTTTCATCAATTTCCCCCAGAGGTAAGTTCCTCTTTATGTCAGCTAGGTATAACGCCTTGCCCACGCGGCTCTTGGAAGGGCGTTTCCTGGCCATCAGTTTCTCAGATCGCCTTTGCCCTTTTGACCAGCAAGCTGTTGAGACTCCTGCCCATGTTATGTTTCAATGCCGGTTATAGGACCAAATTTGCCAAAAATATCTCTCAGCTTTTCTCCAGAAATTTCCAGGACGTACCGATCAAAATCTGCTTCTTTTGGCTCTGGCCGACGAGGTTCCATCTACCTCAGCTGTGGTAGCTCAATTTCTGGTAGCTGCTATGAACTTACGCATATTATTTCTCCAGTTTAAACATCTCCCAAACAGGGAGTGAGGAGTCATGGCACATGTCTGGTTATCGTTTGGGTGTTGGGCATTTTGAGTTTCATTTAACTGTGTTTATTTGGCTATGTGAGGTCTCTTTGACCATGAGCCAGAATTTTTTTGTCTGTGTTCAGCAAAGCTGGTTTTAGATATTGTTAAATTGTATTTGAATTTGTATTTGTTTGTTTGTCTGCACGCTCTGACCTCGGCCGTAATAAATATTATTAATTATTATTATTATTCTCTATACAGTTGGTTCTGTGGGCCACATCTAGCACAGACAAACCATTTCCCAGCCACAGAGTGGCCATGTTTTCACTCTTCCCTACCCACTCACACTCATGGAGGAGGGCACCGTGGTTTCCATTAGCACAGTTTGAAGACGAGCATCCCCAAACATCATCATCATTCCAGAGCTAGCATTAGCACCAAGGAGTCCTATAGCCCCTTGCTCTAACCTCTAGGGGGCATGCTTCACACAGCACAGCTCAGATATTCTGAATCACACTGTGCATGAGAACGAGAGAAACGCTGACCTTAAAACAGCACAATCCCCAATGCCTTGCTAGGCTAACAGCACGGCCAGACCTACCAAGACCCTTCTTGCAGCAGCTCAGGGTGGAGCAGAGGCACAGGTCCTAGGGTGCTTATATCTAAGCAGGAATTTGCCAGCACCGTTTTTAACATCTGGACTCATTCTTGCAAGAGCCAATGATTGTTGGCATGGAGACCCTCACAAAAGGAGGCAGGAAGCAAACCTGTTGCTTGGCAACACAATACTGCACGTTTTTATGAGAGGAGATGCTCTCAGAGTAAAGTGAGGTCAGTGGAGAGTAAGGGGGAGGGGCATTCAAGAGGTACAATGGTGGGAGGAGGACGCTGACGTGGGCTTCTCGCATGTGGAGAAAAGGGGTAGGACATTTCCTGACTGTCCTCCTAACACCCAGGTGCTGATCACCCCACGAACCCCCTCCAACAACAAACATGCCTAACTCCATTCAGTAGACCCCACAGCCTATACTGATTGGTTGTCATTAAAAAGGGTGTAATGCTCAGTCTTATCAGAGGTTTGCAGCACAGGTGCTTTGCAATAAAGTTGGAGGACTTTGAGCAAAAATAGTTCAAATATTTTTAAGCACAAGTTTAGACACATACCTTTTCATCATTGTGAAACATCATGTGCAAGTAGCTCTAGCAGCTCAAAGTGGAAGCTGCAGTGTGGAGATGTGCCTTGCTTAGGAGCAAGTGTACCAGAGGGAACATTCAGCTAGAAGCATTGGAAACAATTGCCTTCAGAGTATGCATGGTGGTTGGTTTTCAGGTGTACTTCTTAAGTATGCCCCAAGAAGGAGCTGATCAATTAAGAACAAATTCTTTTTTTTTTGTTAAATTTGTTTTTATTAAATATTTTTCAATATAGCCCTTTACATCTGACCACCATGTTATCTCTATCGCTTGCATAATTAAGAACAAATTCTAAAGGATTCTGAGCACCAGCAGTTCCCAGTGGGTTGAGTATCAGGAGCCGAGCTGTGCTGTTGGCTGCATATGATGTTCCTTGAAGAGGCAGAGAATTCATCCAGGGCAAAGATCTGCTCACTTCTCACAAAATGTCATACTAAATAATAATAATTAATAATGGACTATTATCAAAACTAAGCAGATCCCTATGGATATGCTGTGCCAGTGATAGGCCCTGACACATGTAGACTGATAATTGGGCCCTGGGGGAATTGATAGGGTTATAGCAAGATTGTACCTTGACCACTCTAGCTAGGAGGCTGTACAGAGAGAAAGAGAGAGGAGATAGAAAAACCTAATGAACAGAGACCATCTCTTTGGATTATTTTACTATAAGAAGTTAAAATTAAATACACGTTAAATTGAAAAGAACTTAAAGTAATAAATCTGGACCCAAATTTATTCTAACCTAAGTACATAGAATAGGCACTAGGAAAGAGTACAAATGTGTCCAAAAAGAATAGAGACAGAGTATATATGTAGGAATACAACTGAAAATCTGAACAGAGATACACAACAAGAAATAATACAGATATGGCCATATGAAGATATAGTATAGAGTAAAACAGAAACAAAGATACAGAACAAAGTTACAGAACCTCCTGCAAAAGGGGTACTTCAGCTCAGAATGTGACCAGCACAAGCCAGGAGCTAAGGATCCTGAACTCCATTAAGAGTTGTCTTTATATACCCTTATACATCCCACAAACATCCCATAAAGAATGTTTTTGATGTAGTTAACATATTCACTGTACAAACAATTTCTTTAACTGACAGAGGTTTTCTTCCTCTTCCAACTAGATCTGAGGTTGTATAAAGATGACTGCATAAAGACAATGTACCCTAGTCCTTCTCTTAAAAGAGTCTAACTTCACAACATTCTTGTTATCTCACAGTTCCTGTCCCACTTGAGAGAAGGTTATGATTCATTGTAGCTGTGTGTTACCTCTGCCCTACATACCACAGAGAGTGTCTTTGCACTAGTAATTAGGTTATTTCAAGAAATCACCAAATCAGCATCTAAACACAGCAATGATGCATAGGGGGAGACAGAAAATTAAGGCTCAATCACTCCTATTCGTTATGGATAGAGTGGCTGTGCCTGCTGCAAGCCTTCAGGTGCTTTACAGGTTGGCAGCTGTACCTGGAAGAATCACATTGCATGCCACTGAAATGCAGCCACCTCTGGAGCAGGATGTGGTAGCTGCTGGACAATGCAGAATACATCCCAACACTGTTAAAATAAGTGTAAGGTGAGCACAGTATCCAACTGCAGGGCACGTTTGGGAGGCAGAATGTAATCACCAAAGGTAGACTAGTCATCAGAACCTCCGATTCTCTCACACATACAGTGACAGTGGTGGCAAGAGTGACTGGGAAACCCATGAACTGACAAGCAGTGCTACCCCACAGCACCTTGGACTGGGAGGAAATACAAAAGAATCAGCAAGCCTGCTGCCAGCTCAAACTGCTTTCCATGGTGCTGAGCCCTGAGAGCACTTAGGGGTGCGGAAGAGAATCTATTGCGGCTCTTCCTGGTGAACATTCTGTGACAAAGGTTCTTGGCTGCCACCCCAAGTGCCTCTAGACCAGATCTGACTCAGTTTACCCACTTGTAGATTCTGATGGCAGTCACTCAACCTGAGTGTACTAGTCCACAAGTGTAAACTCACTGATACCTGTATCGTGGAGGTAGATTTGTAACATAAATTTATAAAGTGGGTCAAGTCCATCTCAGTATGGATGACTGAGAATTTCCTTAGACAGTCAATATTCAGTTTCAGTGACACACAGACACCACACCAGTTTATAAAGAGAAAGTTTAAGCTTCTCAATACAGGATCCGAGTTAGTACAGAAGTTGCATAACAGTAAATTAACACAATAATCTTGTAACTTGTAGTTCCCTTGACTCTTAATCTTTCCCTAAAAAACAAAAAGAGTTCACAGTTCATTATTTCATCATTTCCAGGTCAGTCTCAAAGCTTGGGTGTTTTCAGACGTTACGAGATCACAGTGAACCACGGTGAATACCCACCTGCAGTCACTGTGTCTCAAACGTCTGTTTGGCGGCCGCCAGATGTTCGCCACGGTTAATACCCGCAAGGGGTCAGTTTGAACCATGCTTCCCGGGCTAGCTGGGGGAATGTCCCGGGAAACGTGGTCAAAGAGATCCCCAGTGGGGACCAACAAAAAGTAACGTCTGGCCGGGCACCACGGCCCGGGATCACCGGCAGGATCCCGGGCCGTGGCGAATTCGGCTGGACGCTGCGGCCGCATTGGCCCCGCCGCCCGCCCATCTCCCCAGAGGGCGGGCGGCGGGGAGCGTGGAGGGGGCAGGGCCATGCGGCCGCACGTTGCGCCGCGCGGCCCCGCCCCCTCCCGGATTCCCCGCCGGGATCCCCCCAGCACGTCTGATATGGCGTGACGGGGTCACCCCGGCGGGGAATGAATGGATTGTTTTCGGTACGGGGCCAAACAGCCCCATAACGTCTGAAAACACCCCGTCTCATATCCTGGCAAGATGATCTTCACATGCTGGTAAGAACAAGCTGTGGTCTCTCCCCAGACTATGAGACCTGTCTGTCTTAAAAAGCCAGGAAAACTCTTTGATTGGTTAATGAGCAACATCATCCCCCCACCTCAAAAAGCTTGCTTTGTTCCTTTCTGCAAAGAGCCTCGCCTCGTTTCTTAAATTCCTTAGCACTTCGAACAACCAAAATTGCTATTGTTCTTGCGAGGGAGCTTCAGGTTTACCCAGATGAGCTCCTCTGAGTGTTGCCTACAGATCACATTTTATGGTTTTTCAATACATCCACTGTAGAGGTAAAGAAATGTTGCTTATTACAAAGCACATATATTGACACTGTCCATCATAACCATATCATAAATCATAACTCATGATTCATCCACACACAGCACTTGAGGAGAGTCTCTCAATTTCAAGGAAAAAAAACTGGCACACAGGGGAAGTGGTCACCAGTCACACCCCTGCTTTGCAGCAGTCCCAGTACAGTGGGTCTTTGATCTCACATCTGGTGACTGGCAGCAGCAGCAGCAGCCAGACTGTAGAAGTGGTGCCCAGCAGGAGTAATCCCCTGCACTAATCCCCTATATAACAGGCTCCAGGCTTGAGCCAGAACCACTGCTACTCTTTCCCTGCCCCCTCCCCAGACCTCAGTCACCCACAGCCAGGCAAGAAATTAGTCCAGTTGCAGTCAGACACAGGCAGGGAGCACAGGACCTCAGGCTCTCCTGCAAGTTTGGGATGAGCATAGAACTTTATGGAGCTGCCAGCTTCCACTGGCACAGGTTAAGTGAGTGAACATGGGAGTGTGCGCACAATACATGCACATGCAGGTGGGTAGGGGGAGAAGGATATGTGTGGCCAAGCAAAGAATGGGAGTAGGTTAAGGGGATGGGGGGCAGGAATAAAGGCACATATTAAAATGAGTGAGTGTGGGAGGGGGTTGAGCAGAGGAGCTGAGGAGCTCATGAAAGAGGCAAATGCAAGGAAACCAAAGATCAGTGTCATAGGAGACACTGGGCAGCGTGGAGATGGTTAGGAGTCAGGAGGGACACATGAGTAGTCATATGGAGGGAATAGCTTGTTGGGGAGGGGAACTCTTGCTCCATAAGCATGAGCTGCTACCTTCTGAGCTAAAACACCTGGGTCTGAGAGACAGGCAGACCTGTACAAGGGTGAGGAGCTGGTCTGGCCAGACAGCTGGGAATGACCCCAGCTATAGAATATGGGGCTCTGCTAGCTGAATGGAGCTGGCCTCTAGGCTCCCTAAGATTGCCAATTCCCTCTGCAGGTCACAACATTCATGCTGTCAGGTGTGTTGTGTTGTTAACATGCAGAATATTACTGGCTACCAGCAGTCAATACTGGGAGCAAAGCAGTTCTCACTGGGTACAGAGTGATCTGGAAAGGACACCACCATTGATCCTGTCCTCAAAGCTGCCATGGCTCCTGTCAGGGCTCAGGCCTTGTGATCTATACTAGCCTATAGCCCCAACTCTCTTTTACAGCTGTGGTTTCTGAAATGACCTTGTGACCCTTTTCCTAGTTCCATCCAGTGCATGAGGAACTGAGCACAGAGAACCTTTGGACTGATCCCTAGCAGCACCTGATTTCCCTGTGTGGTATCCAGCACAGCTCCCACAGCTGTCTTTCAGGAGAATCTTGTGTTGGACAGTTCCCCAGTGACAAAGCGCTAACTGCTGGCAAGTTTTGCCAAACTTGGACTTACACACCAGGGCCTGTGATGGGGGGGGGGGGGAGAGGAACGGACAGATGAGCCTTCCTAGGCACTTTCCCATTTCGTTGCTGGCACTGTCCCATTTCATTGCTAGTGCCTGCACTGGTCCTATAAATGCAAAGGCAGCTGAACTGACAGCACTAGGATTATTTAACCCTGAGAGACGGCTACAAAGGTGAAATGACCAGAATGTGGGGGTAGCTGTGCTGGGATGGATGGCCCACAAACCGGGAGTCACAATACCTGGCTCTCTCTAGCAAGCTGCTTTTCCTCCCTTTCTCAGCAGAGATACCAATGCCCAGCCCCCATCTTTTACCCCTGCAGGCTGGCTATCAAACTGCAGGAAATGGGATTTAAACTCCCATTCCTTGGAAGTTATGCTTCTCTTGCTCTAGTTTAGAGCCTTCCAATCACAATAATCAGTAGACTGACTTTTACAGCACTGCATAGACATATCTATAGGTCTAGGTGTAACCACTGTTGTTCTCACAGAGCCTGAGCCAAAGCTCATTTTATGGAAAGATAAGGTTCTAAGCAGACTGCGGGCTTGATTTCAAGTATCAATAATTTCCCCACCACCGATACAAGAGGCCACTTTAGAAAGTTTCAGAAGCTGGAAATAAAGCAATGGGGTAACTTCAAGTGAAGCGCAAAGTGGAGATAAACTTTTGTTTAGGACAAAGACACAGGCAGCCACTGAGTTGTCTGTTTATTCCCCCACTGCTGCCATATTGCTTAACCCCACATCCGGCCAGGGAGGGCTGGCTCAGGTCAGCAAAGAGAAAGTAAACACCATTAAGTTCCTCGCTTTAGAGCTTTGAGGAATAGCAGATGTCTTAATTTATGGACTTGGATTAGTCTCCTCAGGTTCAACAATGAGAGCACAGAAATAGACCTCCCAGCTCAATGGTTTTAAACTTTTAGACTTTGGAAATGGGAAGAACCGATTGCTGACAGGCACTTTTAGTTTTGGCAAATGTACAGCAGAGAGAGACCAATGCAGTCTGGAGGGCTGTTAAATGCATTAGCTCAGTGTATGTATATGCACATGTGCACACATTGGCGATACCAGGGCAGAGACTCCATAACCATGGTATAACATGCATTTCTCACATCCACCTGACTGCCTCCCCTGCACTCTGCCCCACCTCTCCCAAGACTCACTCTAGCCTCCAAATACTAATAGAGAGGAACTATTGGAAAGAATTCTCTCTAGAAGATTTTGGTTTCAATTTTCACTTCTCTTGGAGGTCTGCACAGTTGGACTTTGCTTTGCAGACAGCTAGAGGAGAAATGGCAATGGTCAAACATTTAAGAACTCTCTTCAAGCATTCCTGAACTAATTTTTCTGTGAAATACATGACCTGTGTTGATTTCAGGCTGCTCTGCATTGAAGGTTTTATTGGCACTTGCTTAGGGCATAATTCACAGGCAATGAAGCCACAAGTGAGAGACATGTCTGGGAAAGGAGTTGGGCTTTGCAAATGGTTTGTGCCTGCCTAGCAGAAGATTCTGCAAAGATCTTTGAATTTTATAGATAGTAAATCCTTTTAACATCTGTGTGAAAAACGTGCAGTCATAGCATTGCAATAGTTCAGAATAGGGGTTTGACAAACTTTTTGCCATTTTGGTACTTCGATATAATCCCGTGACTGAAGACAGACATGTAAAACATGTCAGATATGAATCAGAATCACAATCCCGTTTAGAGAGGATGAGACACCCCCCTCCCCCTTGGAGCCCTGACCCACAATTTAGGAACCTCTCTCTTTAAAAAATACATGCACCATATCCACTGAAAGCTCATAAACCTGTGGCTTTAATGCCGATAAAATAATCTGGGTTAAACTAATGATATGAAAGTTATGAAGAAAATATTGTGCATGTTTCCATCAGAATGATACTGAGAATCATGCCACAAGGGAATTGATCACACCAGAGGTGTAGCTCCCATGGAGCAAGGAGGGAGTTCTGTTGAACCTGGGCTGTGGACTCTGGGGAGGGGGGCCCTTTGAAAGTGACCTGAGCCCCCTCCCCCACTCTGAACATTTCCCAGCAACACTCAGACTGCTTGCAAAAGGTCCTACCAAGAAGGAAATTCTAAGAGTGGGCAGAGGTGGGACGCTGGCCCTGCTCCCACCCACACGAACTTCCTTCCTGTCAGGACTGCTGCTGCTCTTTATTGTACAGATACCTCTCCAGGCAGTAGTTTTCTCTGAAGCTGTTTCACAGAGAAATTTGTGGGATGGAACTGTATTTAAAGCATCTGTTTTTATGGCTACTAGTTTGACCATGTCTGCTATGTAGAATGTCACCGTCTTGTATTTCCCTGCAATATTTAGGTATGGCAAATCCTTCCCCAAGCAGGCATCTGGACTCAATGACCCTTGCAGCTTTTTCCAGCTCTGTGAGTCTATGAATATTAATCAGGGCTTAGTTGGGGGAAGGAAGAGGTGTTAGGGTTCGAGCCTGCCCCAGAAGTTCTGCTTCCTTGTTTCTAAAAGCAGGGTGGATATATTTAGAGGGGCTGGTGGAGTTCACAATTCCATGACTCCACCAGTCCCTGTTTCCATCCCTACTTTCTCCCCTTTGCTTTCACCTGCTTCTTCCCCTACTCCTTTCCCCGCTCCTCCTGCCCCCCACTAAGCCTATCATCTCTCTCCACCATCCCCCCCCCACCATTTCTTGCCCCCTGCCCCTCTGCCCAAGGCCAGTTTCCCACCGATCCCATCGCCCCCCCTTCCCCTAATCTTATCCCCATTCCCTGCCTTCCCCCTGATCAACTCCCATTCTCCTGTTCCCTCTGGAACTGTCGCTCCTCTGCTAACAAAGCCCCCTATATCCATGACCTTTTCTTCTCTCGCTCCCTTCACCTTCTCACCCTTACTGAAACCTGGATCTCCCCCACCGACTCTGTCACCCCTGCCACCCTCTCCTACGGCGGTCTCTCCTTCTCCCACCAGCCCCGCGCTGAAGGCCGGGGTGGTGGCATAGGCCTCCTCCTCTCCACTTCCTGCCAGTTCCAACCCCTCCCCCCTCTCTCTCCTTCCCCTCCTTTGAAACTCACTCCATACGCCTCTACTCCCCTCTCCACCTCCGTGTTGCTGTTACCTACTCCCCTTCCCGGCTCCCTCTCTTCCTTTCTCTCTGAGTTTGAGTCCTGGCTCACCCTATTCCTCTCTGATGACATCCCCACACTCATCCTTGGTGACTTTAATATCCATGTTGATGCACCCTCTCAGCCTAGCATCGCCCGCTTCCTCTCCTTAGCCTCTTCCTTTAATCTCCACCTCTGGACTAGCTCCCCCACCCAGACTGATGGTCAATATCTTGATCTCGTGTTCTCTAGGAACTGTTGTGTCTGCGATCTCTCTTTCGAGCCCCTTCCCATCTCTGACCATTTCCTTGCCTCCTTCAATCTCTCCCGCTGCTCCCCCTCTTCTTCCCCATCTCCTCGTCCCTTCTGCAATCTGCAGGCTATTGTGCCCCAGGACTTTGCCTCCTCCCTCTCTCCTCTTCTTCCCTCAGTTTTCTCCTCCTCCTCCTCCCCCGACTCCGCCATCTCCGCCTTCAACTCCTCTCTCGCCTCTACCTTCGACTCCCTTGCCCCATCTCCTCACGCCTGGCTCGCTCCCGTAACCCTCGCCCTTGGCTCACCCCTACCATTCACCATCTCCGCTCCTGCACCCGGGCTGCTGAACGTCTCTGGCGCAAATCCCACTACCGCGCTGACTTCCTCCACTTCAAATTCTGCCTCTCATCGCTCAACTCTGCTATCTCCCTCGCTAGACAGCAGTACTATGCCTCACGCATTGAGTCCTGCTCCCGGGACCCTCG
>QEPC01004304.1:3280203-3309922 GCA_003113815.1 Sphenodon punctatus | reverse complement strand
TAGCTTGGGCTTCATCTTCGACTCGCACCTTACCTTCAAACCCTACATTGACTCCGTGGCCAAATCCTGCCACTTCTCCCTCCACGACATTGCTAAGATCCACTCTTTTCTGTCTGTCTGTCTCTGCCAAAACTCTCATCCATGCCCTAGTCATCTCACACCTCGACTATTGTAACCTCCTCCTTGCTGGCGTTCCCCGCTCTCACCTTTCTTCCCTCATCTCTGTTCAACACTCTGCTGCCAGGATCATCCACCTAGCCCATCGCTTTGACCATGTGCAGCCTCTCCTCTCCTCCCTCCACTGGCTTCCCCTTCCTGAGCGTATTCTGCACAAGCTCCTCGTCTTCACCTACAAACCCCTTCATAACCTTGCTGCCCCCTACCTCTCTGCTCTGATCTCCCTCCGAACTCCTGTTCAAGCACTCCGCTCCTCTTCCATCCCCTCCCTCACCCTCCCACGCCTCCCCTGCTCCCCCAACCGCCTTCGTCCCTTCTTCCTTGCTGCCCGCACGCCTGGAACTCCCTCCCTGCCCTCGTCCGCCTTGCCCCCACCCTCCCCACCTTCAAGTCCCTCCTTAAAACTCATCTCTTCCGCTACACACTTCCAAACTCCTGCTAATCACCCCCAACCAAGATTATCCCCTACTTGTTATCTGCAAACTCCTATTTACTGTAACCAAGCCAAGAACGTGTACCTGAATTCTCGCATCCTCATGAATGTTGCATCCCTTGTCTCTGCCTCTGTTCCTCCTTCCCTGTCTCCCCGCCCTCTGTCTTTAGATTGTAAGCTCTTGGGCAGGGACCGTGTCTATTTTATTCTCTGTAAAGCGCCAGGTACATTTCTGGCACTATATATAAATGCTTATAATAATAATAATAAATTGATGGGAACTGGGGCTAGCATTGCTTGGCACTGCCGATCAGCCCCAAATGTGTCAGGGGAGAGACTGGGACTGAGGCTGGCACTTCTGCACCCAGTTGAAGGTGGGGAATTGCAGAGTAGCAGCAGTGACAGGATCTGAATAGGCGTTTTTAAATGAGCAAGGCATGAGGAGGGGTCTGTGGCTGCTGAGTGGCACGGCATGTGGAGCAACCACACACACTGAGTGAGCAGGGAGGGATTCTAACAGGCGACTCCCAGGGTGGCCATCGAAGCCACCCAGGCAGCCTTCACGCACTCCCACTACCATGGATCGACCCTGTAAACAACTCATAGGGGTAGCCATTTCCACACACGCCTGGCAACACCCCCCAAGCCCACCCAACTGCTCACCCTCTGCCGTAACACACAGCCATGAACATCATGGAAGCATGAAGCTGCAACAGCTAGTAACATCTTCCTGCCCACGACCAGGGGAGACACTGCAGCAGCTGGCAGTCCCAGGCAACAACAAAGGCGCATACTGGGTGCGGGCGGGGATACAGGAAGCTGCTGTCCTCCATGGCACTGGCTCGTCTCTTGTGCGTTTTGTTGTGCTTTGAGCCAGCATGGTGTTGTACTTTGCACGCGTGTCCTTTAAGAGCTCCCCAGAGAGCTCCTATGCGAGAAGGACTGGGGAGGCAGCCGGCCGCAGACCAGTCTACTGGTATAGTTGATCAGCAGGGGATGCATGAGCGCCTGTCCCCACACACTTTTTTGGCTTGCCCCACCCAGTGCGCTCTGAATTTTTCAGTAGTTTCCCATGAGTGGGTCATGGGAACGCGCATCCTCACGCACCACCTTTAAAATAATGGTTGGATGCGTGGTTAATGAGTGGCCATGCATGGTAGCATATCATTTAAAAACGCCCATTGAGGTGCCAAGGCTCAGCTGTAACACAAGTAGCCCTGGATAAATATCCTCACACACTCTCCCTCAAGTGGAAATATTGCACTCACTCTTTCTTAGCACTGAATATTGTAAAACAGTTTTTATTTTATTTTTACTTTTTAGTGAGTAAGATACTGTAAGCAGGATTTACCAATCAAAACCACACCTAGCTGATTGTCTGTGAAAAGAGATTTCCCCACTTAGCACCTGTATAATAAGCATAATACAGCCCTTTTATGATCACTTTGCATCCCAAGATCTTAGTCAGAGCAAACCATTTCACATCCGACTGCTCCCTACTAAACCGCTTGTCACTACCTAAATTTATGCTAATGCTGTCCCATTTGAGCAGCGGTCATTACCACAAGAAATGCCTTTCTCCGGGGGATGTTTTTATAAGCACAGCTGCAAGGCTGGGTCTACAAGGCAGCAGCATGTCTGTTTACCTCCTAATGACTGTATCTTTGCAGTGGAAGAAAAGCCCTTGATTGCCATATGCAAGCGTGTAGGATTTTGCAGCTGACTACCACGTGCAGCAGGAATTGCAAAGTCTCTAGAACTCCACAATAGACCTTTGCACCCACAGTTCACTGCTCCCCTTTATACATCCAAGGGTCATGCTGGCCCCTTCCATCAGAGCACTGCACCAGAAGTTTAGTTGGATTGTTGTTTATGCACTCTGACCTCAGCCCCTTCCAGAGTTTCTTCCTTTCAGGCCCCCTTTCTGCGGGTCTGGCCTGCCCTCTTTTTCCAGGATGGATGATCTCACATTTGGCAACATTAAAACACGTGTTGTTGGAACGAGCTTGTCGAGTGATGAAGACTGCTCAGGATAACTACCCTGTCATCATTATTCTCTATCACTCTACCAGTCTTTGTCCATCTGCAAACTTCATCAGCCATGCTTTTATACTTTTTTAGAATAAAATATTGAATAGCACTGGAGCCTGCTCAGACTCCCTAGGGACTTCCACTAAAAAACACTCTGTTTACAGAGGGTTCCCCATTAACTACTTGTTGGAACTACCAGTCAGCAAATTCTAAATTCACTTCAAATGTGCTTTGTCATCATTACATTCTGCTAATTCTTTAATCAGAATGTCACCCAGTAATACGTTCAATGCCTTGCAAGAGTTTTGAGCATACTACACCAACAGAACTTCCTTTAGCAAACAAAATGGTAACTGTGTGAAAGAAATTCAATCGGATTTGTTGGCAAAGTGCTATTTTCTGTAAAATCACATTGACTGGCCTTAAATTGTAGGTATAGCCTTTACATCTTTGTTAATTACAGCTTATCAATGTTTATATAATCAGTTTTTCCCTCAGTGTTTAGCAGGGACACCCTGTCCTCTTTTTAAATGGTCACACACTGGATATTTGTCAGTATTCTGGAACTTGCCCAGTATTCCAAAACGTATTAAAAATGAATGCCACCTCACTAGCGATCTCCTCAGCTGGTTCTTGAGAACCCATGAGCACAAGTTATCTGGGTCTGCTGATTTTAGATTAGAATATGACTTGCCCAACATAGGTGTACAAAGTAACCTAGAGCACTGTACTGGTGAGGGCTCATTTCCTTTTGATACCTTCTTCAGCAGTCTTTTCCATCTCCAGACCAGGCTTCCTGGTTACCTTTTCAAAGTGGTGACTAAGTAATCATTTTAAAGTCATTTATCCTAGGCCCCATGTAACTGGACACCACTCAACTTAGGACTTAAGACAGAAACCCCCTTGAAATGGGCACTTCAAGTCACATGCCCAGTGCAATTAAACTGAAATTTTATGTACAGAAACATACAAATAAGGCTCTTCACCTATAAAGCTCTTCACAACCTCGCTCCCCCCTACCTCTCTACACTTATCGCCCTCCATACTCCAGCCCATGCACTTCGCTCCTCCTCTGTCTCTTCTCTCACCCTTCTACGCCTTCCCTGCTCCCCTAAGCGCCTTCGTCCCTTCTCACTTGTTGCCCCCCATGCCTGGAACTCCCTCCCTGTCCACATCCGCCTTGCCCCCTCCCTTCATACCTTCAAATCTCTCCTTAAAACTCACCTCTTTCGCTCTGCTCTGTCTGACTCTTTATCCTGCTGAGCCACTATTTCCTATACCTACGGTTTGTTTACCCTTATCCTTGCCACATGGACCTGCCTGCTGTCATTCTCATTGTAACCAAGCCAAGTACGTGCACCTGAGACCTTGCATCTTCATGAATGTTAGACCCCTTGTCTCTCCCTCTGTTCCCCTTCCTAAGTCTCTCCCCCAGCTCCTGTCACTCAGATTGTAAGCCCTAGGGGCAGGGACCGTGTCTATTTTATTACTTTGTAAAGTACCAGGTACACTGCTGGTGCTATATAAATGTTTGTTAATAATAATAATAATAATAATAAATACAAACTGGCCAACAATTAACTAAAGTAAGTTCTTAATACTGAGGGGGTGGCAGAATATAAAGGCTTACATTGTTAGCACCTAACTTAGCTACCCATAAATTGACGACTATCTGAATGGATCCCTCATTGCATCTCTGAAGACTGCAGTAAACCCACATACTTTCCTGAAGGCAAAACCCCACTTTTAGCCCAGGCAGGAGGTTACCATCACTGCCAAAACCTCAGATCCAAGGACTCAGCACTAAACATAAGGCTGACTTACAGGGGTCTTGCACTGCCTGGTTTGTGTCTCAGAGACACAGGATACATCTGTGGAACCCTTCCCCTACCCCATCCCCTCAGCCACCACACTTTCTCCTTCAACCTGAGTGAAGAACAACGCTCCCCCCCCAAATCTAGATCTACCTTTCCTCATGTGGAGTCAGATCCCCTAGTATTCCTGCTCTGCATTCTTTTTATGGGCCATTAAGTAGAGAGAATCTTCCAATAAGTTTTTTTTTCCCCCTAGCAGTTTCCAGGTCTCCTCAGACTGGATCATGTTTAGCAAGCAGCCATCCATCCTGCAGCTCCAGGGAGATTAAAAACATTGTTACAGTGGCCTGGCTGCCCACTCTGCTAACCAATCCACCATTAACAACTTGGCCCGTCGCAATCTCAGCGTTGCATACACTAGACACAGCAAATCATTTTATTACAAAACTGAGCAGACAAAACTCCCAAGCTTCTCTTAAACACACACACGCACACCAGGCATACATAGTCTAGAAATAGGTCTGCAGCAAGCCTGGAAAATCACCCTCACCTTCTCCCCAGCAGGGTGTGTGTGTGTGTGAGTGTGTGTGTGTGTGTGAGAGAGAGAGAGAGAATATGCTATTTTGAGCTGCAGGCTGCTCATGTGGTACAGAGACCTTGCAGAGGAAACTTCACAATTGGTTTTACAAGGGTCAATGACATTTGGGACACTAATAGACCAGCCCCTTTGCCCTGCAACTGTACATCCTGCTGTGCTGCTGGTTCCCCAAATAGCAAAGGGACAGGGATCTAAAGTACTCTGATTTTACCTAGCAAGAAATGAACTTTGGCGAAGTGATACCTGAGGATGCAGGGGAGGAGGGCACAGGGCAGGGGTGGAAGATTATGAATTATTGCATCTTCCTGAATAGAGAGATTTCTGCTGTATGCCAACATCTCTTTTAATCTGAAATTATGTGTCAGCAGTCTATGTGTAGGTCTGGCAAAGACCTCGGGAGGCCTGATCATCACGGAAGAACCGGGGAGGGGTGGGGGTGGCTTCCACCCAGAGTACCCAAGGAGGGAATCATGACTCATGAGGAGGTTGATATCACAAGAGTGGATTAATCTCTGTCCATCTACCCACTTCCATCAGGCACCAGTGAGATTTTGAACCAGAAAACCCACAGCTTCGGCAGGGGAGAAAATGAAGGGAAAATAAATTTTAAAACTTGTTTTTCTAGGCCAGACAAATCCTCTAGCAGAAGCAACCATCCTATCCCCAGTTCCACCTTAGCACAGACAGCAGTGAGCACGGGGCATACCACTGGCAATACCTAATCTGGACAAAAGCTGTCATCACCTGACAACTCTCAGTGCTGTGTGAGACATGAGGTGGTATGTCGGAGCAGCTTCTACTGCAAAAGTCCCAGTCTTTGATATCACTGTCTCACTAATGACCCAAGAAGCCACAATGACATTTAGCATTTATACCCTGTAAATCTCAAAGTGCTTTGCAAAGTTTAGTCTCATTGTCTCCCTTTTACAGAGGGGGATTCTTGAGGCAGAGAGAGGAAGGGGGCCAATTGAGAGAGACAACAAAACCCACATCTCTTAGTGCCCTGTCTGGTCTTCTGGGTCTTAGGACATCTCTGCAGGTTTTGGGGAGCCAATACTGGATTGTGGCACATTGTCCAGTTGATGCACATGGAAGTTTGTACTGTGCTGCTCACACTGTATCCATTCTGTGGGTTAACAGGAGACTCTTCAGGCACCAAGGTTGGCTGACCCTTTTCATCCTGGTAATATGAAAAGAACTAACCTACAGCAAGGGACTGATCCTCAGAAATCCAAGAGTTTATAGAGGGCAGGCAGGCAGGCAGGGTGCGACTACCTACCTCTACCTTTGTTCACACAAGCGGGTGATACGAGATTGTTGCTTGGGAGGAAATGACTCAGGACTGTAACCCTCAGCTCCCCCCACATCTGTCCAGGCAATATATATGCTTGTTAAGAGAGGCAATAACCACCTGTAACACAGGGAACTATACATAGCTCCTGGTTGTTTTAATTTGAAATGAAGTGGTTTAGCGACTGTATATAGGGTTAAAATACATGGTTATTAATTATCAGCTACTTGACTCTCACTGTGACTGTAGAACTGCCAGAGGGAAGGGGAGGGGCCGGCTGATTCTGCTGATGCTTATAGGCAGCTGTTGTGTGATTGGCAGTTATTTATTTTATTTATTTATTTCACAGAATTTATATCCCGCTCGCCCCGCCTCAGGCAGCTCAGAGCGGCTAACAACAATATATAAAAAAATATAAAACAGTTCTAAACACTATAAAAACATCATTAATCCTAAACAAAAACACCCCCTCCCCAACCCCACCCAACCCTACCCCTCTCCCTCACCAAATGCCTGATGGAACAGTCAGGTTTTGCAGTTCTTATGGAAGGCTGGAAGGTCCGGGGCCAGGCGTGCCCCTACTGGGAGGGAATTCCATAGGCACAGCAAGGCCATCGAGAATGCCCTGCCCTGTGTGGCCCCCCAAAACACCTGGGGGACCTCCAGCACCTGGGGGACCGTACATATTTGTTACATATAACAAATATGTAAAGGTAAAGGTTAAACATGTACGTAATGTGAAATCTGAGAACTGGAAACTCACTTCATGCAATGGAGAAATGCAAAGTCATGCCGAATGTGTACTCAGAAAAAGCCTAAACACCTCTGCAGACACTAACCGGAAACCACTGAGTTGGAAATGGATTTTTTCCTGTGGACATGACTGAAAGCATAGAGTCACCTGGGGGTGGGGGGAATCAAACAAAGGACCCTGGAAAGGTACTTAAGGGGGGAGACAAGACAAAGAGAGAGCTATATCTTTCTATCTCCCTCACATGGTTGAGATCAGCTTCTTGAGCTTCATCCGCATCATCAGATCTTACCAGCCAGAGAAGGGCTGCACCAATGGAACTATGAAGTAAGGCTTTTTGGAAACTCTAAAGACTAATACCCGGCAAAGCTTTCCATCACTGGCTGTGACATGAACTGAAATACCCTTGGACCTGGATTAGGGTAAGCCTAAATCAAGAGAATCCAAGCACAGATAGGAATGCATTATTGGTTATGTTATTTTCATTTCTGCACTCTCGAGTATATTCTTGTACTGCATGCTTGCTTATTCATGATTTATTCATTAAATTACTTTTTACTGAACTTCATACGGTCCAGTGGAATAGCTAATCCTAACATTGGTGGGACACAGTTTGGGGATAATTCTGTGTTTACAAACACAAACGAACCTAGAGAGAAAGAGTCTGTGCTGGGAAACTCTGTGGCTGAAAGGGTGACAAGAAGGTTCACCCATTGCAGGCTCAATCAGTTCTAGAGAGAGAGCTGATCCAGTGAGAGCTGCAAGCCAGGGAAACTGAGTCACAACAGCCTAGAGTGGGGTACTGAGCCTCCAATCCCATGACAGTGCTGCCCAACCAAAGGGAATAAATCCCAGAACTGTGTACCAGTGTGTAGGAACTGAAGAGGGAGTTGCCAGCTGTTTCTGGAACTCAGCTCTTAGATTTGAAGCAAGAGAACCAGGCAAGAGACTATACCAGAGTGCTGTGTTTGTTGTTTTGTTTTTAATTTCGGGTGTCAGGGCCAGTTATCAAAATAGGGCTGCCAAAGGGTTTCTCCAGGCTCCTGAAGGCAGAATTGATAAAGGAGGCACAAGACAGACACCTCCAAACAGAGGGAAAAACTAAACAGCAACTCAAGCAGTTTATACTACAATTTGAGGGGATGGACCAAGATCAGAATGGAGCTGATTTGCCAAACTCCCCTCAAAATCCCCTTCCATCTGACCAGCAACCAGGAGAAGAAGAACCTGGAGCCAACCAGGGACATCGCTCAAACACAGAAGTTGAGCTGACCAGATGGAAACTGAAGCATGAGCTCAGATTAGAGCAAATGAAATTGCAAAAGGAGAGAGAAAATGCAGAGAAACTAAAGATGCAGTTCGAACTAGAAAAGCTAAAGCAACAAGAAAAGGAGCTCAAACTTGAAAGGCTGAAACAAGAGAAAGAGAGAGCTTGAACTTGAAAGACTGAAAAAAGAAATGGAACTGGAACTTGAGAAACTAAAACAGCTAAGAGAAAAAGAGAGAGAACAGCATCAACTTGAACTCCTGAAGACACAGAAGGAATTAGGAATCCAGCCTACATCACCCTCTGAATGCAACCAAGACAGGGATAGAAGACAACAGATTAGAGATTATTCAGCTTTTCTGCCCCTGTACCAAGAAACTGAATGCATTGATGATTTCTTCACCACAGCAGAGCACATCTTTTGCCAGGAGCAAATTCACCAGAACCTGTGGGTTAGACTGATGCTCCTGAAACTCACCGCCAAGGCATGCAATATATTCATTTCTAAGACAGAAGGGGAATGGCAATACGAGGAATTCAAGAAAGGGGTATGGGACAGCTTCCAGGTAACCCCAGAGACATACCGACAGAAGTTATGTCATTTTAAAAAGGGGGAAGGTATGTCTTATGCTAATTGTTACAACATGCTTAAGCAGTTTGGTGTTAAATGGTTAAAGGGGGAAGGGAATGTTAACATTGATACCATCATAGATTTAGTGATTATGGAACAGTTTTTGACCCTCAGTGGTTCTGGTTTAAAAGCACATATCCTTAACCAAAAAATAACTAATCCCAAAGAAGCAGCCCAAAGGGCGGATGAATATGTTGCCAATGCTATTTTAGCCTATGGAGAACATAAACAAAAGGGGGAAAAGTCACAAAATGGGTTCCATAACAAACAGAAGCCCCCAGCAGGCATTGCAGCGCCCAGAAAGCCCCTCCAGGTGAGCAGGGCCCCACCCCATAGCCACAAGCCAAAGGTGCACGCCCGCGCCCAGCGGGCGGCGACAAAAGGGCGCTGGCCGTTTTGTGGCCGTTGTGCGGCCGGAGCGAGGACAGCGAGGGGCCACCCCCCTGACAGCACGCACACGACACCTGCAGGCCTGGACTCCCCCCGATACTGAACAGGTAATACCTATGATGCCTCCCTATACCTCCCTCACCTCCTCGCCCTCTCTCACCTCCCTCCTTCTAGCCTCTCTCACGCACCCCCTCCTTCTCCCTCTCCCTTCACCAGCAGCCTTTCTCCAGCCAACCTACCCCTTATCCTCACCCACGCCCATCCCCCCTCCCCACCCTCATCCCCCCTTACCCATTCCCCCTAGGCCTAAACCCGGCCGTTCCCCATCCCCCAACCTCATCCGCATCCCCTGCCTTCCCAAACACCAATTGCCTTTTTCCTGCTCCCTCTGGAACTGCCGCTCGTCCGTGGCTAAAGCTCCCTTCATCCACGATCTCTTCCTCTCTCGCCCCTTTCAACTCCTGGCTCTTACGGAAACCTGGATCACGCCCTCCAACTCTGTTACCCCGGCTGCTCTATCCTCCGGGGGCCTGTCGTTCTCTCACCGCCCCCGCCCTGAGGGCCTGGGTGGTGGTGTGGGCTTGCTCCTTGCTAAGCACTGCCAATTCAAAACCCTCTCCCCTCCCCCCTCCTCCTCCTTCCCTTCCTTTGAGGCCCACTCTGTGCGCTTATACTCCCCTCTACACCTTCGGGTTGCTGTCATCTACCGCCCCCCGGGTTCCCTCTCCTCTTTCCTCCCGGACTTTGAATCCTGGCTCACCTTCTTCCTCTCCGATGATATCCCCACTCTTATCCTTGGTGATTTCAACATTCACGTTGACACGCCCTCCGCCCCCTCTGTTTCCCGCTTTCTCTCTCTCGCTTCCTCCTTTAATCTCCGACTCTGGACCGACTCCCCCACTCATACTGACGGCCATTCCCTCGACCTCGTCTTCACTCGAAACTGTTCTCTAACTGACCTCTCCTTTGACCCCTTCCCTAGTTCTGATCACTTCCTCGGCTCCTTCAGCCTTTCCCACCGACCCCCCTCCGCCTCCCCCTCTATGCGCCCCTTCCGCAATATGCAGGCCCTTACTCCCTCGGAGTTTGCCGCACATCTTTCCCCCCTTCTCCCCCCCGTTTTCGCCTCCTCCTCCCCTGACTCTGCTGTCTCTGCTCTCAACGCTTCTCTCTCCTCGACCCTTGACTCTCTTGCCCCCCCCTCTGCTCGCCCCGTCCGCCCCCTCGACCCCCGCCCCTGGCTTACCCCTGCCATCCGCTACCTCCGCTCCTGCGCCCGGGCTGCCGAACGCCTCTGGCGCAAATCCCGCTCCCTCCCTGACTTCCTCCATTACAAATTCTCCCTCTCCTCCCTCTCCTCGGCTATCTCCCTAGCTAGGCAGCGCTATTATGCCTCTAGGATCGAATCTTTCTCCCGCGACCCTCGCCGCCTTTTCTCTACTTTCGACTCCCTTCTCAAACCCCCCTGCCCTCCCCCGCCCTCTTCCCTTGCTGCTCGGGATCTTGCGTCGTTCTTCACCTCCAAGATTGACAAGATCCGTCGGGATATTGCCTCCCGCCCCCCTCCGCCCCCCGCTCCCCTCCCGCCCCCTCCCCCGCCCCCCTCCCTCCTCGCATCCTTCCCTCCTGCCTCTCTCCAGGAAATCTCTGCTCTTCTCTCTTCATCCAACCCCTCCACCTGCCCCCTTGACCCGATCCCCTCCCGCCTCCTGACCTCTATTGCTCCCACTGTCGCTCCCCCCCTTCTGCATGTTGTCAATCTCTCCCTTTCCACAGGCTCCTTCCCCTCTGCCTTCAAACATGCCACTGTCTCCCCCATCCTCAAAAAGCCTACCCTGGACCCTTTCGATCCCTCTAGTTACCGGCCGGTCTCCCTCCTTCCCTTTGCTTCGAAGCTCCTGGAACGTGTCGTCTACTCCCGCTGCCTGAACCTCCTCTCTGCCAACTCCTCCCTCGACCCTCTCCAGTCCGGCTTCCGCCCCCTCCACTCTACTGAAACTGCCCTGGCCAAGATCACCAATGATCTACTTGTCGCTAAATCGAAGCGCCACTACTCCGTTCTTGTCCTCCTTGACCTCTCTGCCGCCTTTGACACTGTCGACCACTCGCTCCTCTTGGACTCCCTTTACTCTTTGGGCTTCCGTGGCTCTGTCTTTGACTGGTTCTCCTCCTACCTCTCTGACCGCTCCTTTAATGTCTCCCTCCCCGAGTCGACCTCCCCCTCCCTTCCCCTCTCGGTTGGGGTTCCCCAAGGTTCTGTCCTTGGCCCTCTCCTCTTCTCTATCTACACCCGGTCCCTTGGTGAAATTATTGCCTCCCACGGGTTCCAATACCATCTCTATGCTGATGACACCCAACTCTATCTCTCTACCCCCTCTCTCTCCTCCTCTGTCCGCTCACGCCTCGTCGACTGCCTCTCTGATATCTCCGCCTGGATGTCCCGACGCCAACTCAAACTGAACATGGCCAAGACTGAACTCCTCATTTTTCCTCCCTCCCCCTCCTCTCCCTCTGACCTGACCGTCTGCATTGATGGGGTCACCATCCGTCCTGTTCTCCGTGCCCGCAGCTTGGGCTTCATTTTTGACACGCACCTCTCCTTTAAACCTTACATTGACTCTGTGGCCAAATCCTGCCGATTCGCTCTCCTCAACATTGCCCGCATTCGCCCCTTTCTATCTGTCTCCTCGGCCAAAATCCTTGTTCATGCCATGGTTATCTCTCGCCTCGACTACTGCAACCTCCTCCTTGCTGGCCTCCCTCGCTCCCACCTGTCCCCCCTTGTGGCGATCCAAAACTCTGCCGCCAAGGTCATTCACTCTGCCCGTCGCTTCGACCATGTGACGCCTCTCCTCCTCTCCCTTCACTGGCTCCCCCTTCCTGAACGTATCCTGTTCAAACTCCTGGTTTTCACGTTCAAATCGCTCCATGACCAAGCTCCCCCTTACCTCTCGGACCTAATCGCCCTACGCGCTCCTGCGCGCGCTCTCCGCTCTTCCGCTGTCCCCTCCCTCGCTCTCCCTCGCTTCTCCTGCTCGCCCAACCGCCTTCGTCCCTTCTCCCTCGCTGCCCCGCATGCCTGGAACTCCCTCCCTGCCGACGTCCGCCTCGCCTCCTCCCTCCGCTCCTTCAAATCCCTCCTCAAGACCCACCTTTTCCATGCTGCCTTTCCCAATGCCCTCTAGTCTTTCCCCTTGCTCTTACTGTCAGCCCTCCTCTGCTGACTGCTGCTACCGACCACCTTGTAACCAAGCCAAGTACACGCACCTGAGACTTCGCATCCGCCTGAATGTTTGTTTGTCTTCTCCCATGTCTCTCCCGCTGTCCCCTCTCCTTGTCTCCCCCTCCTTGTCTTTTAGATTGTAAGCCACAGGTAGGGACCGCAGCTGATTATATGTTCTGTACAGCGCCAGGTTGTTACTGGCGCTTTATAAATGTTTAATAATAATAATAATAAACAAAATAGTTACAAAACCCCACAATCAGATAAGGCCACCACGTCCCAAGACAGGTCAAATGGGGACATGGAAGTCAGAAAGGTGGGATCACCCAGTCTCCAAAGGGCACACACCTTCCAATTCTCTAATAAGGATTCAATAAATTGCTTTAATTGTGATCAACCAGGGCATATGGCACGTGACTTCCCAAAAAAAGGGGAGTCCGAGTGCTGGTGGGAAATTATATCTGGGACTGGTCTACAGAGGTAACTGTAGCCCAGGGTCCTTCCCAGGAACATGGGGAGACAGAGAGCAAGCCTAGTGGAGAGGAAGGGTTGCAGCAAGGCTCTGGGAGCCACATACAGGCTGCATCCCAACCTATGAACTCCACTAAGGAGCAGGAAAACTCCAAAGGAGTCTCAGGCCCAGTCAGAAGGCATGGGAGAACAAGACTCTGGGAGTGAACTGCATGCCCCTGTCTCACAGGGGGAACTAAATGGAGTGAAGCCAAATGGCCAAACTGATTCTGAGGCCCTAGAGTTGGCCTTTGACCTTGAATGGGAGGGCCCAACGTCTGCGGAATCAAACCAGGTAGCCACCACAGGGGGAGAGTTAGAGGCTGGGGAAGCCCCTACTGAACCCAGAGGGTTGCAGGCAGGCCAGGAGGTTGGTGATTCTACCTTAAGAGAAGGTGAGACGGTGCTGACTGAAACACAAGCAGATTTCAGGTTCGAACTAGCTAAGAATGAAACCTTGCCTAATTTAAATGAGGGAGGGACAGGTGTCTCTTTCCCAATGATAAAAATGCAGCAAACAAGGTCAGAAACCCAGCCTGTAATCCTAAAGGGGCAAGAGCATGGTTCTAAGGGTGAACTTTATGTCTCTATCTTATCAGAGAAGGAGCAGAGAGACGCTGCAGCTTATGCTCAATTTGAAAGAGCTCATGAGACAGTGCAAGACCCTGAGGGGAACTGCGCTGCTCCTGAGAGACAAAAGGTAAAACGGCTTCCAGATAAGAATTGTCACGGGGAACGCAGCTCAGACACAGAGCTGGCATGTCCTGCAGGGCAGGTCTTGCTTGCAGAGAGTGGAGTGGAGGAAACAGAAAATAGCGCCCATGATCTTTACTCCCTACTTAGCCGCTCTGGGCCGCCTGTGGCGGGAGAGAGTGGGATAGAAATTTGTTAAATGAATAAATAAATAAAAATACAAGACACAGAGGCTGCCAGAGACCAGATTACTAGTGCGCATGGTAAACTGGATCAAGAGTTTCATGGAGGGGTGTCTCAACTGAGCAATGCAAAAGGTTTGACACTTACTGCATACTCTCTCTTTTGTTTTCTACTGATACTTATGATCTATGGTCTGGCCAGTCCAGGTAGATCAGGGAAGGAAGTGATGACATGCACAAATGACATAAGGTCAACAAGAAACTATGGTAACCTACCTATGCTACCATGTAATTTGGGAACATGGCCAAATTTTTGTAACAGGGGAACAAAGGTTGACATGGCGTTGCAACCCTTTTGTCACATTCCTGTGCAAAGACCTAAGAACCCCAGCATCCATACCAATGTACCTTGAAGGTTTTGTGCAAGGGGAACCCCACATGCAACAAGGGGTGGAGGGACATAGACATCTCAGTGTATACCCCTACAAGATAGTGAACCCAGAAAGAGTGAATCCCGATGATCACTCCACTGTGCAATGGTTGAAAACAAGTGAACACGATAGCCCCTGAGTGTTTGAAGCACCACATGTATAACTTGAACATGAATCGAGCAAAGAGAAATGAGATGGGGGAGTGGGGGTGGCATATCCTTACACTCCCACCAACACAACACACCACCCACTTCAACATGTTCCGGATACAGGTTGTTTTCGGCATCCTTCACATGTTTTGGAAGGGGGGGAGCTGTGACAAGGAGATACTGGGCTACATGTAGACTACAGGTCTAACAAATATGAAAAGATAAAGGTTAAACATGTATGTAATGTGAAATCTGAGAACTGGAAACTCACTTCATGCAATGGAGAAATGCAAAGTCATGCCGAATGTGTATTCAGAAAAAGCCTAAACACCTCTGCAGACACTAACCAAAGACCATTGAGTTGCAAATGGATTTCTTCCTGTGGATGTGAATGAAAGCACAGAGTCACCTGGGGGTGGGGGGAATCAAACAAAGGACCCTGGAAAGGTACTTAAGGGGGGAGACAAGACAAAGAGAGAGCTATATCTTTCTCTCTCTCTCATTTGGTTGAGATCAGCTTGTTGAGCTTCATCAGATCTTACCAGCCAGAGAAGGGCTGCACTATGAAGTAAGGCTTTTTGGAAACTCTAAAGACTGATACCCGGCCAAGCTTTCTATCGTTGGCTGTGACATGAACTGAAATACCCTTGGACCTGGATTAGGGTAAACTTAAATCAGGAGAATCCAAGAAGCACAGATAGGAATGCATTATTGGTTATTGTTATTTTCATTTCTGCACTCTCGAGTATATTCTTGTACTGCATGCTTATTCATGATTTATTCATTAAACTACTGTTTACTGAACTTCAAATGGTCCAGTGGAATAGCTAATCCTAACATTGGTGGGACACAGATTGGGGTTAATTCTGTGTTTACAAACACAGACAAACCTAGAGAGAAAAAGTCTGTGCTGGGAAACTCTGTGGCTGAAAAGGTGACAAGAAGGTTCACCCGTTGCAGGCTCAATCAGTTCTAGAGAGCTGATCCAGTGAGAGCTACAAGCCAGGGAAACTGAGTCACAACAGCCTAGAGTGGGGTAGTGAGCCCCAATCCCATGACACACTGCCCTGGGCAACACCATCGAGTTGCAGGTATCAGCCTAGAGCATTGGGTGTTTGCCTGCAATTTGATGGTGTGTAGGGGCACCATACACCGGGAAAACCACCAGGTCTGTCTAAAGCAGACCCAGGCGGAACTGCAAATGGGCAGACATGGGAGTGCAGCTCTGGGGGCAGGCAGCCTCCACAGTCATGTGTTTACACCCAGTCTCTCTCTCAGGAACCCACAAGCCCCTCAAAGTCTGAGGAATTAAAGTGGGCCTGGTTTGCCACAGAAAGGCTGGAATGATGACTGAGAATTTACTAAGTGTCAATATTCAGTTCCAGTGACACCCAAACACTATCTCAAAAAAAGTGTATAAAGAGGTTTAACCTTGTCAGTATAGGATCAGAGTTTGTACAGAAGTTGCATAAAATAAATTAATACAATACTAGCTTGAGTTATAGTTCCGTTGACCAATCTTACCCGGAAAAACGTAAGAGTTCAGAGTTCATTAATACTTGACCATTTCCAAGGTCAGGTTCAAAACGTAAAAGCAAAGGCCCTGTCCTTATATGCTGATAAGGCAGGCTGTCTGGTGCTCCTCTTCACGCGCTAGTAAAAGCAAGCTGTGGTCTCTCTCTTCCCAAGAGTCTTGTCTGGGTTTTGGGGATTTTTTTTGGTTGTTTCTTTTTAAAGCCAGCAAAACTCTTTCATTGGTTAACAAGTAACTCTTGTGTGTTCCGCCACAAAACAGCTTTGTTCCTTTTTGCAAAGAGCCACTCTGAGTCTCTGGAGTTCCTTTATATTTCAAGGGATCAAAACTGTTCTTGTAAAGTAGATTATAATAACCTAGATGGACTCCCCTTTTAGTTCTGCTTACAGTTTACATTTTATAGATTTTCCACACATACATTGTGGAAATACAGAAATGCTACTTATTACAAAAAACATACATCACTCACTTGTCATGGTGACAATTGGACTGAACCACATGAACCTGTGAGAAATAAATCTGTGAGAAACCTAGTAAAGTTATAGGAGGCAGTTTTAACCCTTTGCTTTTATTATTTCGTCTCATCCCATGTTCCTGTTTTCCCCTTTCCTTAATGCCCTTATTATTATACTTAAAGTCTTTTGTTATTCAGTCTGGCCACTGATAACATAACCACCTCAAGAGCATTGAGGTTACATTTCCTCTCCACCACCCCACCTCATATGAATGAAAGCGAGGGTGTAGGTATTTAAGGGATTATTCCTTCTTATCACATGCTTGCATGAACCATCTCTGGAATCCTGGTACCCTGCCTGGCATCCATATTTTAAAGAGGATGCTGAGAAATTGGAAACCGTTCAGAGAAAAGTAGCAGGGATGATTTGTGCTCAGGGAAACCTGCCCCATTGCAGGATGCTAAGAGAGTTCATTTGCTTTACTAAGTGAAGAGGTGATTGAGTCAGGGGTTATAAATACCAACAGGGAAGGAGAGATTCATAGTTTCCTAGATGTTAATTACTGAAGGAACTGTTAAGATCACCCAGTCAGATTTCCTGCATAACACATGCCAGAGGAATATTAGATACTCTGGGGTTCTCTATTCCTGCAGTCAAAAGCTAAACAAGAGCCAGGGGCCGGAAGTCAGAGTCAGCAAAGTTCAGTCAGGAAGGAAGATGCAAATATTTTAATAGTGAGGGTAACTGAACACTGGAGCAATGGAGGAGGGGGAAAGTGGGGGAGAGGAATACTCAGCTCCTCTGAAAAGCAGTGCTTTGATGCAGGTGGCACAAGTATGGCCTAAGGGACTTTCCCAAAAGGGCAGATGGAGGCATGACAAAGCCAAGGTTAAGGCACCAGACTCTCTTCTGCTACACCACACATCCCACCCTGCCACTGGTCTAGGGCCTGCAGGGCACAGTCCTTTCTCTGCCTTTAAAGCCTCTTGCCCTATCCAGTATAAACTGCAAACATGTCTCTCATTCTGAGCTCAGTACTCTGTGAAGGGACTTAGGACTCCAGAGAGGAAAGGGAAGCAAGTCAGCAGAAACTGGGATCCTTGGTGTGTGTGTCCCCATGCCAGATGATGTAATAGTGTTCTGATGTCAGTAGCTCCTTCCTAGCAACCTCTCATGGTGATCTGGCCCCAGAAGGGAACCACATGGGGCCACAGAGCAAGGAGAAGAGAGCTACTTGGGATCACACAGTGCGGAAGCCTGGGATTATGTAGTGAGGGGCAGAGCAGGAGGCAGCATGGATAATGTAGTGAGGGGGGGGGGGGGGGGGGGCTGAAAGAACTCTCAATGAGAGTGATGGATCAGGTAAAATTATGTATTGACAAGGAGAAGAGAGCTACTTGGGATCACACAGTGCGGAAGCCTGGGATTATGTAGTGAGGGGCAGAGCAGGAGGCAGCATGGATAATGTAGTGATGGGGGGGGGGGGGAGGGGGGCTGAAAGAACTCTCAATGAGAGTGATGGATCAGGTAAAATTATGTATTGACCTGAAGGAGATCTGGTGCGACTTTGCAGTGAGGGGGAAGGAAAGAGACCACATGCGACTGTGCAGTGAAGGCACAGGCCACATGCTCATGTGGAACCGCACAGTGGGGAGGCAACACTGGCCCATTTGCAAGTACTCCTTCCCTGGGCCACCTTTCACTGTCACAGAACCCTACACCTGTAGCAGATCCATAGCAGTACAGGAGCTACTTCTCCTGTAGCAACCATTTACAGAGAGCTTCTCCAGAGTTGCTGCTATCCCCAAGTCTAAACTCAGGTTACCACATCTCTTGTTCAGTTGGATAAGGGGGGTCAGCTAGATTTCAACCCAGACTGCCCCACTTCTGAACCACAGGCCCCAATCACACAGATGTTGCTCCTAGCTTTTAAGAGTCTATAGGAGATCTGTGATGTACAACTGAACAACTCTGGTTCATCTAGTAGAGGAGCAGCAGTGCCATCTCTACATCCCAGCCAGGTCACTATCACAAATGAGACCTTAGAGTTTACACACATATTCTCCACCGTTAACCCCAAACCATGGGTCCAGTCCCAATGACAAATGTAAAAAGTCATTCCAGCACCCCAAGAGTTAAGTGACAGCTGAAGCAATCGAGTGCTTCCCCATTTCCATCTCCTAGAGAACAGGCTGGGGTTGTGCGAGGGCTCAGGCTGCAAACACAGCTGGCCTCTGCATTCATTGCCTAGCTTGTCCCTGCATGACACCGCCGTCTGCCGTCCCCAGCCCCCAAAATGAAGACACAGCTATCACCCTGCATCTGAGAAAACAAAGCTATTGACTGCACTGAAACTGCCAGTCAGCCCCAAGTGTTTTAAGATAAAGAGAGACCATCCCCAATAGTACTTATAAAAGGGGTCACAAAGAGATACTGGACTATAGGTCTAACAAATATGCAAACCTAAAGGTTAAACATGTATGTAATGTTACAACTGAGAACTGTAAACTCACTTCATGTAATGTAAAACTGAGAACTGGAAACACGTCATGCAGTGGAGAGAGACAAAGATATGCCAATGTGTATTCACTGCAGACACTAGACAGAAGCCCCATGGAGTTTCAAATGAACCTGCATGTCTTTCTGTTTGCCTACGTGCTTGTAACCACGGTATCCTCCAGGCGGGAAAATGGAAACAAAGAGATTGCAAAGGTATTTAAGGTAACATCTTTGCTATCAAAGACAACTGGAATTCAATTCAACCTCGAAGTCACTGAGTCGCAGATCACAGCTGGGGGGGGGAGGGGGGAGTAGCCTGCAAGCCAGTCTGTGGAAGAGATGCAGTGAGAGAAGAATTTTGCTTCTAACCAATTTATGATTGGCACCCAGCCGCCTTACATCACTGGCTGAGAAAGGGACTTGTATAGGGTAAAACTTTAACTAGGGATGCACGCAGTACAGATTAGGAATGCGTTGTTTACTTTATTAGTTACTCTGTGTCAAACTATCTTTGCTTATGTGATCAATAAACTTTCTTATTTACTAAGAAATGTCTGTTGTCTAGCATTGGGGACACAATCTGAGCATCCTGTGCTTTCAAGCACTGGTGAACCCAGAGAGAGAGTGTGTAAACGGGAAGTTTCTGGGAGTTTGGGAGACAACAGTATTATACCCTTTGCAGAACTTAATCAGTCAGAGAGAGAACTGGTTCAGGTGGGCTGCAAGCGAGGGAAATTGAGTCACAGACCCAGAAAAGTGGGGTAGCAGACCTCAAACCCTTTGCAATCTCTTTGTTTCCATTTTCCCGCCTGGAGAATACCGTGGTTACAAGCACGTAGGCAAACAGGAAGACATGCAGGTTCATTTGCAACTCCATGGGGCTTCTGTCTAGTGTCTGCAGTGAATACACATTGGCATATCTTTGTCTCTCTCCATTGCATGAAGTGAGTTTCCAGTTCTCAGTTTTATATTACATGATTACATGAAATGAGTTTACATTTCTAAGCTTTAACAATACACACGTTTTAAAAAATTAGGTTTGCATATGTGTTAGACCTATAGTCCAGTATCTCTTTGTGACAAAAGGACTGGTGGGCGTACATTGGGGGTGGTACATTGGGGGCACACTCTGCAGGGGGTTAGACATTGGATGCAGAACAGGTGTCAGGACCATATAACCCATTTCCAGAGAGCACAGGGAAAGTACTGGCTGTCTCCTCATTCTTCAGTACGACAGCAGGAGCTTTCCATAGGCTACCTAGGGAGCACGAGTGGCAGACTCCACAATGTAGGTCTCTACCTAAGAATAGCTTGGTGTTGACAGAACTCATGTAAATTATTAAAAGGATCTCACGTTGATCCAACCCAGTTCTACCTGTGTGATATTGCTAGGGAGGGACTGTATTGCTTTCAGTGGTTTGATCATATGTTCTTTGTCACCATCAGACAATGTGCATTTTATTAGGCTAACCATTCAGTATAAGAACACTTTCCAAAACCCAAACCACGTAAGCGGCTCTTTAGTACACAACTCAAGTCTCCTGCTTAAGGATTTCTGGTGAGCTTCCCAAAGCCCTCACTGCTCGCACATGTAAATATGCACACAACTGACTATGTTCAGGTGCATGATTAGGCACCCAATTTTGCTGAAAATGCAACTCCATGGCTGGCCATGGCCTTGGGCTTCCCCAGCTTGTGGAATGGAAAAATCAGCTGAAAATTAACCCTGAGTGCCAAGTCCCTCTCTGGAAGATCCACAGGACCTGCTCTCACACAGTTTTAGAGACTTAGGGTAATTTTAGACGTGTGACGGGCCGCTTCGGATCCCAAACAGGAATCAGCCCGGCCGTCCATCAGACATGTCGGCTGATTCCTACAGGGGATCAGGGGAGGGGACGGGCACAGTGCGGCACAACGTGCAGCCGCAAAGCCCCGCCCCCCCACGCTCCCCCAGCCACCCGCCATCTGGGAGACGGGCGGGCGCAACGGCCAATCCGGCCGCTGCAGCTGATCCTGTCCCATGGTCTGGGCCACGATCCGGAATCGGCCAAGGTAACAGATGTTACTTTGGGCTGATTCCGGACCGTAGTCCAGCTAACCTCCGGGCGGCCGGAGGTCCAGAATCGTGGTCAAAAAGATTCCCGCCAGAGGTTCACCATGGTAAACTTCTGGCGGGAATCCTTTAGATGTTACGGGACTTTTGGTCACCACAGGGGTTTCACTGTGGTTGACCGTGGTCTCATAATGTCTAAAATTGCCCTCGTCACACATTACTAAACTCATCATCTCTCTTTTAATCTGGTGGTGTTATTGGGGGGTATTAAGTCCTCACAGGAAGGAGAGACAGACACAAGGGGTACGTTAAACAGGAAAAAGCGGCTTTAATAGTGCTGCATCTTGCTCTGGGTTAATCAAACTACACACCATTGCTATAGCTCCCACCTTGGAAAAGCACATTGGGAAGAGAGGGCCAAAATAAAGCACCACTCTCTCAGCAAAGCCCAGGGCAGGCCTTTGAGGTGTGTCACCAAACCCCAGAGGTCTGCCTGCCACTCACCAGAGGAACAAATGGCTTAAGCCATAAGAACTGCGTACAGGCAGCATGTCTGCTTGTTGCAGCAAAGCAACCTTGCTATGTTGTGCTTCTCTGCTGGTGCCTGTTGGTGGCAGCAGGTGAACAAAGTTGCATGCATGGTTTGCAACGTGTGACATTCCCACTACAGAATGTGCTGTTGCCTCCAGATCTGTTACAGTGTTTTCAAAAGAAAATATCCCAGGCTTCCTGCATCTGCAGAGAACTGCAATAAAGACAGGACACACAGGCTGCCAGTGGAAAATAGTGCTGGCCCGTTACATGAACAGAAGAAATCATTCCTTTCCATGCCCTTCTAAGCGACTCCAGGCATTGCCTCTGGTCTTCAAAGAGCCAACACCCCCACCCTCTGCCCATATCTCCAGTTCCAATCCCACTGCCTTTCGTTGGTAACCTGTTGCAGGCCAGAACCATGCTCACTGCATGCAGTTATTACAGAGCAGGGCTTAGGATTCCCAAACCACCAAGCACTTGGACGCACCGTGATGCTCAGGGTCATTCCCTTGTTCTCTAACTGCTGCACTCAATCATTGTTTAAGGATGATGCCATTTTACCAAGCCATAAAATAGACTGAGCATTAAACCCTGCCAGACTGCAAGAGATCACAGACCTAAGACACCCAGACACACCACTATGCAGATTAGTAACAGAGGGGTAAGCCCAGAGCTGCACAGGGCAAAGGGTACATTTGCCACCTATATGGTCTTAAAGGGGATCCTAAATTGTCATCAGAAGGGCCAAAATACAGAAACAGCTAATATTAAGCAGTAGAAGTAACAGTGATGGGGCTGTATAATCTCTTCTCAGAGCCCCTCAAAATACTTCTTTGCTCCCAAATGGGGAACCCTAGAACTGGCTCAGTGGTTTGGAGCCCTGGAGAGGTGAAGGCATCAGCTGATGAGGTTATAAGGTTGGCTATGGAGCAGGGGAACTGGGAGGAGGTTGAGAAATGTCCCTGGTGCTGTATAGTAGTGAGGTGCCCCCACCTCAGCAATAGACTCCTGGGCCTGTATCCCCTTTCATACATGTTCCCTTTCGCTGAAAAGCTTCCTTCTTGATGCATTGCCACAATGGCCCCTTGCGTGCACCGCCCGCCCCCCCCCCCCCCCCCCTGAGAACAGAGCAGCGAGGGACTCATAATTGGCATAGTAGGGAGGCCGCAGGTCTGCATTAAGGGGCATGACGAGAACCAATGGTGAAGCCAGAGCTGGAGAACCAATAAGTGGAGTTGCGGGGGGCTTGTGAGAGTAGGTTATTATTTATACAAGTTTAAGATGATCTAAAATATGCCTTGTAAAGAGCAATATTCCTGTAATTCCAAGATGCATATATGTAAACTATTCATGTTTGAGGTCATTTTGATCCTTGCAACACACATTCTGACTGAGTTAGAATTGCATTGTTTCAACCTTCTATTTGAAGAAAGCAACTTTCAGCAACTCTGTACCAAGTCTTTATTTTCTTTTATTATTCTAATTTATATTGCTTTCATGCTGATGTAATCACTGCTGAAACCAGATACAGTTCCTTGGTTAGAAGACAAGCCTACCCAAATGAACTTATGTAATCAGGAACATTCCCAAGTCACAGATGGCTACAGGTTTGCACTTGTGAATCTGTATCAAATACAAGGGGGAAACAGAGTCACAACTATGTCTGAAGATGCAGTGGGGTGTGACAAGAACCTCATTATACGACTACAGGAAGGCAAGTTGGCAGGTCTCAGGACAGGGAATGTCCATTAGAACCTACATTGGGCAGAAGCATCAAGAATCTCTCACTCCAAAACCCCAAACAAAAACAGACGTCTAGAAGTTACTTCCTCCACCACCTCTTTGCCAGTAGACCTCCAGATGCACCACAGCTACAACCATGGGCCCATCACTGCCATTTTGCATACACATCTTCAGAAGCGCCTAGTGCTGGCCACTTTCAGCATCAGGAGGCTGGACTAGACAACCATTGCTCTGACCCAGTGTGGCAGGTTTCAAGTTCTAACCCATCTGCATTTCATCAACGCAGAAGGCAGACAAACAGCAGTTTGTATGGACCTGGAGAGACTGATATGCGCAGACAGAGAATACTATCTATCCGGATACTCTTAGTGTTAACATTTTGGTGCTACATGCTTGGTCTGTTACACTAATGGCTCCAGGATAGAAAACTGGCAGCTCACTGGGTTCAGAAGGAAGAGAAGCAAGTGCTGATTAAAACTGCAATGTATATAACAGAGCACACTAGAATAGACTCAGTGAGGCTGCTATGAGTTAACATCTTTATCATGAACATTGGGGTGAATGGTATTATTCGTAAGTCGCAAACTTGGCCTACATAAGCAATGAAGTGAGAGACTCTCTAATCCACTGTATCCTACTGATGGAATAAATGATCATTGTGCTGATTCCCATTGATAGAAGGGCCTGTCTAGTGATCTAAGCCCAGGACAGTAAATTACCACAAAATTTAATAACTAAAACATGCCAAAATGAACCCCAAGCCCCAACTTCTATCTTCAGAGTTATTACAATAGACTTTGAATAGAGCTCAACTGAATAGGTAAAGACTGACTTAGAAACTATTTGAGTTTAGAATGGTGTTATTTTTACCTTTTGTTTTCAATAACAACATTCTGTTACTCTGTACCAAATTGCCTTAAATAATTACATGAACTTCTTTTAGAAAGCTTTTTCTTTTACTATAAAGCTGGCATGTATCCCATTTGCTGCAACTAGTTACAGGATTCTGGAGTATTTCTCAGTAAGATACCAAAGCAAGCCTACCCTAATGATGGAGAACGTTCCCAAATTGCAGATGGCAAAGGGTTTGCACTTGCGAATCTAACTTAATGTATTTAGATTAACACATCCTCTTGCAAGAGTGTATAGAGAAACCCTGGGTTGCAAGGGCAGAAGCCTGTATTAAATACAAATGTGGAAACCAAGTCACATCTCTGGTTCAAGGTGCAGTAGACTGTCAGTTAGCGTGAACCTCAATTTTCGTTGCACCACACCCATTCTTTCATTATGCCCCAGTTGGGTGCAGCTCTTGACCTGGTGTCATGGGGAAAAGGGGGCAACACAGTCATTTGGGGTAATGGGACACAGAATATGGGGTACTGGGGGTAAATATGGCTACTAACAAGGAGAGCTAAAGATAAATATGAGAAGATTGTGAGCCTCACCACCCTGCTGAACTGGTTTGGGGGGGTGGACAGAAAAAACATTGCCAGGCAGAACGAGCATTTTGTTGCAAAAGTAACGCCCAGGTGAGATCTGCAACCAGCTCAGAATAACAAAAGGAGCAGGAGGGAGGAAGTGACCCGAGCCCCCTGCAAAGAAAGTGAAGACACAGGATCTCTGCACTCTCTTCTATATGACCATGAACTAGAGACTTTTCAGTTCACTAAAAAGGGACTGAGCCCAGCCTCAACACCAAGGCCGTGAGAGACTCTGATGAACCTGGACTATGCCTTAGGGTAACCGGACAGTTAGGGAACTTCAGTGGATTTTAGAATGCATGTACTTTATGTTTGATTTGTGGACTTGCACCATCCGATCAACAGCAGTATGGTTGATATATGTTTTATAACCAAGCCTAGCATGCTTGTGTGTTTATTCGGCCTTGGGGGATTCACTAAGGGGGTACCCTATCTAGGTAAGGGCCTAGACAGACAACCCCACCTTGAAGTCTTCCAAGCTACGGGTGGCCAGAGAAAGTTCTCTGAGTTACAGCTGGGCTGGGAGAACAAAGGGAGGCGTTTCTGGGGGTGTGGACCTCTGAACACTCTGATTGCGGTGAGGGTTTCTGATCACTAGGGAACCCATGTGGGCACAGTCAACTGGGTTGTGACTGTGAGCATCCGGGGGACAGCCTAGAGAAAGAGCGGGACTCTGATCCTGGTGACACCTGGATAAAGACAATTTTTGAAGGTGTTTATTAGCACTTTCTCACAGAGTAAAAACAGACATGCACGTAACTCCACTTTAAAATGTTTTATGCATGTTACAGGGCTGTATTGGCACCCTATGCAACTCTGCAACATACATAAGAAATGTTTAAGTAGAGTTAAGGTGCATGTCTGTTTTCACTCACAGACCCTTCCCTTGCTGGGTCTGACTAGTTGTAGTGTTTTCTGGGGCTTAGACAGCCCCAAAGCCTGAGCTGTGGGGGTCCCCGTTTGGGAGAGTATGGAGGGGTTGTTTGAGCATGTGACAGGACATCCCTGCAGTTGACCCAGAAGCCCTTCACAAAGGAGGCCAGACACCACTGATGATACAAAAAAAAAAAAAAGGGAGGGGGGGGGGAGAAAAACTGCTTTACTAAGGCTAATATTTTATTTATTTGTAGATTTGTAATGAAGGGACTATTTACACAGGTTGAGGTTAAAGTCTCTTAAGGGTTTGGAATGGTAACGGATTAAATGAACCCAGGCTTACAGTTCAGGATAGCAAGTTGTTCAGGTAGCCAGTCAGGTGTTCATAAAGCCAGCTGTCATGTCTCCTCACAGCCTTCTGGCTCAAAAATTGGATCAACGAACTACTCCACTGAGATTCCTTCATGACTATCAGTCCTCCATACACAAACCGTGCTGTATTGCACTGCCCAGGCTTGTCCTGTTATTTCAGCACGACAGCCTTAGAGCGGAACCCTCAAACAGCATTTATCCTCAAAGCCTGGTAACCTTCCCACTGCCCATCTAAGTAGCCATTAGCCAACTACCCTCTGCCTCAGAGTCAATCCCTTTAAACTGCCTCAAGATTCTGCGAGACAAATTTTGGGAGCTTTCCCATGGGGCACTATGTGCAGCATTTGCCTCCAGGAAACCGTCTGAGGCAAATGTTGCACAGCTTGTCTTGTGGGAAAACAAAAGCCATGCCGCTTTGCCTCCAACCATGTGGAGGATGCAGCGCTGGGGGGGGGGGGAGGGGGAGGAGACAATTGAACTCTGCATCATCGGAGGCAAAGCTGCTCAGCTTTCTTTTCCCATGAGACACAAGCTGCGCACCATTTGCCTCCCAGTTTTCTGTGGAGGCAAATGCTGCACATATTGCCCAGTGGGAAAGTGGTCAGTGGTTGTCGCATGAACCAGCTTTCTATTGGTTACTGCAGTTCCCCAAGTTCCAGTTTTAAAATGAAATAACTGGCTTCTCTGATGCTGTTATTCCTTTAGGCAATGACATTTACCCTGTGGACTCAACTATTATTACCAAATGTCACAGAATACCTTTCCCTCAACACTGGAAAAAACAAGGTTCATAAATCAGGGCTATGACTGCACCCTCCCCTGGAGATGTTTCCGTTTGCACAGGACAAGAAAAAGTGAATGGGATAGGTCAGGAGTGCAGGAGGCCTTTCCCCGATAACAGATCCCAGTCTGACCTCTCCTTGCTTGCCTCACTCCCAAGTGTATCTGGGGGGCAGTGCATCTTACACTCTCCCTAGCAACACCCTTCCAGTGCAGAGAGTCAGATGCCAACACTGATCCCAGGGTCACTCAGTGCAACCCATGCCAGTATAGGAGTGCTGGGCCTCAGGGCCCATGCAGGTTGCTCAGCCACACTGAAGGATCTGGAAAGCCCTTGCTGTAGGCTGTCTGCTGCTTGCGTAAAGCGGGAGGCAGTCCCTACAGGCACAGAGCCCTTTGGTGCCCTCACAGCTTCCCTCTAGCGAGGAGAGCCCATAGGGTCATTTCCAGCTTTGGAAAGGTCTTAAGGCTGGGGCTGCTTTGGATTCGGTGTCCCTGCTGCCAAAAGCATCACCCCAGTACAGAAAGTGATCTACCCACCATTTATAAAAGTTATCATCTCTGCAGAGACAGCAATACAGCTGAATTGGCTGGTTGAATGGTTCCTGGACGTCTATTGGTGAAAGACAAAGGTTATGGGGGTTCCTCCTATCTGTCCAACACCCTAACCGCCTCCAAACCAGCCATGACTTCATTTACCCACTTGTTGATGGCCAATACTCAGAACCAGTGTGCCTGTCCACTCGTCACCACCTGTATTCTGAAGGTTGTTTTGTCACAAATTTATAAGTGGGTTAGGCTCATCTCAGTATAGAAACAGAGAATTTTCCCCAAGCTGTCAGTATTCAGTTCCAGTGACACCCAGACATCAGCTTATTTATAAAAAGGTTTAAGTTCATCAATATAGGAGCAGAGATTACACAGAAAAGTTGCATACAAGAAAACAGTAACGTACTAAGCTTGACATAGCAGCTCCTTTGATTTGTAATCTTACCTTAAAAAAGCATAAGAGTTCATATTCCATATCTCAGCCCATCCCAAACCAGGCACCATATCTTTGAGTTTCAGAGCAAAATCTGTGCTCACGCATGCTCGCAAAACAGGCAATGGAACAACACTTTCCCAACAGTTCCTGTGTGGCTTAAGAAGCTAGCCAAGGATCATGATTAACAAGTAACTTTCATGTCTCCATTTCTTTATGTCAGCAGTTTCGCTGACTCTCAGTCTCTTAAGCTCATTTGCACTTCGAAAGATCAACGCTGACTGCTCTTGTGAAGGAGTTTCCCCTTTCTGTAATTCATAATGGCCAACTTTTCCATATATATATTGTGGAAATACAGAACCACTATTCATCATAACCATTCATAAATCAGAACTCGTACGTCTTGGTCACACAAGGTGTATAACCCAAGTAATGGGAACAGGCCTGAGCCAGCCTGGCTCCACCTCTTTCTGCCACCCCTCAAGTCCCTGGACAAAGCGGAGATTTCTGAAGCCCTAAAAAGGTACCAATGGGAAAGACTGTACAACAGAAGTTAAAGCAAAATCCTCCCAAGCTTCTGGGGAACGAGAATGCCCCAGTGAGCAATGGTCTTAGGCCCAGGTCAATACCTGACACACCTTCGGGAGGAAAGGAACAGCCTTTTATAATCACCTTCCCCATTGCAAAATGCTACGGGTGGGGAAGTGAGTGCATCATACTGGCTGTTTGGAGATACGTATTTTAAGGCCAGAAGCAATGATGGAAATCATCTGGTTTGATTATTGGTGTTACACAGGTCACTAACCAGGGGCATAACTAGGTTGGAATGGCCCCTGGTGCAGAAGATGGAATGCCTCCCTCCCCCTGACTTTCCACCCAGCATCAGAGAACAGTTGCACCAGGGAACACCACCCCCACCCCATGCACATGAGGCTCAGAGCAGCTACATCACTGTACCTATAATAGCTATGCCCTTGCCAGTGACTTTCACCCATCAAGCCCTGCTGCTGCTTACCCAGAGCTTTAGAAGATAACAAACCCATTTATCCCTTTGTGCCCAATCTGCATGGCTAAGGTGGCAGCACAAGGGTTCAGGAAGGCAATGCCAAGACATCTGTACTTACCCTCCAGCTCTGCATTTGTCCACAGCTGGGACCCATTGGCAGCAATAAGGAAGATGCAGTGAACATGGGCCCCTGGTCCAGAGGCAGCTACATTAGTAATCCTACCAAGATCATGGGAGCAGGGCTACAGATCTATGAGCATGTCCTAACCTTCAAGCTGGGAAGATGCGTCTCCTTTATAATTATTATTAGGGGTGGGAAACCGGTAGAATCCGGTATCCGATAATGCCGGTATCAGGCGTACCGGCATTATCGGATTCGGCCCGGTAATCCGGACCCGGTACCGGATTCCTTTACATTGCAGCCATTTAAAAATGGCTGCAATGTAAAAAAACTGCCCCAGCAAAAATGTTTAAAAAACCCTCCCCGAGTCCAGGCTGCGCGGGTGGAAGGGGGGACACCCCCCACCCACCCTGCCCAGCCTGGCTTTTTGTTTTAAAAATAGAGTAAGAGAAGAGTGACCCCGAGGCGAGCCCACCCCCCAGCACCAGCAGCCGCGGCGTCCCCGCAGCCGCGGGTAAGTATGACCCGATCCCTGGGGGGGGGGTTTAACCCCCCCACCCCCCCAGGGATCACCCCTACAGTGCGCTTGCCGCTTACCTTTGGGAGCTCCGGCGGCGGCGGGCGGTCCGGCGGCCTCAGCGCCGGCTGTGGCTGCCGGCGTCAGGACGCTCTAGGCCTTCCGGTGAAACCCGGAAGTTCCCCGGAAGGCCTA
>QEPC01004304.1:3268991-3279988 GCA_003113815.1 Sphenodon punctatus | reverse complement strand
ATTTCATTGGTTTCAATGGGGACACAGCGCCCCATTGAAACCAATGAAATAAAACCGGTACCGGTTACCGGATTTAATCCGGGAATCCGGTTTTCGTAGAACCGGTAATCGGTAAATCCGGTAACCGGTAATGGGCCCGGGGTCCCACCACTAATTATTATGTCAATAGGCGCGCCACACTTTTTAAGGCAAGGGACAGACACAGGCCAGCCAGCAAATCATAAACCATGAAATTTGGGTGGGGAGCCGTTGGCCTATCACGTCAGCAATTTTGGCTCAGATACTTATGATGGACACCAGTCTTGGAACCCTTAAATCACTGTCATGCAGCTGAGCTGCTCCTTCCCCTGTCTCACTGACCCAGAATTTCTGTCAACCTATAATTTGGGAAGTAATATGCTTTTATGCTATACTGAATTACCAATATATAGTTAACAAGCTTGTATGCCAATATACAGTTAATACAGATGGTTTTGTTCTGCTTAAAATTTAATTTATGGGGATTTCAGTTGAATAAAGGCAATGGTCTTTTTTACACGGACGGCACCCACCTATGAACACCCATAAACACCCATCGGATGGGTGTGAGAGTGTCCGTGTAAACGTCCACGAGTGGGTGGGTACGCGTTCACGACCCACCCACCAACACCCACCGACACCCACGGAGCAGCCAGGAAGGAACCGGCATGCTCAGTGGGTGGAGATAGGTGTTCAACACCCGCCCATCCGTGTAAAAACCCAAACACCCACACCCACGGGAATGGGTCCGCCGAGACCACAGAGAGAGGTCTACAAAGGCCACGCAGGGACCGCCCCATGCAGACACGCCCACCCAGGGAGATGCTGGACGGCCGCCCGGGAGCCCTTAAAAGGGATCTGAAACAGGACATGGGTGTGCCGGCTCCCAGAATGTCAGGACGGAAAGCTGCCGATAAGACAAAGGGAGCCAGTGCTGCTACATGCACAGGATGGGCCAGCGTAAGCAGAGGGACCCCGGGATGCCCACGGGAGCGGGGGGGCAGCCGAACGGACCAGGGGGGGAGGTGGGAAGGATGGCTAAACAGAGCACACCTGTCCCGCCACAGGGCCAAGGGCACACTGCTGTGGCCATGCCACCCGCAGCACCCCACGCCACCACAGCCACGGGGCACGGAGTGCCAGTGACAGCGGGGTAAGAGCGAGGGCACCCCAGGAACCTGGAGAGGGGGGTCCCACACGCCAGGAGTGGACACCAACCCAAGGGAACCCAGGGCAGGCAGCGGACAGCTAACGGTTTGCACCCCCACCCCCAGGAGAGCTCACAGACCGAGGAACAACACACCACCGGGGAGATGGTCAAGGAGGGCCCCTGTGACAGTCAGGTAAGCCGCCCGAGGCCCCTGGAGGTGGGGGGAGGGAACCACCCACAAGGGTGCACAGGTGGGCAGTGGGGCAGATGCTAACCTCTCTGCAATACCCCCCCACAGGAGACTACCAGCTCCGCTGTCACCACAGCTACCGGGAAGGCCCCAAGCTGTGAAGCTGGTAGGGCCCGCCCCACACGGGACCCAAAAGGGGGAGCCCTGGTCGAGGCAGGAGACCAGGGACTTCATACGCATGTGGGGGACCAAAAAGATCCAGCACGACCTGGTGCACAGCTACAAGACCAGACAGGTCTATGAAGCCATCGCCCAGGAAATGCAGCGGCAGGGGTACAATAGGGACAGCACCCAGTGCATGCAGCAAGCAAAGGAGTTGAGGTCCGGATATAAACATATCAAGGACAACAATCTCAAGTCCGGCCGTGCCATGCGCAAATGGAGTTCTAGGATGAGCTGGACCGGTTCCTCTGGGTGGATGGGGACATAGTTGCCTCCTGCATCCATGGCACTGCCTTTGCCAGGGGCAGACGGAGCACAACCATGACACACACCCTGCCCGACCCCCCGGAGCAGGGGGAGCCCACTGCCCCAGGTGAGGCCAGCCGGGATGCGGGAGGGGACAGCCCCGTCACACAGGGGGAGGAGGTGGCCCAGGAAACCGCTCACACACAGAGCACCCTTCACATGCACCCGCAAAACCCACAGGATGACGGGACGCGGGGACAGGGGGAGCACACGGAACACATGGAGACCCGGGATGCCTCCCAGGAAGCAGGGGAAGGCGATCCAGGTAGGAACACAACAGGGCCCCGGGGGCGGGGGGGGAGAGGTATTGGGGGGGAGAACAGGCCCCGGCCACAGTGACGAGAGCCACAGCCGGGCAGCAGGGACCAACTGATGGATCCACATTCCCATTACAACTCAAGGCACCCTGGAGGTACACAAGGAGGAGGTAGCAGAGGAGGAGATGGTAGCGGAGGAACTGGCGGCACCTCCGGGAGCCAGGTGCCAGGACCACGATGGTAGGCCACATTGCACAAGGGACGGTGTCACGAAGGAACATAAGGCCACACAGGAGATATATTGGACTATAGGTCTAACAAATATATTAAGCTAAAGGTTATGTTGAAGCTAAGAACTGAAAACTCAATTCATGTAATGTAAGACTGTGAACTAGAAACTCGATCCAGGCACTGCAGAGAGACAGAGAAGGTATGGAATGTGTATTCATTGCAGACACTGACTATAGAGGTGCAAATTAAGTTCTTCCTGCGGACATGAGAAGACACACAGATCTCCAAACCTATCTAGGTGGGAAAATCAAACAAAGGGGTGGCCAAGGTACTTAAGAGAACATCTTGGCTAGTAGAAGGGAGAAAATTGGAAACACACATCTTGCAGCCAGGAGAGGCTGAGCCAAACAAACCATGAACTGAGAGTAACACCTTTGCTTTCTAGCAACTCTAAGACTGAAGGCCCAGTCATTTAAATCACTGACTGAGATAAAGTATGAACACACACAGACTATTTTATAGGGTAAGATTCATATAGTGATCCACCCAGTATAGACTAGGATGCGTTATATTACTTTTCATTTTGAGTAGCCACTCTGTATCAAATATATTGTCTTATGTAATCAATAAACTTTATTCTTATCTTTATGAAGACGTGTCTGTGCCTAACATTGGAAACACAAGCGAGCCACTTGAGTTTTCAAATTCTAGCGAGCCCAGAGAGAAAGAGTCTGTAAACGGGAAGCTTTCTGGACCTTGGGTGGCAAAAGGATTCTCCCCCCTTGCAGAACTGGACCAGCCAGAGAGAGAACTGGTTCCAATGGGCTGCAAGTGAGGGAAATTGAGTCACCCAATCCAGAAAAGTGGGGTGTTGGACACGCAAACCCGTGACAGACAGGTCCCAGCAGGTGCCGGGGAGGTGGGGTATCAGGCCAGCCACAGAGACAGCCCCTGCAGGCAACAGCCCCCAGTGCATGACAGGGAAGGGCCGTTGCCCTACGCAGCCGGAAACCAAGCCACACAGGTTACCGGTCCCCGAGGGGACAGCAGAGGGGGTGCCCATGGGGGGACCATGGGACATGCCCACTAGGGAGCGCAGTGACATCACGGGAGGGGGTGGCAGCACCGGCAGAGGGGTCCAGCAAAGTGGTCCGACAGAGGGGGCAGGAATCATGGGACCCCGCCCAACCGGTAGGGAGCACCAGAGGGACAACGGGGCAGGGGGACGGGCACCCCCTGTGGCGACAGGGATGCACCGATATGGGCACAGGGTACGGGCATGTCACGAAACACACCACAATCCGTTCTCATCCCTCCCACAGATGGGCGTTCCAGTCTGGCGAGGGGAGCCGCTGCTGGCAGCGCACAGAGAAATCGGGAGATGCGGCTTGGAACCGGCAGCAGAGAGAGGACTTCGGGAGGGACCTGCTGGAGGAAACCAGAAGGTTAGCCGAGGTACATGCACACGAGTTCTCCCTCACGAAGGAGGTGCAAAGAGGGGAGGGGGAAAGAGACTGGGACATATTGGCAGCCATGCTAACCCAGTCCCGCACCAAGCACCTGTGGGACAGGCACCAGACTGCCACCCTCCACCGTGAGATGCGGCCCAACAGAGTCAAGAGGGCGAGGGGACGTGTTGTGCTGGAGGGGACCTCCGCACGGGTCCTCGGCCTCATTGGGGAGGCGGTGGGGCTCTTGCGGAGGAAACCCCAGCGGGATGTGCTCCCTCCAGGCCCGGGTGGTGGGGTGGCAGCTGAGTACCACTGGAGCGCCCCCCCCACAGGTGCTGGTGCCCCCCCCTGCACTTCGGCCAACCCTGGTTTCCCCAGCAGCACCCCTTCCCTGGCCTGGTGGACGGGGTCCCTCTCCCCCACATAGCCCCTCAACAACAGCACATGGGGCTGCTGTTCTGGCCCGCACCCCTCCCGGTTCCTCCATAGCTGCCTCCGAGACCCCCCCCCCCTGGGAACAGCCGCCTCCCCCCATCAACCCGGAACCTCCAGGTGACCAACCAGCCACCACCAGCTCCAGTAAGGCCGCACCACGTAGCTGGCCGCAAAGGGGGGGGGGAGGGGCTGCAGCGGGGGGAGCAACGGCTGATGGAACACCAGAGGCCCGGTACAAGGCCCACAGTGCAGGGGTACCTCCCACCGACAGAGCGTAACACAGACCTTATCTTCCATACTTGCAGGGCCCAGCACCTGAGTCCAGAGTGGAGTGGCCTGTGGACGCACGAGAGCCCGGGCCATCCGGCTGACACTCCCAGAGGGCTGCAAAGGGATGCAGGGGAGCAAGCCCCAGTGGTGCACCGAAGCGGGCACGGGGAAGGCCCCGCAAAACTTAACCCCCCCTTGTACATAACCCCTATGTGATACTGTACCACACTGTTGTTCTGCGTATCAAGGGGGCACCATGGCCGGTAGGAGTCGCTCCACATGCAGAAGGGGGCAGGACATGCACACAGCAGGTGCCATCACCCAACACCTCTGGTCAGTACGGAGCCGGGTGGGCAACAGTAGAGCACCCATGGCCGAGGACAGGTCAGCACAGTCACAGCAGCGGAGCGCCGGTCATGCCAACTGACAGTCGGTGCGGGCCTGAGGCGGCTCGCTTGCCAGGGCGACACAACAGTGGGGGGACTCAGTGGCGTGGGACACAGTCAGCACAGGCCCAGCAAACCCCTACAGCCCAAACAAGACCAGCTGTGGATTGCCAAGCAGACATATCTGTATTTATTTGGAAGATTACATGGTTGCCGGAATGGTGGGGGGCTACCAACATGAATAGTCAATTGCCTGCCATCTGGGCAACAATGCGCCTACACAGAGCATCCCGATTCTCCTTGGAGATGCACTGGAACGCCCCACCCTGAATGTGTTGGTAGAGGGGTACGGGACCCTCTCTCAGCACCAGTGGGGGGTAGTCCAAGGCGGCTTCCCCCGTCTCGCAGATTGGGGAGGATGCAGGCCACCTGTACAAGGATGGGGGTGTGCTGCAGATCGAACTGGCTCCTGTTCATGAGCAGGAGCCAACACCCCTTGAGCAGCCCGAATGCCCACTCCACCATGCTCCAAGCCGACGGGAGGCATAAATTGAAGAGCTGCCGATCTGGTGTGCGGGCCACAGGATAGGCCCTCATGAGCCACAGGCTGAGTGGGTAGGTGGGGTCCCCCATCACAACAGGAGCCATGGAGACCCCCTTAATGACCCAGTACAGGTTGGGGGCTATCTCCCTGCCAAACACGCATGCATAGAAGGGGGATGCCCGCAGTAGACACGCATCATGGCTCCTCCCTGACTGGCTGGTGTACACGTCCATAAACAAGGCCCTGTGATCCACTACGGCCTGAAGAGTGATGGAAACAGCCTGCATCCTGTTCAGGTAGTCCGTAATGGCGTGTGGAGGCCGGATAATGGGGACGTGGGTGCTGTTTATCGCCCCTATGCGATAGGGAAAGCCCAGATCTTCAAAGCCGCAGATCACCACCTCTGAATCACAGAGCTGGATGACCTGCTCCAGCAGCAGCTCCACAATCAGGTCATACACGTCATGGAGCACCCGGTTAACGGTTGCGGTTCCCACCACGAACTGCTCCCCAACGCTCCGACAGGAATCAGGGGTGGCCAGTCTCCACACGGCCATGCCCAAGCGCATGCCTGGCGGCAGCGGATACTACATATTCATCTCCCGCCTGCAGAGATGGGGAGCCAGGAGCTTTCCAATCTGGGCCAAGAGGGACTGCCCCGCCTGCCACCACCCCTGGGGCCCCTGTCAGTTCCCATTATTGGCACCATTGGCGATGGATGGGCGGCAGGGGAGACGGGGCGCTGACCATGAGTGGGGGCTGTTCCCAGTCCATCAGTTGGCTGCCTGTGGACCCCCGTGCTGTGTGCGGATGGGGTGCTGCCTTGGGTGTCCTGGGGTCAGTTGCACGAGGTGTGTGCTTCCCAACCCCTGCTGACCCTTGCCTTGCACCCCATTCCCTTGACCCTCTCCCTCCTCCCTTCTAGCTACCCCGGTTGCGTTCCTGGCCAGCTCCAGCATGCCGCCTCGGACCTCCATGCAGGGGCAACGGTTCTACAGGGAGATCAGTGTGCGCACTGTGTGCGGGGACCTCTCCCTGCTTGTGTGTTCGGGGGTGCACGCTGTAGGAGCCCACGGTCCCATCCTGATGGCACCTTCACTCTCTCCCTTAGTGCAGGCGCTCATTGCGAAGCAGACCCGGGAGCAGGGAGTGGTTGTGCAGCTGCTGCTGCAACTCCTGGAGCAGGTGCACCAGCTCAACCGCACACAGGTGGATCGTTGGGGCCAGGCTCGGGGCCAGCATCCCTATTGAGGGCGGGGAGCCGCCCCACATGCCCGAAGTCTGTGCTGCCTCCCCACCCCCTTGTACCATGACCCTGTCCCACCCTGTTCCCCCTTGCCAATAAAGTTGCTTTGTCCCCTTCTCCGGGTGTGTGTCCTGGCATTCTGTTTGGCCCGGTCGCTCGCATTGTGTTGCAGCTCTGTCGTTCCCTTTGGGGGTGACCCTGGTTTCCCTGGCCTGGGGCTTTAGTCACCTCTCGACTGCCTGTCTTGGCTTCCGCTGTCCCGCTCCGGCCCTGTCCCCCTTTCCCTCTGGTCCCTTGGGCTGGAGGTCCATCCCCTTGTCCGCTGTCCTGGTGCCTTCCCCCCTCCCTGCCTTCGCGATGGTCCCCCCCCCCCCTTTGCCCACCCATCTCTGTTGTCGGCATCCGTCCCTGCTGCCATGCCCGTCTGTGTACCATGCCCGGCTCGTTTTTTGGGGGCCTTGGGACGGTGTGTGCGGGACCTCTACCAGGGGGTTGGGTGTTTGTGTTGGGGTCCCCTGCTACTTCAGCCCTCTACCTTCCTCCCCTGGGCCCCCTCCTGGCCCACCCCCTCGCTGGGGTTCCTCTGCCTCCTTGCCCATGCAGCCCTTCCCTGTGTGGTCGTGTTCCCTGTTGCGTGTGGGCAGGTTCTGGTTTGTGGGGGGTCCATGGCAGCCGGCTGTCTGGTCTCTGTCATGGGGCTGCCCAGGGGCCGCTACTTTGTGCCTCCTGTCATCCCTGCTCCCTCCTACCACACCCGCACGGGCTCTGGCAGTTCAGGGGGGGAGCTGCGTGCCACGGCTTCATTTGCCCTCGATCCGCCATACTGTCCCATCGCTGTGTTGGGTGGGGCTTCCCCACTGTTCAGCGGCTTGGGTGTCTGTGTAAACATCATAGGTATCTGCTAGGTGTTTCCCAGGGTGGGTGTTTGGCAGCTGGGTATGTGTCGGCCCCTCCCCTTCTGTTCCACAACCCCCCACGGCAGCATCAGTGTAAACGTCACCCGGCTTGGCGCCACCGAGTGTGCTCGCCCACCCTTCTCCACCCACCGGGCCGGCGACCGTGTAAAAAAGGCCAATTTTGTAATATCCAGAGCCTGGGAAAGGGGAGTGGATGTGCTTTCTGGAAGTTTCACATAGGCTATAATGGAGATGAACAATTGAGACACCATGCCAGACTATATTGAATTGGAAGGGGGAAAAACAGTTTATCATCATCAAGTACCTGGATTGTGAAACTTGCCATTTTAACACCACGCTGAGGCAGGGAGAGCAGACTAGAGGAAAGGGGTGTCCCCGGGGCCATCACAAGAGTGCTATGCAGTCTTAGGAACACACAAGATAGTAAGCGTTTAGGGTTTTATTAGCTGTGTGGTATCTGAACCCTCAGAGATAGAAGGATATAGCATAAACATCACTCAGCTTATCAGAGGATAGGTGGGTGAGCATATGTAATGACAATCCTTGCACTCTTTATTTTCCATATTGGTTCGTTTATAGTTGCTTTATATTTTTGTTTCTAAGTCGATCTGGGCACAATTCTTCAGATGGATAGAACCAACCCTAGCACTTAGTGCAGATATGAGTCTCACTGGAGTAAATGGGACTTACCCCCATGCTAACTGCTAATGCCAGTCCTAGCCACTTGTCTCCAAATGCACCTCAGCAATCTCAAACTGTCAGAAGTGTTATTTAAGAGGTAGCTGCATCTATGAGGCAAATCTGTCGCCGGATCAAGTATTGCGAGCACCCTTCCCCATATAAATTAAAAATATTCAACCCTTCCATCAGCTACAGGAACACATATGTATTTAAACCAGATGCTGCTGCCTCTGCTGTCCTGGCCCTAGCTCCCTCCCCCTCCAGCAGTTAGGGGAGTCTGCAGCAAGCAGCTCAGCTCCTGAATCCTTCATGTTGAAGTGTTATGCAGAGAAGATTGACCTGATGCTGGCTCTGCTCAGGGGTTTGATGATGCACCGGGTCCTGTGGGGCCGCACCGTACCTTACAGAAGGAGGGGGAAAGGCTGGTCTTGGGTTTAAGCGAGACACCTGCACCTTCTACTGGTCAATCCTGGGAACTGCATGAGAAGCACAAACAAAGGTTTGCCTAAATCAGTTACCGCCCTTCTTGTATCACTGCCTAAGGAGTGTGACTGTATAAAGGAAGCAGTCACTTACTGCAGTAGAGGAAATTTTGCCTGTCAGTGCAGTGATACAGGCTACTACCACAGCCCATCTTGCAGAAGATGTGCTCTCATGGAAAAGTCCTTTGGAGAAGGCCTAATGAAAGCACAGATTTTATTCCCCGATTTTAGATTTCAGGGAATGTATCAGTTGTGTACACAGGCCTACAGCCCCTCCCCAGCAGGTGACAACAGCCTCCCGTAGCCACAAACAGCCCATCACACCAAGACGGAGCTCCAGGCCCCTGCCCTGCTGAGAACCTCCAGTGGCTGTTATAGGTCACAAGCCAGGCAGCAAAGAGGCCTGGGATTCTGCTCCTGCTACCTTGCTCCCTAGCAGGAAGCCCTTTAACTCCAGAATTTGCTTCCCCCTTTGCAAACACCATCAATTTACAAAATTACACAGGACTCTCTCCCAAGTGAGAGGGGGAGGGGACTCTGTGCAGCTAAGGCTGAGGCTCCATTGCACTCCCTCACAATGAAATCCACTGGGCCCTGGAGTGGGATGGGGGCTCCATCACATGAGACACCGAAAAGGAGATGAGCAAATCCCTAGGAAAGTTGTCTGCACTAACCCTGGGGAAATGGCCCCAGACGAAATCCAACAAGGCCATTTCCACCTAGAAATTCTTTGAGCCTCTGGGAAATACTGCAGCACTGTATAGCGATGGGGAGAAGCCCACTGGCTTCCAAGGCTGGTAGAGCTTGACCATGCTATAGAACCAGGGTGTTGTTGGGGTTTTGGTCTGTTGGGCTTTTTTTTGGGGGGGGGGGAAGAGTAGTTTGGCAGGGGAAGGGGATAGCTACCTGGCTCTCAGTGTCAAATCTGGGGAACATAAGAACGGTGGCGGCTGGTGGGTGTTGAGGTTAGTGGGGCAGTAAAGCTAGCCGGCCTGCCGGCGGCAAAGCCACTGGCAAAACCTCATAGCTGGCAGAGCTCTAGGGTGGGGCTTGTCCATTGTAGGCGGAGCCGCCAAAAATCCAGTAACTAGGAGTTATCAGCCTTAATATCTGATGGACAGAGCATTAGTTAACACTGAGAACTCCTTGCTGCTGAGTAAAACCACTTGAAGACAGAGAGAACCCTTCTACTAGCATCTCATCCATTCAGTGGATGGGACTCCAGTAGGACAACTCTCTCTCTCTCCCCAACAGTGGTAGTGCCATAGCAGGATTAAAAAACAAAAACAAAAACTGATCACATATTTAACACATACAAAACCTCAGGGCCACAACAAAATAGCTGCAGCATGCAGTTCTGAGTAAAGTAGAATGGCAGATTAGCTGCAGCATGCAGTTCTGAGTAAAGTAGAATGGCAGATTACACATTACTGTTGCACTGTACAGGAATCCCCCCACCCCAAGAAGAAACCTGGGAAAAAGCTGCATTTAAAGAAACAAAAAAAAAAACAGAAACCTGATTTTCAGCCCCTCTTCCCCGCCACCCCCAAGAGACTGGGAACAGCAGCTCTTTTTGGCACAGAACATAGCAAGATGGCACAATGGTTGGCACAGACCACCACAATGGCGCAAGCAAGGCAACAAAGTACACCGCAGTATAACAAAGAATTAAAATAAGCAACACAGGCCAGCTGGAAATACCATCAAAGACCTTGTCCCCCCCCCCAAAAAAAAACCAGGGTACCTTCTTAGTTAAAGTCGTAACAATAGTAATAGTGAGCTATTATAATAGTGCGTCACCTGGAATTGAGCCAAAGAAGTGCATCCAAAACAGCATCCTATCTACACTGTATTCCCACCAGCCAATGTCTGCCCAAACAAACAGGCCCTCTTCCAAGTTTGAGAAATTGGGGCTTCTTTGGTTATATTCACCTCCTGCATCTGCCAGGTTTAAAAGCAAAGATCCACAGAACAGACACAAAGCTTTCCCCCAATCTGTGCAGGTTAAAATGTCAGTTTCAGCAAAGCTGCAGACTCAAACCAGTCTCAGAAGTCTGCCCAGGTTCAAAGTCCGCAAGTGACCCCCACTCCCTGGTGTGCCCCCACTCCCTGTGTCCCCAAGTGACCCCCACTCCCCACCATGTCCCCAGTGTGCCCCCAAGTGACCCCACCATGTCCCCAAGTGACCCCCACTCCCCAGTGTGCCCCCAC
>QEPC01004304.1:3244246-3266146 GCA_003113815.1 Sphenodon punctatus | reverse complement strand
CTCCCTAGCAGGCTTCTTGCTTCTGATGTATTTGAAAAAGTTTTTGTTGCTTGTTTTTGCCTCTTTAGCAAGCCTCCCTTCAAATCTCTCTTGGCCTGCCTTATTAACACTTTACATTTACGTTGCCAGCGTTTATGCTCTTTTGTATTCTTTTCATTGGGACTAGCCTTTCATTTCTTAAAGGATGCCCTTTTGGTTCTAATAGCCTCCTTCACCTCCCCATTTAACCACAGTGGAAGATGTTTGCTCTTCCTGCTTCCTTTTTTTAAACTTGCAGGATGCATTTAATTTGGGCTTCTAGAAGGGTGCTTTTAAACAGCCTCCACGCTTCTTGCAAACTTGTAGCCCTTGCAACTAGGCTTTTTAGTTTCTTTTTAACTAATTTCCTCATTTTGTCATAGTCTCCCTTTTTAAAGTTAAATGCTACTGCTGTACTTTTCTTTATCTTTCTCCCTACAGAAATTATGTCAAATGTGATCGTATTATGATCGCTATTGCCTAGTGGTTCCATCACAGCTACTCCTTGCACCAGATCCTGAGTGCCACTCAGGACTAGATCTAGAATAGCTCCTCCCCTTGTTGGTTCCAGAACCAATTGTTCTAGGAAGCAGTCATTTATGGCATCCAGAAAATAGACCTCCACGTCCCACCCTGAGGAAACATTCTCCCAATCAATATTAGGGTAATTGAAGTTGTAGCAAAATGCCACTTGCTGGACAGGCATTGGCCAGGACAGCCCCTCACCTTGACAGAGACACCCTGCCTGAAAAGCACATGTCCAAGATGATAAGGACCCACATTCCAGGAATTCCTCTGGGATCTTCTTCACCCAGCAGGAAACAGGACTCTGATTGGCTTGGAATGGCCAGCTGGAACTTGCACCTAGTCCAGGTGGTTTTACCTGGACAAATCACAGGGAAGGGGGCTTTAAAAACCTCAGACCCTCTCCATTTTGCTCTCTCTCTGGACTAATTCACCAAGATCTCTAGCAGATGCTATTAGGCTGGTGACCTCCCTACCTGGAGGCACACATGGACTGCAGGGCCTGGTTGTGACTTTGCCAGAAGAACTTGGACCCCATAGGAAAACCATCATCTATGGAGACCCGATCAGAACCAGTGTGAGTACCTTGCTTGCTACCTCTGCTACAGTTATAGGAAGACTCTTTCCAAACGGACTACTATGTCCACAGGACTGACTCTAATTGCTCAAGTATTATCACCTCTGGTTCTCGGGTGTTAACTTTGCTTTTATTCCTTTTTATATGTACTAGTAAGTCTGTTTTCTTTTTACCTGACTGGGTGTGTGTGTGTGCGTGTGCGCGCGCGTTATTGGCCATTATACGTCTCCCTAGGCCAAGCTACTAAAGAGGGGGAAATCTACCTATTGGGCTAGAAGACAACAGCTTTGGAACTAAGGGAAGCCTCCGCTGGGTAGCTCTGGGGATCTGCCTCCAACGCAGAGGAGGAAATCCCAGGAACAGAGATCCAGGAAAGGGGAGTGCTTTTGGAAAGCTGTAAGGCCAATACCATTTTGGGGTTCACATTTCCTGAGTGGTGTGAATGCCCTCTGGGAAACATTTGGGTGGTGGCAGTGGAATATCAAGGATTTTTGGGAGTTTGCCAGCTGTGGGAGCCCCTGGTCAGAGATTTGGAGAAACACAGTGAGGTGGGTGGCTCAGCTGTATAGCGCCCCCTACTGGCATTTTGCCACACAGCTGGAAGTTTCACCTGTGCCAGGTGACCTTGCCGAACGAATCAGAGGAAGGGAGCTTTAAAAACCTCAGACCCTCTCCATTTTGGCTCTCTCTTCTCTGGGACTGTGAGGAAGTGTGTGATATGACTAAACTCTGCAAAGCTGGCCTTAGCCAGATCAAGACTTTGGACCCCATAGAGAAACCATCACCTATGGGGAATCAGACCAGGACTAACTAACTCTGTGTGAGTAATTGCTTGCTTGCCTGCCAGCTACTCAGAGATACTGTACTAGATAGGGTACCATTCTCCAAACTGGACTTGCTCAAAGGATTATCACCCCCTGGATCTGTGCTTTTATTCCTTTTTCATATGTATTAGTAAAGCCTAAGCTTTCTTTTACCCTACTGGGTGTGTGTGCACACATTATTGGCTGAGCATTAAATGCAGCCTTTGGGCCGGGTGGCCAAGTCTCGCTACTAAGGCAAGGAGAGAGGGGAAAACTCCCTATTTGGCTAGAAGCCTGCAGCTTTGGAACCAAGAGAAGCCTTCCTAGGGTGACTCTGGGGTTTGGCCTCCAACGCAGGGAGGAAACCCTGGGAAGAGAGTGCCGGGAACAAGGAGCGCTCTTGAGAAGCTGTGGGGTTTATACCTTGTAGGGTTCACATGTCCTGAGTGGTGTGAACGCCCTCTGAATTACACTCAGGTGGTGGCAGCGGAATACTAAGGGTTTTCAGGGGTTTGCCAGCTGTGGGAACCCCTGGTCAGAGATTTGGAGAAACACAGTAAGGTGGGTGGCTCAGCTGTATAGTGCCCCTTTGCCACAGAAGTCACCCATTATTATGATGTTGCCAATTTTAGTAGCCTGTCTAATCTTTTAGCATTGCTTCATCAGTCTCTCCATCCTGGTCAGGGGGATGATAGTATAGCCCCGCTGAGAAACTCTTCCCCTTTATACCTGGAATTTCTATCCATAGAGATTCTAGGGAATTGTTTGCATCCTTTAAAATTTTAGTTGTACTTGACTCAATGTTGTCTTTTACATATAGAGCCACCCCACCACCTCATCTACTCTGTCATTCCGATATATTTTGTACCCTGGTATTACAGTACCCCATTGCTTATCCTCATTCCACCGTGTGTCTGTGATGCCTATAATGTCTAGATCTTCATTTAGCGCCATACACTCTAATTCTCCCATCTTACTTTTTAGGCTTCTAACGTTTGCATACAGACATTTGTGTGTATTCTTTTTATTCTTCTTACTGTGCACATTATAGGGGAAGACAAAGCACAGTGGGCTCGCACTTCCATGGAGCTAGCTGACAGAAACTTGCAAGCCCTAACTATGGTTTATGTCAAGAACTACATAAAGCTATATGTTCTGTATGCCTGGCATATACTAGGATTCCACATGGATATTTTATTTATTTAATCAACAAAATTTATAGAGCTAACTCTGCAACATCACCACCACCTACCTTTGTAGAGTGGGCAGGTTCTCAGGTAAGCCCTTTTACAGTTCCTAAGGGAATTCTCTGCCAGCACCCTTTCCTCAGGATGCTTGAAGGTCCATGTCCCATTGCTGGTGGGTGTTGCAGAGGCATCAGTCTTACCGTCTCAGACCCTGGTGGGGAGGGAGCAGTGAGCTGTCTAGGGCATTGATTTCTCTTCCTGTCTGGTTCTTCTGGGCTAAGACACCAATCAATGCACTTCCAAGAGCAGACACAGTTGGGGTCCTAGTGACTGTGCAGTGTGAGAGCAATCTACAAGACATGGCACGGTAACATTTCAGCAGAACAGGGTCATAATACTGCATAAAAGTAGTAAACAACAGCTATCGGGAATTTGATGGCCCCAAATAGTCATCAAGATGCCAACAAGGCCATTTTACCAGCTCCAGCAGGACTGGCTTCTCCCATCCCACCTACTGCTAGAACCCAAGCAGATCCAGAGAGCAAGTTTGTTGTGGATATTGGCAAGCACCTGTTAACACTCAAACATCCATGAATGTGGCAAGGCCCTAATCAAAGAGCCTCCATTTCAGCAGCAGATGCCAAGTGATGTCAGAAGCCACAGTAAAACAACACAGCCTGTTTGATCTGTGATTCAAAGCACCAGCAGCTTCCAGCAACAAGCACACGAAACAGCAAAGAGCAACTAGAGTGTCTGAGTAACATGCAGACCCAGGCACTAATCTCCATGCAGACCCAGCACCACTGGGCTGGCGAGCGCAGAGCAGGCCAATGCTGGAGCCAGTAACAATAGCTGCAGCTGGGTATGGCATGCGCAGCCCAAGGGCTGAGAAGAGGTGTCTGAACCTAGCTCTTCCCTTTCCCAGGAATGAAAAGGATCTGCATGCTCCACTGGGACAGTCTGTCAAGCTGTTGAGCCTCAAAGAGAAGCCGTCCACTCCCCAAAGCAGATGCTGGTGGGGTTTTTTTCATTGAAACCTCATCTCTCAATTTCTCTTTCCTGCTCCCATCTGGCACCCAGAACTCCCACCACAGCCACTGCTGCCTGGAAACACCTTTTTCCTGTCCCTCTGGCAGAAGTGTGGAGTTGCCATTTTTAACACTGATCTCAGCAGGTTATTTATAACCTACCTCCCATGACGGGGCCTGGAGCTGTGACATGGGGCAGGACTCCAGCAGCCCTGAATCAGACACGCCGGGTACCTCAAAGCGGCTTTTGTTTTAGGCTACCTCCAGGGCGAGCCAAAGCAATGCCTGCCACAAGGGGTGCAGTGGGTAGCACATTTGCTACCTGCAGGAATACCAATATTTACAGGCACTCCCAGCAGGCACCCAATGGGTTTATGTGCCCCCCACCCCCATCAGATGCCTGGATGACCAAAGACACAGGTCTTTCTGGGACACCCCAGGAAGCACCTGCTACCATGCATTCCCGGGGCTGACTCACCTGCCTGGTTGCACCACTATTCCCGCTGTTCCTCCCAACTCACTGCTCAGCTGAGTCGGGCAGCATGCCATAGTCCCCAGAGCACCAGAGGCCTTTTCTGGTGCACACAACTCATGTGCAAGCCATCTGCACCTGCACTATGGGGATTGTGGTGCAATGCCCAGTTCAGCTGAGCAGCGAGCTGGGCCGGGAGGAGCACCGAGAGCAGTAAGCAGAGGAGCGCTGGGAGCAGCGGTGCAGCTGGGTTGGTGACCCAGCCCAGGGAATGCATGGGGACAGGAGCTTCCCGCTGGGCTGCACTGCCAGCCCTCCAGCCCCACGCACACCCCAGCTATGGGGACTGTGGCATGCCACTTGGCTCAGCTAAGCAATGGGCCGGACCAAGCAGTGGCTGGAAATGTAGCGGCATAGCTGGGTGGGCGAGTCCGCCGGAGGAGCGCCCCCCGCCGGAGGAGCGCCCCAGGAAGCTCCTGCCCCTGCATGCTCGCCCAGGCTGACTTGCCTGCCCGGAAGCGCTGCTGCTTCTCCTCCAGCCCTGTGCACTATTGGGGCTGTGGAGTGCTGCCTGGCTCAGCTGAGAAGCGGGCCAGGAGGAGCAGCATCACAGCTGGACAGGCGAGTTAGCCTGGATAGCTCGTCAGGTCGCGTTTAGGCACCAATTGGTGCCTGAACATGACTGGGTCAATTCAGGCCCCCCAAATTATGACAGGGTGCCTGTTTTTCCCGGTACCAGCTCTACCTGGCCCAGAGCACTGGGCTCAGCAGCCCAGGGTAAGACAGGGACGGGCTCCACCTAGACTCCTGACTGCACCCCTGTTGTGTGTGCAGCATCCAGGAAAAGGAACAAACTGCAATCATCACAGCCATGGGTCTCACTCACTCCTGGAGTAGCTGCATGGAGGTTATACCAGGAATGGGTTCAGTCCTAGTCCTGGCTTCTCCTCTTCTTCTTCCAAGAATCCCTCCTGCCCCCACTTTCATTCTGCTCTCACTCTTCTCCCTCGTTCCATCCTCTACATTTGAGCCCTGGAAAATTTAGGGACATTAAGATACAGCCAACTGCAGTTCTCAGGGTCAGGCTGAAATGCTCGAAACCCACAGAGGATACAGGCAGAGTCTAGCATCCCACAGGTTAGGCAGTTCATTTGGAGTAATATCCATTGCCCATTTCACTCTCCTCCAGGGAGGGATTCATTCGTTAGTCTGTCCTCGTTCCCTCCAGCTTAATTTATAAAACGGCACTTCTAATTTGTAATAGCAGAGTCTACAGGGGGGCTTGGTGAGAGTTAGCTAAGCCCATGTTTGCTAAAATCTGGGCTAATTAACTCAATTTAGAGAAGCCTAGAGCACACCACAGTAATGCTCCAACCTTCTAGCAAGCTCAGCCTGGGTAGCACTGTCACCGGGATCGGGGTCCCCCTTTCTCTCTAGGCTGTTCCCCGAATGCAACACAGCTGCCTGTGCCCACATGGGTTCCCAAGTGAGCAGAAATCCTCACCACAATCAGGGAGCTTTCAGAGGTCCACACCCCCAGAAATGCCTTCCCTTGATCTCCCAGCTCAGCCTTAACTCAGAGTACCTCTCTGGCCACCCATAGCTTGGAAGACTTCACGGTGGGGTTGTCTTATATGAAAAAGGTCCGTCTAGGCGCTCACCTAGATAGAGTGCCTCCTTAATGGACCCCCCCCACCCCCAAGACCAAATAAACACACGAACATGCTAGGCTTGGTTATAAAACATATTCAGTACATACAAGTACAAGGCTGTTGATCGGGTAGTGCAAGTCAATAAATCAAATATAAAACCAACGAATTCTAAAATCCACTGAAGTTCCCTAACTGTCCTCTTACCCTGAGGCTCAGTCCAGATGCTTCTCGGCCTGGATGTTGAGGCTGGGCTCCTTCCTTTAGTGCACTGAAGAGTCTCTATTTCATAGTGATTGTGCAGCCTCTCCAGTGAGCTGCTTTCCCTTTGCTGGTCAAGATGGAAGAGAGTTTCTCAAGATCCTGTGTCTTCACCTTGTTTTCAGGGGGCATGGGTCACTTCCTCCTGCTTCTCTATTGTTATTTCAATGTCCTTGTAGGTGGGTTGCCATCCTCCCGCCACCCTCCAAAATCAGTCACCTGGGCAACTGATGGCTTGTTTTGCCTGACAATGGGTTTTTCTGTCCCTCTACCTTGCTAAGCCAGTTCAGCAAGGTGATAAGGCTCACATTCTTGTAATCTTTACCTTTAGCTGTCCTTCTTAGTAGCTAAATTTACCCAAGTACCCCAAATGTCTGTGTTGCCCCCTTTCCCCCATGACAAGCACATTGCTGGTTTCTTGTCCCCAAGGAAAGCAGGGTCCCATGGCATGAAGAGAGGTGGGGAGGCTCATAGGAAACAGTGCAGCTGAGATGTGCATGGGCAGTCATGCAGATAAAGGCTTGGAAAAATGGCTCCAAAGGCTTAAACAAGGCATTTTTCCAGGAAGCTGCTCAGGAGTCAGTTCTAGATAGAACTTGTAACCGAAATCCTGCACCTGTTCAAAGCTCTGATCCTGCCTTGGCTTGGAGCGGCTGACCTCTAAAACAAGCAAGGGAGGCAGCTCTGAGCCTCTGGATTCTTTTAGACAGACCTTGGCCCCAGTTCTGCCTGCACCAGCCCGCTTCACTCCTGGGCTGGCTAGTCTGTTTAAGAGCACCCCAACAGATGTAGAAGCAGAGCCTGCTCTGGGGCAGCCCCACTGATGGCACTCCAGAACATCCCAGAGTGCCAGTGGTGGAGCAGGCCAGCCAAACCCAGGGCAGCATCACAGAGTTGCCTGCAACTCTATGGTCCAGGGCAGGGGGGTGGGTGGGTGAGGTGGGGGTGAGGCAGCACCACATTAGCAGATCATGAGCTGGGGAAACCACCAGGTCCTTCTAAAGCGTACCCAAGCAGGGCAGTCATAGGGGTGCACCCTGGAGCAGCTCCGGTGGCAGATAGCCTACACATCTGTCTGTTTACACCCTCTGTGGGCCTAGTTAGGATGTAGATCTTATTTCTCTAGGGAATGAGCCCAGTCCCCAATCTCCCACAGGCATCTAGCAGGGCAAAAGTCTCAATCTGTGCCGACAAGACTGGTTTTGAACCAGAAGCCAAGCAGTAAGAGCAGCCGAGGCCAACCATGACATAGGCACTCTTGCTTGGTCCACCCACCAAGGAGGCTCTGCCCCCTCGCTTTCAGCAATGCTAAAGGGCTCACTGCCCCTTGGCACCTAGGGCTGAACTGTACAGTGCTACCCAGAGGAAAGTCCCAATCCCCTACTCTCTGATGTGGGTGGGGCAGAGCTATACTAGGACTGCACTGAAATGCATGCTGTCCAACAGACACACAACATCCCCACTAAGCTGATCTTTCACATGCTAGCCCAAGGATGCAGGAGCCTATCCTTAAGTTCCTTGGCTACTTCTAGGTGTCCTTCGCCCAGTGCTCAAGTAGGGATAGGCTCGGTCCATCAGATGATTGGATGGCTACGTGTCCTGTATGAATTGCCAGGAGACTGCAGCAGAGGAGTGCAGCATGCAGCTTCCTTCAATCTAGCATTGTCCCCCTCACTTGAATGCAGCCTTACCCCCTTCTGAACCTTCCTCCAGGTCTTCTTTCCCTTCAGCCATGTTCCTCCCTGCACAAATCAGCCCATGCAGGACTCCTCCCCCTGGTCACCACAGTCTGCCTCTCGGCTCTTCCTCCCCTGATCTAGCCCAGGCTGCCTCCTTCATGCCTTTTCCTATGGATTCCTCTGCCCACATACAAGGCATCTCCTCCACTTTGCTCTTTGTCACTTTCAGCAGATCAGTCCTCAAGTTCATAAACCCGGAGCCCCTAAGTGGTCACATGATCTGTCCTTGGGGGAGGAGGAGGATCCTGGATAAGGCAAGGAGTCCTTGCCCTATCCTTCTCTCTCTCCTTCAGTCCTCCCCCCCTCAGGCTCTTTGTGGCAGGAACTCTTGTTCTCTGCCCTGTAAGAGGTTATATGGGTGTAAAACACAATATACGTAACAGCCGTATTGTCTGCCATGTTCTACACAATTTATAGTAGGAAATACTTCTTTACACAAGTGTGTAAACTACAAGACTGCACTCTGTTGCTAATACAGGCAGAGTGAGCAGGCTCCTTCCCCATCTCCCTGCATGGGATAATTTGTTATACGGATGCTAGAGAAGGAATGGGGCTCTTGTGGCTCCTGCTGCTTCCCCCAAGCAGGGAAAGGGCTGCCTGCAGTAGGAGAAGTGGCCACTTCCTCATGGCAGCTTTTCAACCAAGCCATGCCCAAGCAAGTATTTTTGGAGGACCAAAGGTTACACCCTGGTCTCCACTAGCCACTGTATCTTTGCACCTCCATAGTATCTTCCTCTATGGCTAGACTGCATGCCTCCCAATTGCTACAGAACTGGAGATATCTCCCTTCCTCCTGCTGGGTTAGAGCACATCCCCACCCTAAGCAAGTGGAGTCACTGGGTGCGTTTAGACAGACGGCAGCCCTGCCTCTGCTCTGCCTCACCTCTGGGTGAGCCATTTGTCTAAAGGCAGGCCACCAGATGTGCAAGCAGAGCAGACTGTTCCCACTTTGCTCCAACACCGCAAGCGGGGTTAGAACATCCAGGAGTACCGCCAGCAGAGCGGGCTGCCCAAACCCAGGGCACTGGCCCAAGGCAGAGCTGCTGTCTGTCTGCTCAGCAGACGGCTGCTGCAGCTCCGCTCTCAGCCAGGGATTGTTCAGGGCGACACCATAGAGATGCGGGCAGCAGCCTAGAGCGTCAGATGATCTGCCCACAACTCTATGGAGTACGGGAGGGGGTGCTGCACAGGCTGCCCATGGGCTACAGCAAGCACTGGGTCCATTTAAACCCAACCCCGGTGGGGCTACATGCAAACAGACACCGGGTGTGGTGTGCACCCACAGAGTAGGTCCATGGATGGCCAGCCCTGTGGGTCTGAAAACACCCACTGTGACATCACAAGAAAGCTAATGAGACCACCGCCAGCCTCACTTACAACAGGTAATTAGAAAACAGGAGAACCTAAGCAAACTCAGCAGGGTTAGAAAGAGACTTCTCTTGTGGGCTCCACTGCTGTCTGCTACAGCATCTCACACCTTTCTTTGAAGGTCCAGTAGCTCCTACGCTCTGGTAGCCATGGTTGCCAAAAACCAGCTCTGAAAATAGAGGACAGGCTGAGCTAAGAGGGAACTAAGGCAATTGCCAGGCACAGCATGGTGTGCAAGTCCCACACACAGCCCATTCACCCAAGACACTGCTTCATACACTGCCTAGGAGAGTCGCACAGGTAAATCCTCACACGAACACACTCCTGCTAAGCATCCCCACCCAGGTTTATCCCCCACCTGTTATCTGCAAACTCCCAATTTACTGAAACCAAGCCAAGAACGGGTACCTGAGCTCTCGCATCCTCATGAACGTTGCAGCCCTTGTCTCTCCCTTTGTTCCCCCTCCCGTCTCCCCTGGTCTTTAGATTGTAAGCCCTCGGGCAGGAACCGTGTCTATGTTTTTCTTTGTAAAGCACTGGGTACATCGCTGGCACTGTATAAATGCTTATAATAATAAAGAAGAAAAAGAACAGCACCAATTATTCTCTAACACAACTTCTTCCAGCCCTGGACTTTAGCCACATGACCTTCTTACCTGCCCAGCATGCACACCATCGTTCTCACCTGCTTGGGTCACACAGCGGGAAACATGTTACACTGGCAGGGCAAATAGGCAGCTTAGAGTGGAGCAGCTGGCTCAGCCTAGAATCATGGAGCAGAGAAAAGAGTTAGCTCTGCAGAATGCTGTGCCTGCCCCTGGGTGCCTTGCATCCTGCTCTGCAGTGCTGATTCCTGTGACTAAGCTGAACCCATCACCCTATTCACCCAGCTGGATTCAGCAGGATACTGGGGCCTCAGGCAAGCATCACTCTTCCTTGTCTCTGCCCTCAGAGTTCAGGGGTTAATTTCAAATGGTGTTTGGAACGTTTCTCTCTCTCTCTCATGTATCTCCTGCCCTAGCAACATCTGTGGAGGCCTGCAAGAATGGGCTCAGGCCCAGCATGCTGAGCCTTCACGGCCCAGCCTCCCCCATCAATTAATGACAGCACTTGCCCTTGGATTTTCCCTCCAAGGCTCCAGTCTACAAGCACTTCACCGGTAATTGTGAACTGAGCCTCAAAATGCTCTTGTGCAGATAACATCCACACCATTATTTCCATTTAACAGAGGAGGAAACTGAGGCACAGAGGGGGCTTGTATGGAAGTAACAGCAGAACTGGAAACAGAACACAGATTTCGTACCTCTGGCGCTAGTACTCTAGCCTCTTGCTCACAGGCCTGCACTGAAGGGCTCTCAGATTTGTTACACAGATTTAATATCCCACACCCTCCAACACTGGGGCGGCGAGGTGGGTCTTGGCAGATATTGGGAAGGTACAGATGCCAGTGCCCTGCTCAGGTGCATAGCAGGGAAGGGGTATGAATGAATGAATGAATGAATGAATGTATGTATTGTTTAGCTGTTGCCATAACAAGACAGACATAATACAAAGAGAAAAACATGAACAGGGAAAATCCCATAAGTTCATGACATGTTAAATTGAACCCAAACCCAAATCTAAGAAAGCTGCTTCGCCCGAAGGACACTAAATAAAAAGAATGTCACCCTCCGGGATAGCATTTCATCTTGCCCAGTCAGATATATTTGCCATATGCCAGAGTTAGCAGAATTAACAGAGCTAGTAAGGAAAAAGCCTAACCTCTTGGCTCGAGCCTCACACCACCTAGGACAATAAAAGAGAACATGATCCAGAGTCTCGATCGGTCCAGAGGGCCCCCCAGCACAATCGCAGAAACATAGGGAAGGATGTAATCCCCAGAAACCGGCCCTCAATTAAGGCTGTAGGAAATATGTTTATTCGGGCCAGAGTAAGACACCTATGAACCGAGTGGGGCAAGTGGAACTGAAGGTAAGGACGGGGAGATAACGGATTCCCATACAGATCCTGAAAGTCTATCAGAGAAGTCTTAGTTCGGAGTAGGGCCATTTTCTGCTGGGAACTAATATCCCGGATTCTCTGCTTAATAATTCTCTTCCCAGTCGGGAATCCACAACAAGCTAGATCAGCTGGGGAGACATCAATACAGGCAAGCTTTCCTTCTGCCTGCTTTACCCAGCAGTTATGGGTATCCTTAAATGCCCTCTGTGCGAGCGGGGCGGTCTTGCCATACTGCAATTTGAGCCAGTAGCACAGGGTTATTATCCATATCTGGGCCTCAAGCGGGAGCATTCCACACTCCAAACGAACCGCACAGGAGGGAGCATGCTTAGGGAGGGCCAAGATGGACCTCAGAAACTTAGTTTGGATATGCTCCAAACTTGCGGCTTTCCCCCAGGCCCAAAATTGGGCACCATACAGTAGTTGGGATAGACATTTGACCAAACCTCCAAAGCTGGAAGGATTAAGTACCCACCATTAGACCTAAAATAACGGCAGAAAGCCTTCCCCAACATGATCGCCTGTCTAATTGCAGTATTGCCATGGATCACCCAGCTGCCATTGGCCTGAAAAACCAGACCCAAATATTTGTAGGAGGAGATTTGCTCGAGCTCGTGACTACCTAAGGACCACTTATAAGTCTTCCATTTGAGCGAGAAAAACATGATCTTAGTTTTGGTATAGTTTACCTCCAAAAAGTTCTGGACACAGTACTCATATAACGCCTGCAAACTGCCTATTCAAACCCGAGACGTAGCCAGCAGGATGCCATAATCTGCATAAAGCAGAATTGCCACATCCGTTAACCCAAGCCTTGGGGGATGATTATCGGGAGATGACACAGCAGGGATCAGATCGTTAAGATAGATATTGAAGAGGGTTGGGGCAAGTACACACCCCTGCTTCACCCCACGGTTGGTTGGAATTATTCCTGACAATGTGCCCTCAGGATCCAACCTAACTCAAAGTGAAGTGTTCCTATATAGCCTCCGGATAAGGCCTAACAACCTAGGGTCAATTCGTAGCGAGGACAGTTTTTTCCAAAGCCTATTCCTAGAGACAAGGTCAAATGCTGCCCATAGATCTACAAACGCAACATAAAGGCCAGAAGAGCGCATATATTTCTTAACCAAATGTTGGAGAACAAAACAGTGGTCAACCGTAGAGTGACCTGCCATAAATCCATTCTGCTCCTCCCGTAAATAAACTTTCTTCTCTAACCAATCCTCGAGCCGCTTCAACAATAATCGAGCATAGAGTTTTCCAGCCATGCTGAGTAAGCTGTAATTTTGGGCTACCACCAGTGAGCCCTTTTTATAGATGGGGACAATTTCAGCTTGAGCCCATGAGGTCGGGATCTCCCCGGTTAGATTAATGCCCGTAAAGAGCAAAGCCAAGACCCATGCCCACCATCTCCTGTTGGTTTTAAAGAGTTATGGTGGAAGGCCATCAGGCCCTGCTGCCTTCCCTCTTTTCAACCCATCTATTAGCTCCTCAATCTCACTGGCTGTTACTTCAGCCCAGGACGGAAGAGAATTCAAACCCCCCCCCCCCCCCAAAGGCACCCATGGTGCGGGATCATGGGCATACAAGGAGCTAAAGTAGGCCCTCCATTGCTCCGGGGGGACCCTCGGGGGAAAAGCCAGATTGTACCGTCCCACAACTGTGTAATAGTTTCCAAAAATTGGCAGTGTCGCGACTTCTAGCTGCCCTATCAATTGTTTCCCAACATTTAAGATAATGCATCCGCTTTTTATAAAGGAGCAGCTTTTTATAATTTGCCCGGATACCACAAAAATATCCAAGCCCGGTGGAAGACAGCCCTCTCCTAATCTTACAGTAACGTGCTCTCACCTCCCTCCTAGCCCGAGAGCACTCCTGGTCAAACCAGGTAGGGAAGGGGTAAATGGGTTGCTCTCCACCCATTCTGAGGCTCTTGTCTTCTATGGTTGGTCCTGCAGCATCCTGGAACAGATCCAGTTACTCAATCTGTTGTTCTCAGATTCATTCCAGCAGAGCACTGCAACGTGACACAGCTGTTCCCGGTATCCTTAACCCCAGAAAAGCAGCACTTCCGAGGCTCAGATTTCCTGTGGACTGGAGTCACTGCCATAGGGAGGCCATAGGTGTGACAGGGTTTATGAGAACAGACCTATCGTGGTTTTCATGAGAAAAAACAATTTGTACATTTGAAACCATTATGTAAAACATGACAAATTTGATGTTGTTGGATTTAATGTTGCTGGACAACTCCAATGAGGACAAAATGTGTACGTAGGGACAATATAAAGAGAATTTTGAAAAGTAGAAAATAAAATGTGAGCCTCAAACAAATTGGGCAGGTAGGGACGATACAACTGTAATGCACATGAAGCTACTGGTAAACTCAAGTACCCTGCAGTAAATGCTTCTAGAGACTGAGGGAATGGCCCAGAAACCAAAGAAGGGAGAGCTTTCTGGGAGCCATCTAGAAAGTATTTAAGATGACAAAGAGAAACACCCATTTGAACAGACTCAGTTGAAACAGGGACCAAGAAGAGGATGGCCCAGCTATACACATCTAGCTGCACAACATGGACTTTTGAGAAGGGCAAGATATTAGCCAAGGAATTTTTAAATGACTAGCATTGCGTTACTTTTAAAATCCTTTTGTTAGACTTGCACTTTTGAGTCAATTTTGTCTTATAATTAAACTGAATTTATAAATACAAATAATTTTAACCAAGCATTGGTGTGTTTGTGCGATATGGGCATTGGAACACAGATGAGGGACTATCCCAGGTTACATACTACACAGTTTCTGTGACTGGGAAACTCCAGGGATAGTTACTCATTTACAGACTGGGACAGTTGTGGAGAGAGCTGTAACCAGTAGAGACTAAGTGAAGAAACTGAGTCATGGCTGGTTGGGGGAGTGTGTGTGAGAGGAGACAGTGGAAATTCCCCCACATTGGGAACCTATTGTGATGGGATTGGGGGTGATGGGTGCAAATGTAGGGTGGACAATTCCTTGTCTTATTTTCCTCTGCTGTGAAAAGCGAATGAGGATGTTGACCCACCTCCCGATTGCTCCATAATGGGCTAATCCCATATTATACCTCATTTTGACAGAGGAAAATGAACTGATCACTGAGCTAATGTGTAGGGAGGTGAGCAATGACAACATGAAACAGGGGCACTATGGGATCAGGAATGAGGTGGTGCTCAGGAGGCAGTTTCTGCATTAAGATGTAGGCTATGCTATGAAAGTCTGGGAGCCCTTGGTGTCCCCTGTCTGGTATCATGTAGTGCAGATTAGCTAACTCAGTTTGGAAAGAGTTGAGGCGGTTAGGTCACAGGCCCTGCTGTCAGACGTCTGCTGCAGCCCAGCTCCTAACATTCAAACCAAATGCATCTGCAAAATAAGTGTTGTGGGACCCATCTGTGCCCTGAGCAAACACTGCCCGTGCAGCGCCAAGCCTCGGTTATGGTGGGACACATTCTAACAGATGGCAGCGCTCCTAGCCATTGACAATCTGGAAGCAGATGACTGGCAAGCCATTGTAGCAGCAACAATACTTATCAAACTGCTGTGGTGGCAGGAAAAGGACACTCCCTACAGACTGTGCCAAGCTGTTACCACCTACAGCCTGGTTCTCAATAGACAGGAGTATTTTGTGCATTGAAGGGTATTTTTCACCCAAGATCCAACATACTCTGCAGACATGAACAGATCAAACCTCACAGCTATCCCGCCTCTTAAAAGGGATGTACTATAAAGATATTGTCTCCAGTTCACAGATGGGGAAGAAAACCAAGACACAGAGGCATTGGAACAGCTATACACATCTAGCTGCATAACATGGACTTTTGAGAAGGGCAAGATATTAGCCAAGGAATTTTTAAATGACCAGCATTGCATTACTAGACCGACAATCTAGTCCCTGCTCTTGCACTGACCTACTGTGTGGCCCTGGCCCTTGGGCAAGTCACCTCACCTCTCTGCGCTTTCACCATTTGTCTATTAGAGCGTAAGCAGACTGTACAGCACCTACCACCCTGGGGACCCTCGGCGGTTCTGCACTATAGATGTAACAAGTCTTTGGCCACAGTGACTCAGCCAAGATCAGATAGGAAATCAGTAGCAGAAACTAGGGGCCCAGATGCCTAAGAATGAATTCAATGTGCTTATTAGAAGCCTTGTGCTCACCGTTATTTATCAGCTTCTTCTGGAACTGAATGAGTAATGACGCTTACCAATTACTACACACATTCCCTCCTCCAAACTGCTTGGTCCATTTCCTGGCAAATTACTGCCAGGAATGACTAGGAGCCTCTGACAATCCAAGTCGGTCAGCATGACCAATCCAGTTCCAGACAAACCTCACCACCTACTGATGGGATACACTAGAGCAGGCCAGGTCATTTCTCTAGCATTGGAAAGCACTGCCGGTCACCAGGGAGGGCACATGGTGACAGGAGAAGTCCTGCTTTCTCCACTTGGGGAGACTAACCCCTAGGGACCCACCCTGGCTGCCAAAGCAGACAGAAGGCTCCCTAAGCACTGGCCTGGGAAGTTACTCATTGCTCAGCTGTTCCCTCCGTCTCTGCAGAGCCGCTGAGCCCAAACACGACAGCACGTGCTAAGGTCACTCTCCTACCAGTCCAGTCAGCAGCCAGCCCTCTGCTCAGGCTGATGGGGCCACACAACTGGGGGAGTACGGGGGGCGATGGGGGGAAGGGGTCACATGCAAGGACTTTTAGGCAGAGGAGCCTCCCCGCTCTCCCTCCCAGCGAGGCTTTCCCAGAACAGACTCGGTTCTGCCACAGCGATCTGAGCTGGGAGCAGAACGGACGGTTCCCCCAACCGACCAGACTCTGCTTTATGGACCCCGGCCTCTTCGGGCTTCAGGGAGCGCCTCAGATTTACTCCGTCCTCGGGCCCGAGAGCAGACTTTGGCCCGCAGCCTTTTCCAGGGGGTCGGGTCTCCTGCTGGCTTGGCAGCTTCTCCGGCTGGGGAGGGAAAGTGGCAGGGGCGCTGGGGACAGCTCGTACCGTACGGCACCAGCCCGAGAGCAAACTCCGAGAGGCCGGGCGAGCCAGGCTGCTCAGGGGTCACCCGGTCTCCGTGTCCCCCCATGGCAGGGGGCAGCGCCACCGCCACCCCCGGGCTGCGGGGAACCCGAGAGCCGCGCCCGGCAGACAGGACTCACCGTACCCGGCTAGGCGGCGGCAGCAGTAGCAGCCCGTGCCCTGCTCCTCTCTTCCTCCTCCTCAGTCATGTTCGCGGCCGCCCGCGGGAGCAGTCAGCTTCCCGGAAACTTCCCCTCGCTCGGACACTGCCGGGCGGGCCTCGCAGCAAGCCGAGCACAGGAGACTCTGTCCTGTCTCCGGCCAGCGCCCGAGGAAACGGCCGGCTCCACTTCACAATGGGCACCGCGGCAGCATCCTGAACAAAGTGCCCGTCCGCTCCCCGGGAGCCCGGCTGGGAGGGGCCGTCACGTGAGCAGCGCCCCGAGCTCGGCACACGCCAGCGCTTTATGCTGCCGGCGGAGGGGAGGGGGGAGCCAGACAGACAGCCAGGCGGCTGTTATGACGCCACACACACACGTACTGATGCTACACAAACACAGTGTCAGATACACACACATTCCCCCTGATGCCACACACACGCACCCTGATGCTACACACCGTTAGATACGCACATCCCCCCTGATGCTACACACACACAGTCCCCCCTGCTGCCACACACACACGTCCGTGATGCTTTCTCCAGGCAGTTTAGCCTAGGCTGCGGAAGGCTGCTCGCTGGCAGACAATCTCAGCAGGGACCTGTCGGATGCAGCCACTTCCTACCCTAACCCTTCCCCAGCTCCTGCCCAGGAGCTATTCCAGGAAGGGAGGCTGCTTCTCGGCTGTACCGAGCAGGCAGGAAGCCCCCATTAAGCTAACGGCAACGTCACCCATTGTCTGGGGGTGGGGGGCAAGAAGTGTGGTGCTGCGAACGGGACGTAGGGATACAGGAGCGGAGAAAGCTCAGAGCGCATCCTTCATTTCTGCACCCCCAACTCCTGTTAAACACCCCCCCCCCCCCCCCCCCCCATCTCTGTTAAACCCAGTTCCTCGAAAGTGCTCTGCTTGCTTTGGGTCTAATTTTCCCCTATATTCCTACTTTTGTCGATCCTGCAATCTATAACACTTCCCTAGCTCAGGAAAAGCCGCACCGATTCGGCAGTTGCTAGTTCAACTTGGCGGCTTCAGTAGTTGCCAGGCCTGAGGCCTCCACAAGGCAGAGCATCTGACCCTCTCCAAAAGCAGACTATACCAGTGAGGAGCTGCTGTTTCTGGCCACACCATACTCATCACCATACATATGGGACAGGCCACATTCCACCTACCACTTGAGTGGCTTAGTTCTGTGTGAGAGACAGAATGGAACCAGGAACACATCAGGCAGAACTGGGCAGTGGAGGGGCTGGTATCCTGCAGCCCTTTTCAACTGGAGGGAGTGAGGGGAATTACAGCCATGGGTCTTCCGATTGGCAAGAAAGGGGTTAGGAGAATACAGAGAGATGCAGGAGCCACAAAACACCAACAATCCTGCTCTGGTTTGCAGCAAGTCTTTCAACAGTGGCTGTGCATTTGCACCCACCTATGTAGATTACCTATTGGGGGGCAGCAATTAAATTCAAGGGGGACTGAGCCCTGGGAAATCTTCCCAGTAGGCGTGTGCACCTCAAAATTGGAAAGACCAGGAAAAGGCCAATATTGGATGATATTTCATGGTTCGAAATGAAAGCCAGAATAAACCTATATGGTTTATTTGGCTTTTATTAATTACTTTCCTATCCGCTAATGGTCCTGCAGCCTTGCTCCGAATGTGGGGGGCAAGCGCACCCAGCCACACAGGTTGCCCCACCATGGGCATGTAGATCAAATCACAAGAACTCCTGGAGACTAGCGTTAACTTACCTGCCCTGACAAGCTCCGGGGCAGGCAGTGTGGCTTCTGGGGTAGGCTTGGGCCCTGGCAATTCATTTTTTTACAATAAGAACATAAGAAGTGCCATACTAGGTCAGACCAATGGTCCATCAAGCCCAGCATCCTGTCTCCGATAGTGGCCAATCACGGTGGCTTGGGAGAAGCACCCAACAGGTCACAATGGGGGATCCATTCCCTGTTGTTTTCCCCCAGCTCCCATCATGTTCCCCGATCTTGTCCGGCCCATAGCTGCTAATGGACCTATCTTCCAGAAACTTGTCCAAACCTCTTTTAAACTCAGCTATAGTACTGGCCCTTACCCCAGCCTCTGGCAATAGATTCCACAACCCAATTATATGCTGAGTGAAAAAATATTTTATTTGTTTAAACTTACCACCCCTGAGTTTCATGGAGTGTCCCCTAGTTCTAGTACTAGCTGAGAGGGTAAACAACTGCTCCTTGTCTATTAGTTCCACACCACTCATGATTTTATAGACCTCTATATCTCCTCTCAGTCGTCTCTTCTCCAAACTGAAGAGCCTCAACCTACCAAGCCTCTCCTCATACGGAAGCTCTTCCATGCCCTTGATCATTTTTGTTGCCCTTCTCTGTACCTTTTCTAGTTCAGCTATGTCTTTTTTGAGATGGGGTGACCAGAACGGCACACAATATTCGAGGTGTGGTCGCACCATTGATTTGTATAGAGGCATTATGACATCCTCAGTTTTATTCTCTATCCCCTTCTGAATAATTCCTAACATTCTGTTTGCTTTTTTGCCTGCTGCTGCGCACTGTGGATTTCATTGTATTGTCCACAGTCACCCCCAGATCCTTTTCCTGAGTGGTAACTCCTAGCTTAGTACCCAGCATTGTGTACGTACAGTTTGAATTATTTTTCCCTACGTGCATCACTTTGCACTTGTCCACATTAAATCTCATTTGCCATTTAGATGCCCAGGCACCCAGTGTCGTAAGATCCTGTTGCAGTTCCTCACAGTCTGCTCGTGTTTTAACTACCTTGAATAACTTGGTGTCGTCTGCAAATTTGATCACCTCACTCTTAACACCCTTTTCCAAATCATTAATGAATACATTAAACAGCACCGGTCCCAATACAGATCCCTGAGGCACACCACTTTTTACATCTCTCCATTGTGAAAACTGACCATTTAGTCCTACCCTTTGCTTTCTATCTTTTAACCAGTTTCTGATCCATAGTAAGACACTACCTCCTATCCCATGACATTTTCATTTTTAAATTAAACACAGGTCTTTGTCTGCCTCTATCTGTGTGTATGTGTTTCTAACTGTGGGTGAGGTCAGATGAGCTGCACAGGCCTGATCCCTGCGAGGCCCTGTGGCAGGCAATCGGCTTTACCACACTGCGGGGCAAGCACAGGGAGCTGGGTTTACGAGTGCGAGGAAGCTGGGCAGCCTGCTCCATCTCAGAGCTTAGATGCCAAGCACAGGAACAGCTGCCTGGCCCTACCCCACCTCCCTCCTGCAGCCCAACTGAGAGCCTGCCCCTGACTGTGATGTGGCGGTGCGCAACAGGCGGTAGCACCTGTCACAGCCCTGCAGCCTTGCTCAGACTGTGGCAGGGCAAGCACACCCGATCACATAGGTTGCCCTGCCTTGGGCAGCCTTACTCCACTTGGGATTTTCCTGAGAATGTGTCATAGAGCAGCCAGCTGTCTGCCCTGCAATGGGCCCTGGGGCAAATATTTGCAATGAGGCTGCCCTGCAATGGGGCGGGGCAAATGGGGGCACACAAGCCACTGCATCACGTGGCTCGTTTGCCCAGGGAGGGGGTAAGGCTACCCAAAGAGCCTCCCCATCCCGTCCCGTGTGGCTGCACCCCTGTAAGGGACCCCCATGTAGTGAGCAAGGCCAGATCATTATGCTGGAGCTGCTGCCCATTGCTGCTGAGTCACAGAACAATGGTGAGTCATGGAAAAAGTGAGAGAACCCAGGCACACTCAGTAATGCAGGACCACAGGAGGACAGGAAACTCTAAACAAGAGCAGAGAGGAATGTGACTGGCAGGACAGCCCTGCAGTTGACCCAAGGGCATAGGAGTAATTATAGAGGGGAGGGGGAATGCATCCCCTGCAAATTTCCTTCCCCAACAATTATATTTATTTATAATAAAATGTGTATGCTGCTAAAAGCATCTCGGGGCAGCTAACAACATATTAAAACAATTTAAATCAGTAATAATAGAATTTAAAACACTATTAAAACACAATATAAAAACAACCTACCCCACCACCCTAACCCAACCTACCCACCCCCTCTCCCTCAGGAAAAGCACGGTGGAAAGAGGGGAGGTCAGTAATCAGGTGGACCTCCAACGGGAGTTCCACTACCGCGGTGTGGCCACAGAGAACACCCTCTGCAAGGTCGACACCCGAGAAACCCAGGGGACCTCGAGGAGGGCACCCCCGACTGACTGCAGGGGCCAATCCAGGACCCGGAGGGTGAGGCGGTCCCGCAGGTAGGCAGGGCCCAGGCCGTTCAGGGCTAAAGGTCAACAACAACACCTTGAATTGGGCCCAGAAGACTATAGGCAGCCAGTGCAGAGAGCGAAGTACTGGTGTAATATGCTCGCGTTGGCCTGTCACCGTTAGGAGACAAGCCACCACATTCTGCACCAGCTGCAGCCTCCGAACCAGCACCAAGGGTAGCCCCATGTAGAGTGTGTTAACAGCCGCGGCTCCCCCTGCAGGGCATTATGGGCAGTGCCCCCCAAAGCCCTGCGGGGGTCACCGCCGCAGCTTTAACAGTTTAAAAAAAAAATAAAAAAATGCGCCGCCGCTTATGACAGCTACAGCAGCCTCTCAGAGGGATGAGGCCGGAATCTGAATAAATAAAAATCTCTGGGGTGGTGGCAGCGGGTAAGAGACCAGTAAATAAGTGGGTAACGGGGTGCCAGGAGACTGGGGTGAACCCCAATGGGCTCTGTTATGCCACAGGGGCTACAGCCTTCCATTGTCCTCAATGGGCGCAATGGAAGATCTCGCCAGGGCGGTCGCGCTGACAGCCCTGGCGAGATAGCTTCGCTCGGGGGACTGAGGAAGGGGGAGCAGCGCGCATGCGTACTTCCTCCCTGCCTCATGTCCCCCGAGAAAGTCATGCCGCACGCAAGTTCCAAATCCCGGCGCTGCCGCTCCCGCTGAAAACAGGAGGAGCGGGACGGAGCAGTCTCACAGAGACTGAGCAAGGTAAGCTGACTGATCCTTCCCTCCCCCACCTGGCCTGTACCCGACCTCCCCACCCGCAGGGGGGGATGGGTGTGGAGGGGGGCCCCC
>QEPC01004304.1:3202847-3243672 GCA_003113815.1 Sphenodon punctatus | reverse complement strand
GGATGAAAATGAGAGATAAAGCTTGGTGTCATCAGCATAATGATGACACCGTACGCCAAACTCCCTAACAACCTCCCCCAAAGGCTGCATGTACACACTGAACAAGAGAGGGGACAAGATGGAGCCCTGCAGGACTCCACACGTGAGGCCCCGGTGAGATGAAAAATCACCCAGGACCACACGCTGGACTCTCCCAGCCAGGAAGGAGTGGAACTATTCAAGAACAGTCCCGCCAATCCCTGCCCAGTCCTGCAGCCGAGTCACCAACAACTCATGGTCAACGGTATCAAATGCAGCTGGGAGATCTAATAGGATCAACAGGGTTGAATGACCCCGGTCCAACTCACGGGATAGGTCATCAACCAAGGCCACAAGTGCAGTCTCCGTGCCATATCCAGGGCGAAAACCTGACTGCGAGGGATCGAGAAAGTTGATCCAGTCAAGATGTTCCTGTAATTGTTGAGCCACCACCCGCTCAATAACCTTCCCTAAAAAGGTACGGTTAGAGACCAGCCAATAGCTGGCCAAGACGCCGCATCCAATGATGGCTTCTTGAGCAGGGGCCGCACCAGCACCTCCTTAAGGCAGTCCGGCACCCTGCCCTTCCCCAGGGAGACATTGACAATCCCCACCAGCAATGGCCCTAATGTCTCCTGCCTGGCCTTGACCAGCCAAGACAGGCATAGGTCTAATTCACAATAAGTGGCTCAAACAGACCCCAGGGCATCCCCCGCATCTGAGGGCGACACATTCTGAAATTCATCCCACAAAACAGGACAAGACGGGGCTTCTACTGCCTCTGGTTCACCCACTGCTAAAAGTGTTGCGTCAAAACTGTGGTGGATCTGAGTGATTTTTATCTGTGAAAAAGTCCACAAACAAATCACAGCGGGCATTTGATGACTCTAAATCCAGGCAGAGGGAGGCTGGACTGACCAGCCCCCTCACCACTCAGAAAAGCTCTGCCGGGCGTGACTTAGCAGACGCAATGAGAGCAGCAAAGAAAACTTTCTCCCAAGGGAGATCCACACCCACTACTACACCCCCTGCCCTCCTCTTGCATCGGAGGGCAGTTCCCCCTCCCCCAGGGGTTGCACCCCTCCCTCACACCAAGGGGAGCTGCCCCTCCCCCCATACCCAGTCCCTTCATCCCTCACCCCCCCAATACCCCCCTCCCCCCTATCCACCCGTCGCCCCCTCACATCGGGCGACACCCCTCCCTCCATATGCCCCCACCTCACATTTGGGCACATATGTCGGGACCTCCCCTTCCAACCCAATCGCTACTCCCAACACCCTCCCAGCTTCTGGCTCCCACTGCGGTGGTGGGGCTAACAGCCCAGCTGGTGTCCCTGGCACCCAGCGCCCATGCTAGTCCAGGGTTCCGGCAGCAGCAGCAGCGTGATGGTAATCCCACTCGTTGGGGTGTCCGCCTCCACCTGCCAACGGCTTTTCGACCGCCGCCCAGAGGTCACCATCCTCAGGACTGCGCCCCTTTATGGCATTAGTGGGGGAGGAGAGGAGAATGACACAGCTGCAAGGGATCCAGGCAGTTTGTGCAGCCAGCTCTTGCAGGATCCCTGCCCAGCCCCCTCCCCAAGAGACAGGGCAGAGCTTACATGGGTCAGTATCCTCCCCAATTTAGCACAAAGTTACTCCCATGCCCAGGGGCCCTTCACAAAGGAGGCCAAACACCACTGATGTTCCAAAAGCAAATAATAAACTGCTCTATTAAGGTTAATGAAGGACTACTGAACTATTTACACAAGTTGAGGTTAAAGTCTCTCAACGGTTCCCCCCCCCCCCCTCTGTTGTTGGATAGTAACAGTTTAATCAATTAAACCCTTAACATTCAGGATGGCAAGTTGTTCAGGTAGCCAGTTCAGGTGTTCCTAAAGCCAGCCACTGTGTCTCCTTTCTGGCTCAAATTGGCTCCACAAATCTCCTCTGCTGAGATTCCCTTGTGACTATCAGCCTTCCAGCCACAAATTGTGCTCTTCTGCACTGCCGGGCCTAGTCCTGTTGCCTTAGTGCAACAGCCTTGGAGTTGAACCCTCAAACAGCTTTTGATGGCAGTTTCCCTCATTTACCTTCAGAGCTTGGTAACTTTCTCACTGCCCGTCTCAGAAGCTGTTAGCCAACTGACCTCTGCCTCAGAACCAATCCCTTTAAAGTCCCCAAGATTATGTGGCAGGTGCTGAAGCCAGCTTCCTATTGGTTACCACTGTCCCTGGGTTCCAGTGTTAAAATCAAATAATAACTGGGCTCTCTGATGCTGTTATTCCTTTGGGTGATACCATTTACCCTGTGGCCTAACCCATGATTTGTTATATGTAAAGCGCTCCAAGTGCCATGGCAGGGTATGGTATGGTAGAGTATTTATTCAGCTAGCTTTCGCCATAGCCACAAGACACATATTTGACAAAAAAAAAATACAAACAACATCGATATCAATAAACAATACAATAGCACGATAATGCAAACCATAATAATGTTCCTATAAGTGCCAAATCATTTTTAACACGCCCCGTCTGTAGCTAATACAGAAATAAAGAAAGAAAAAAATCTTACAGTTAGAGCATTGCCTAGCTCTTCTGTGGGGGTTACTGCGGCAGAGTTGTCCCCGGAAATAACGATGAGTTCGAGCTTAGTACTCATAAGCCAGATAGTTACGGTCCCTAACCAATATATTTAGGCTAACCAATTTATAGCCAATACCTAAATTTATTCAGTACTTCTCCAATAATTCAACAGTACTACACCCAACATTCCTCAAATCAGGGGAAATTGGCTACCAACACCCCTAAGGGATGCCTGTAGAACTTCCCTTCTTTTTATCATCAGGCCTACAAACATAGCCACTGTAAGCAGGTCATTGGATGCAGTCAGGGTAGATAGAGTGAATATCGATCTCTCCTTCTTAGGCCTTGTTGTCTTTTCCCATATTGGGGATAGCCATACCGCTCTGACTGCGATAGTATGGACAAAATAACATTTGATGTTCAGTAGTTTCGATCACCCGCATAGAGCAGGTACAATAACGGGATTCATACCGAGTTTTTGAAAATCTGCCATCCAAAACTGCAGATTGAATCAACTGGAACCGTAGCTGGGTATAGTTTCTTCTTAAAACCCTATTATTCAATATATCCAAATAAGGTTCCATGATGAAAAGTAGCTTAATTGACCCCAGATTGGGTGCAGCTTTCCACTGCTTTACCAAGGAAAGATCTTCTTGTTTGGCAATATCCTTAGATCTAAGGTCAATTTCACTTTTGATACCAGCTACTGATTTCCCCAGGAAATGGGCAAAAGAAAATCCTAATCCCCGTAATAGAATGGCCAGGTAATTTACCCAGGGATAGGGACGGGCCCCAGTATGGTTTAACTCCTCCACTAAACACGAAACTGGGAGCGAGTCCTGCTGCTGAGTCATTAGTAGCAACCAGTATCGGATTAGGGCCATTCGGGCATAATGTACAATAGACAAGACACCGGTTTCAGCCCGCAGTACTGCCCCCGGAGTACCATTGCCCACTCCAAGCAGCCTACGAAGAGCATAGTTCTGAACTCTTTCTAAGGTAATAATATCTGGAAAATGGATAATCTCCAGTCCAAACATCAACTTTGCGTGGATTTTAATTGAGTAGGTTTTCAAAAAGGTAGATACCACAATAGCTCCTGACTTATTAGCAGCCTTTAAAAGGCTGCCAGCAGTTCTTCGTGCCTGGACCGCTCTATTTTTAACATGGGATGCCCAAGTTCCTTTGGAAGTAAAAACAGTTCCCAGATACGTAACTGTAGTTACAAGCTTGAAACTAATGCCGTTAATGACCCAGTTGGCAGTTGAGACTCTGCCACCCACAACCAAAATGCTGGATTTCTTACTGTTAATTTCCAACCCATTAGACTGGCAATACTGAATTAGACCCCTAACTGATTCCTTAATTCCCTTTTCGGTTTGGGAAAAAAGAACCAAGTCATCAGCGCCATGGAAGGGGGGTGCTATATAAAAAATGATGATGATGATGATTGATTCCCAAATGTCACAGTGACAAACATTGATGATTCCTTTCCCCACTTGGCTATTACCCCCCTCCCCCCACACCTCAAGGCCACCAGCAGCAGCAGTGGACTGCTAACGCACACCGAAACCCCCCTGAGGTCTCATGAGTTCACCACCTAGCCTGACATCCTGTCTGCGACAGTGCGACTGTCCAGTTTCAGTTGCTGGAGAAGAGATCAAATGACCAAGTCACCATGGTGTGACCCATTTCCTGCTATTCACTTCCAGCCCCTGATAATCAGAGGTCTCATCCCCTAACCAGCTTGACTAGTAGTCATTTATGGACCTATCCTTATTGAGACTCATAACATCCTCCAGCAGTGAGTTCCACAGCTTTCTGACCCCTCCCTGGGAAAAAGCCCTGCTGAGATTCACATTGTCCCAGGGCCCTCACATGGGCCTCCTGTTTAAAATGCATTTCTATTACTTTATTTTTTGTTAATTTTACCAACTCTGAAAGTGAAAGGGAGAGTAGTACACCCAAGTCACAAGCAGGCACTGTACAAGCTTTTCCATTCACTTCACCCAAGTCCATCAGCACTTGCCCATTCAGATGAAAGTCCCAATGTTTACCCAGTCCAGAGCTCCCGTCACACAGATGCTCCTCAGTTCCAACCCATGGCCCATCTGCTATTACAGCCTTCATCTTCCACCCACTCCATTTCTACTAGTGACCCTCAGTCCTGACCTACAGCCCCAGAATTATCCTAGTCCCAGTTCTTTCCTGAAGTCATCTCCCAGTGATAGCTACATAATGGTGACTGAGAAACACTGGGTAAAAACAAATGTGCAGGTGGCGAAGCGGATCCCCAGCCCAGCCTGGAGTGGAAAACCCTGGGTGTCACTCTCTGGGTTGGCGAGTGGCACAAAACAAACATGCCTGCCACCGGGAGAGTCATCCCATTGCCTGCAGGACATGGGGCAGATTTTACTTTCCCTTGTGTTTAAGGTTAGTGTAATCGCCTGCCTCCCAACACACCATTACCAACTGCAGAAAACAAGGGCCAACCCCATTTTCTGATGGCAGTGAAGTTCAGAAATTATACCTCCCTACTCCCATTAGGATGCCTTGATGCCCCTATTTCCACCAACAACAGTTGTTCCAATAAAAGATATCATTTGATCCACTTTGTCCCCCATAGCTCCTAATATTAGTGATAGAAGAGCCCCTCTCATGTGTCTGCGTTTGGTCTACGCATGTGGCAAAGCACATCAACAGGAAAACAGATGTTTGATGGTGATTGCTAGGATGGAAGATACTTCCTTTCCCTAAGAGTAGGCTACACAATGTCTGAGCTCCCTCCAGTTCTTGCAGGCACTGGATTGGTGAGTCACTGGAAATTTCCCAACTCTCCTCATTCCCATGGTATCCTTCAGTCCTGACAAAGGAAGGTCCTGAGCCCCAAAGCACTTGCTCCGGCTGAGCCCTATTTAATTTCCCTTTTGATTTTCCCTAGTGCAAGTTCTTTGAGGAGCAAAGTAGAAGTCTTTAAAAGAAGAAAGCAGCAGCAGCAGCGTGCACCCTTTAAGAACTCTGTTTCCTCTTGGTTGATCAACACGTCCCAAACATCTTTTGAGAGAGGCTAGTAACATCCTTTTCAGAACCCACTGCTGACCTTTCACCCTCCACACTGGAAGCACAAGGGTCCTTTTGTGTCAAAACCCCAGGTGCCCAATGTGCTCCCTGAGGAGTATCTGCCAGCACAGCCCAATATAGGGCTCTTTGTGCAGCTTGAGTGCTGGAACATCTGCCTACCAGGAGAACTACAGCTAGTCCTGCTCCTGTGCCAAGTAGACAGGGCCACCCTTTGGTTAAAGCCTCACGCAGCTCAAATTCTAAAGATGTCAAATTTCCTGGAATCCTGAGAGGCGTGGCAGCTAGATCCATTCTGAACACTCCAGTCCAGCATACATCTTCTGTGGCCACTGGCTCTGAGGAACACTAAATGCTTTATATACACCAATAATCCTAATCTCACAAGACCCCAGATCAACCACTGAGGATCACAACTATCATTTTAAAATCAGGAAAACTGCGACTCAGGTTTTAAAAACAGGGAAACTAATGACATCCCCTTCATGCGTTTTTCCCTCCCCTTCTTAAATTGTTTTAAGCTGATTTTTATATAGTGACTTATTGTAGTTTAAATGCTGTAAAGTGCTCTGAGAGCCATCTGGTGGAGGGGCGCTGTAAAATTTAAATGACTAATTATCAAGGTCACGGAGCAAGTCAGTGTCAGAGCTAATACAACCCCAGGGCACCTCTGCCCTGCTCTAATCGTTGGACAACACTCTCCTTTTAGATCCAGGAACAGAACCCAGGAATCCTGACTCCCTGTTCTCCAGCTCTACCCCACTAGAGCTCAGTCCTCTACCAGAGGCGGAGAGCTCTGTAACTGACAGTAATAAAGTTAGAGAACAGAAAACAGGAGTAGAGATGGAGAAAGCTGTTGGTTTTAGCCACCAGACGCCCATGTTTTTTTCCATGCTTTCCAGCATTTGGTCCTGAGCGCTGCCGAGACTCAGCATGTCACAGATGGAAGGTGGGGGCGGCTGTCAAGAGCAAGGCGTGGGACGACACTGACGCCTACTGGATGCTTCTGTCAGTACAGTAGCGACACCACATTGGAAGCGGGGAAAGTAAGGAATAAGAAGAGAAGTGTATTGAAAAAACGCACCTTGTGTGAGCCAAGGGAAAAAATGTCCCTCCCCAGTAACAGTCTCTGGGATAACTTGACAAGGCAGATCTGAGCTGTAGGGAGCTCATAAAAGCAGACTATGGGGGTGGGGGGTGGATGAGGGGATGGAATGCTTATTCCTCTAGTCTACAAAAGGGATTTTAGTGCCCCAGTGATTCTGCACTTGATGTCCAATGAGGCTGTAGCACATGCACCCATAATCAGGGTGAGGCATTCGGTGGCTGCCCCTGTGCTGTGGAATTCGCTCCCGGAGGAGGCTCGGTTGGCCCCCACTCTCCTGTCATTTCGACGGTTATGTAAGACCTGGCTGTTCTGACAGGCCTTTGGCGAGGGGTGGGGGAAAGTGTTTTGTTTTTCCCTGCATAATATGGAATTTTAAATTGTTTTAAATGTTTTATTGTTTTTATAGTTGTTGTTCGCCGCCCCAGGCTGCCCTGTGGGCAGGAGGGGCGGGATACAAATTTTATACAAATAAATACAAATTAAAAATTTCTGGGCTCCACCTACAAGTATCTATTCAGAACAGATACTGTTGGGGCCAAGCTCCGATTGCTGACTGCAAGCCAGTTTCAAAAACATTTTAAGGAAGCAAAATCAGGTTTCCATTGACCCTACTGCCAACGGGATCTTTTCCAACTTCCCAGCCGGAGTTTAGGGTATTCTTTGTGGTACACCAGGCAGCATAGGACTGCTGTGCTAAGTCAGTGTGAGAGCACAGGTGAGGAAAGAAAAAAACAGCAGCAGACCTACAGAGGAAGGGATTCTGAATTTGTCCGAGTTTTTCTGGCACATGACATGCTGTGTAAAGCAAGGGGCAAGGGAGCACCAGACCCAAGCATGCACAAGATGGGGTGGGCCCTCACTCCCTTCTTCAGTATGTAATGGGGCTGGGCTGGAAGCATAAAACCAGACCCAGGGAGGAGGGGCTGATATTTGTCTCACAGAGAGGGAAACATGGAGAATTCCTGGGCCAACTCCAGGGCATCCCACCCATCCTCATTCATGCAGGGTTAGTTCAGAGGGAGTAGGGGAGAGGTGGCTATAGAGAAGAAGGAACAGCTCCAATTTCCTCTGCAAACTCTATGGGTGAAAACAGACATGATGCTAACCACCCTTGGTGGTCATTTATGCATGTTGCAGGGCTGCATAGGGCACCAATACAGCCCTGAAACATGCATAAATAACCACCAAGGGTGGTTAAAGGGTGGTTAACGTCATGTCTGTTTTCACCCTATGTCTGCATTGCCACTCCCCTATTATTGTAGCTGCAACAGCTTCTCTCTAGCTACAGGGATTGCTTCACCCAACCCAAAAGGGCAAAGGTTTGAACTGAGGCTCTGAGTAGTAAGGATCCTGGTTCTTCCAATTACATTTGTCAGGTTGGCAGCACAGCTCCTCCCGAACAGTTATTCACCTCTCTTCAGCCCAATACCTGTGACCTGTGCTCTGATAACTCAGGGGAGTCACAGACTGAGACTCAGCACGGAACAAGAGAAGAAGAGGTAGCTTAGGCTAATGACATCCCCTGTCCCTCGGCTGTTTGTTATACATCAGTTCTACTATAATGCTTTAAATGGAGGCAGAGGGTGGGAAGGGAGCTTTAGGAAAGGGTTAATCTCAGCCAGGGCCTGATTAAAGGATTGGGGTCCCAAAACGAAATCCACCCAAGCCTCCAACAGATTAGGGGTGTGCAGAGAGGTGGCCAGCGTCAACATCAGAGTCAAGGTGGGGAAGGACAGGAGGAGAGCTTGGAAGAAGGTGGTAGTCAACTGTCTCTCCAGCTGAGCTGTGCCTGTGTAGCAGCTGCAGTACCCGCTCTGGAGTCCCACCGCATTGGTACCCTGCCTAGTACGCCGACCAGGGCCAGGCAAATGTGCACACACACTGGCTGACCCTGAGCAGGGTGGTGGCACTTGGAGCGAGCCTCAGTTTTGCAGCATATTCAGCATCATGGTTAATTTGTCCCTGTTCTCAGCCAGTATGGGACCCGGTTGGCTGATGAGGCCCTGGAAGCGTTTGGGGCCCTGGTTGCTCTCCCTGACAATGTGAGAGGAGGAAACTGGAGGCAAAATACAGTTTACTCCCATTTCCTTTTAAGATCCATCAACTGCAGACTGACCAATGCTGTGCAGGAAGCTCTGGACAGAAGGTGGCATGGAGGAATGAAGGGTTGCATGAATGACAACATGAGTATGAGAAGCAGGTGGCAAAACTCCCATTGACTACAATGGGGGAAGGACTTAGCCCAAAGACTCCTAAGAACCAACAGCTCTGCCATGGGTGAGACACCAACAGAAGTGACTTGCCATACAGAGGTCAGTAGCAGAGCTGGGAACAGAACCCAGACCTGAAATTAAAAGTGGACATGTCTTTCTGAAATACATGCCCTGGTCCTGATACAGGAACCCCTGGGGGTAACTTCTCTGGCTGGCGTTAAGCAGGAAGTCAGACCCAGTGATTCTCATGAACCCTTCTGACCTTAACATCTAGTCCAGGGTCCTAAGTCCTGAGCCACTCTACCTCTCTGAAAGGCTCCCAGGGCTTGGAGAATTCAAGAGAGAAGCATTTCCCCTCGACACAGGCTGCACTAATATTAAAAAATTAAATAAAAAATAAATTGCAAAACCATGCTGTGTAGTTAGCATGTTTATGGAAGATAATGCCAGGCTCTCTAGGCATACACAGCTCCCTGTTCATAAGGGCTGAAGAAAGAAGGGAAAATGGGGGGAAGAAAACAAAGAGAAGGACCTTCCTGCCACCCAAGGTGGGGGGGGAGAAGGGGGTTCAGCGGGGGAAGGAGAAGAAGTAGGGGGCAGGTGGGCACAGCACAGCCGCCATGGGGGCCATGAGGTCAGGAGCCAGGTCAAGGTAGGGGGTGTGCCAGGTGGGCATACCTGTTCAGCTGGGATGGGGGGGGCATCCAACCTGCGTTGCGGCCTGGGACCCACGTGACTGGGCAGGGCAGGGGGGTATTTAACGGTCCAGTTCACCATTACCTCGTGGCCAGGATGCAGAGACAGCAGAATCTTTCTTCCCACCCTAGAAGCTAGTGCATATTTTTAGATTGTGCCAGCTTCCCAGGGTGGTGCTGCATGTGGCAGCCAGCCACCCATTTCTGGGAGGTCAGGAAAGAATTCCCCCACTCACTTGATTGGCTTTAGCGGGAGGGGGGGGGGGGAGTTCACCTTCCTCGTAGCACCTGAACGGAGAGAGAGCTTGGTCGTTAGTCAGGTCGGTGTCAGGAAGTTGGTACTGGTCACAGCACGATCCCGAACAGCAAGTCTGCCCTAGGGGGGCAGTAGGGTAAGGAAGGCATCCTGGGGGACGGGGTGTCGAACCATGGTTAACTCAGGCTTGCCCAGCTGGGGGCGCTGCAGTTTGGCATCTGGGATAGGGAAGGCACAGCATGCTGGGCCTCTCAGCCGGTGGGCTGGGCCTCTCCTAGTTCCTGCTTCCCCCTTCTGGACCCCAATGGATGCCTGCAGGCCAGTTGCCAGTAAAAAGGCCAAATGGCAGCCCTGCCATTCAGAAGGGCATACGTGGTGCTGAGGGCTGGCTGTCTTGGGCAGGAGACGGGTTCTGCTCCAGAGGTCAGACCCGAGAAAGCACACAGCCCAGAAGATGGGCACTAACAGTGGGTTGGCTGGCGGGACTGAGTGGGTGGGGATGCCCGTTCATGATATGGGATGACTGAAGGACGTCTGGATATTTAGTAAAGCTGTGGCCCATATTTAACCCCAAGAACGTGTGTCAGTTTCTTCTTCCTATCTCCCGTCTGCAAAGCTTTACTTATGCTGTTGGCAAGGAGGGAGAGAAAGCACAAGCCTTTCATGGAGTCTGTCAGGGCCTGACTCAGCTGCAAGAAGTCCTCAGATTCATAGATAGTCTCCTGGCACTTTGGAGAGTTGCACCCCTAACCCCTGCTCCCTCCCACCAATAACAGTGAGGGCCTGGGCAGGGTCTCCCTATCATCCAGTCAAGGTGCACTCTAGGATGACTAGTGCAGGATCCAGGGAAGCTGGAGCGGGGTGCGTTGGTCCCCTTCTAACAGAGCAATGTTTGATATTGGACACACACAAAGATTGACCAGCCATCCTCACCTCGGTCTTGTCTGGATGCAGCTTCAATCAGCTTGCCCACATCCAGTCCCCAACCGCATCCAGGCAATGGGTAAGCACCGAGACTGCAGGACCTGGATCAGATGAAAAGGAGAGAGAGAGCTAGGGGTCATCCACCTCACTCCAAATCTCCAAACAATCTTGCCCAGGGGCCTCAGATACACATTGAACAGGAGTGGGAACAAGATGGAACCCCGCGGGACCCCACAAAGGAGCTCCTGAGGGGATGACAAGCCACCCTCTTGGTTCTCCCAGCCAGGAATGAGGCAGAACCACTCAAGAGCAGTCCTGTGCACCCCAGCCAGGTCCCACAGCCATGTCAACAGCATCCCATGTTCAATGGTAACAAAGGCCGCCAAAAGATCTAACGGAATCAGGATACAATTTTCCCTGTCGATTTCTGAAGTGGAGATCAACAACCAAGGCCACAAGCGCCGTCTCAGTGCCATGCCCAGGACGAAAACCTGACTGACATGGGTCCAGGAAACGGATAGCATCAAGATGTGCCCGGAGATGCAAGGCAACCACCCGTTCAATAACATTCCCTAAAAAGTGAAGGTTAGGGACAGAGTGATAGCTGTCAGGGGAGTCAACATCAAGAAATGGTTTCTTGAGCAGAGAGTGAACTCCAGAGACTTCTGAAATAAACCCTCCAGAGACTTCTGGAATCCTATTGGAACTATTAGTCATCCATTAGTCTCTGGGGGCAGACCATCCAACTGGTCCACCACCCCAACAGGAGCAAAGGAGGGCAGGGATCTGGGCCTTCAGAAAGTAATGGTCCAACCAGGACAATGATGTCCTAATGACACTCCCAATAACCGGAACCTCTGTTTCCAGGCCAGTGCAGAAGGTAAGGTCCAATGTGTGTCCAGCCTCATGTGTCGAGCCAGTTATTATCTGGGATAGGTCCATGGTTGCCATGGCAGCCATAAACTCCTGCTCCACCCTGAATGACTAGCCTCAGCCTGTATGTTGAAATCACCCAGAACAATAAGTCTGTGAGATCTCAACGCCACCCCTGAGACATAAGAACTGAGTCAGACCAATGGTCCATCAAGCCCAGCATCCTGTCCTCCGACAGTGGCCAATCTCGATCACATGGGAGAAGTATCAGCAGTCACAATGGGCAATCCATTTCCCGTTGTTCACTCCCAGCTCCCGACAGTAAGAAGTTCATCCCGTAAGCTACTTGGTTAATAGCCATTAATGGACCTATTCTCTAAGAACTTATCCAGTCCTTTTTTAAACCCAGCTATACTATTGGCCTTGACAACAAATTCTACAAGATAATTATGTGTTGAGTGAAAAAATACTTCTTTTTATTTGTTTTAAATCTGCCGGCAGCTAGTTTCATGGAGTGTCCCCTAGTTCTAGTACTATTTGAGAGTGTAAATAATCGTTCCCTATTTACTCGTTCCACACTACTCAAGATTTTATAAACCTCTATCATGTCCCCTCTCAGTCTTCTCTTCTTTAAGTTGAAGAGACCCAGCTTGTCAAGCCTCTCTTTGTACAGAAGCCAATCATCTCAGCTAGAGCAGTCAGAGAGTCGGCTGTGTAGCAGGGTGGTTGGTACACCAGCAGAATTTCCAATCTATTGCCTGTTTTATAGTCTATTCTAGTATCTTCCCACGTATTGAAGTCAGGCTGACTGGTCTGTAATTTCCTGGATCCTCCTTTTTAGGGACAATTTTTGCCCACCTAGTCTTCTAGCACTTCACTTGTTTCCCAAGAATGTTTTAATTTGGCTGCGATCCAGTTCCTACTAGAACCCGCAAACACTGAAAGACTGAGCTCAGGGTAAAGGAGCAGAGATGAGGGGATGCAAATCCATGGCACAGATATATGATCTGGAGCCTCCTCTTCTTGAGCACACCCCTGCTCCCAACTTCTGTGCAACCTTCCCAGCTTGTACTAATTTTCACAGTGGCCACTGGGAGGGAAAAGGTTCCCCACCCCTGTGAAAGGCTCAGAAGTAGAAAAAATGAACAAATTCTGTATTTTTTTATTTTTTTTTAAATTCATCATGTCTAAGGACTGACTCATGATTTTTGGTTGGTGCCCTAACAATTCTGCTACAGACTGGACAAACAGCACAAATGCTGCCAAAGTATAAGAAAAGAACACTCTCCAAGTGTTTTTACACGAGCAAGGCTGTGGCCGCTGAGTGGAGCAGCTGTGGAACAACGATGCACGTGGAGTGAGTAGGGAGGGATTCTAACGGGTGGCTCCCAGGGTGACCGCACAAGCATCCACCACACACTCCTGTCACCACAGACTGACCCTGTAAACAACTCCTACGGGCAGCTGTTCCCCATCCCTGCAACACCCCCACCCTAAGCCCCACCCAACTACCTGCCCTCTGCCATGACACAGACACAATGGAAACATAAAGCCACACCAGCCAGTAACACCTTTATGTTACTGAAGGGGGAGCTGTTGCAACTGCTGGTAGGCCCGGGCAACAACAGAAGGGGTGTGGGGGACAAGCAGGAAGCTGCTGTCCTTCCTAGCATTGGCTCTTCTCTTGTGGGGGGTTGTTGTGCTTTCAGCCAACCTGGTGCCCTTTAAGAAATGCACAGGGAGCTCCTGGCAGGGCCGTGGGTGAGACCAGGGCGGTGGCTGGATGTGGACCTGTCTGCTGGCGTGGGTGAGCACCCCAGTTCGTACAGTCGGGATGCATGGATGCCTGCCCCCGATGCACTCTTTTGGCTTACCCCGCACAGGGCACTCCAGATTTTTTGGCAGTGCCCCATGAGTGGGTGCTGCGTGCCTCACAGAAGTGTGCATCACCACCTTCAAATGAGCAGCTGGATCCATGCTTGATGGATGGCCACGCATGGTAGCGTCTTGCTTAAAAGCACCCTCCATCTGTATCTGATGCATTTTCTTTCCTAACCCAGAGCTGATATGTTCCCGTGGCCCTTTCCTCAACCCACCCACACCCTCATCTAGACTGTTGCAAAACAAGACTATTAGCAGAAGCTGCCTGAGATCCAGGCTGGTGGAATTTGCAGTTTTGTTTGGCTAAGATTGGTATGTGCCTTCTAAAACTATGTTTCTCATCACTGGGACTCCGTCACATCTGTAAAAATGAATGGGCTCTGCTAGAAAGGACACCGATTGGCCATAGGTGCGGCCTGACCTCTCCCGAACGGCCACAGGGAGTAAGTGTCTCAAAATAAATCGCAGGCTACTTAAGAACACAGCGGTCCAGTAACGGGCACGACATCCATCATTCGAACTACTTTGTCTCTCGGTTTCTCAGCGAGAGCTCCTACATCATTTGCTTTTCTAACCCAAGCAGCACGTCTGGCTCCCCACCATTTTAACCCCCTCCGCTCCTACCATGTAAAAATCACGCTACAGCATGAGGCTGCTGTTTGGGCGGGGACAGGAACGAAGCCTTTCCGTGTGCTGAGTCTCCTCTCCCCCATCCCTACTCCCGAGGCCCGGGCGAGCGCTCTATCCCCGCGGCGCCGGAAGCGGCTTGCTCCGCCCCCGGGGCGGCGCTGAGCCCGGCCAGGCCCCTCCCCGGTGGCTGTGCCGGTGGTAGCGATGGCGGCGGCGCCGGTTCCGGACGTGGCCTCGGCTTCCAGCGCGGAGAGTTTCGAGGTGCTGCACTTGCACCTGGCGCTGCGCGTGGAGTTCGGGCCGCCCCGGCACGTGGAGGGCTCGGTCCGGCTGGAGCTTCGCTGCCGGCGGGATGGGGTGGCCGAGGTGCGCCTGGACTCGCACCCCACCCTGCAGGTGCAGAGCGTCGGCCTGGAGCTGTCGGAAAGCCGCTCCGGAGCCGGGGGGAGCCCGCCGCAGCTGCGCCCGCTGCCCTTCGAGAGCTGCCCCTTCGCCAGCTACGGCTCCGCGCTGCACATCACCCTGCCTGAGCCGCTGCGGGGCGGAGAGACCCTGGCGCTGGAGATCGCCTACCGGACGGGCGAGGGTCCCGGGGTAAATGACGGGGGACTAGGCTGCCTCAACCCCATTGGGGCATGACAGGCATACGGGCCCGCGGGGGAGGGGGGGCTCTCTTGAAATTCTGAGCATTCTGGGGAAAGCGAAAGGAAAAGCTAAACTCTATCCTTGTCGAGACCGTGCGGGCTGTCCCTGCCCCTCGTTCCCCCTGCCTGCTGGCAACCCTGGTTATAATTGCCTCTTGCAAGCCCAGGCATGATTTAGCTCATTAACTCGATTAGCCCATTGGGAAAGAGCGAATTTATAGCAACTGTCAGCAAAATCTAAAGATGCAGGGCTTTTGAGCATCGTTTTCCTCCACAAGACACACCCCAACTACTCAAGAACTGGGGGAGGGGACTTGAGTGCTGGGATATTGGAAAAGTTTTGACTTCCACTCTTTTTCTGCGTGTTGGGGAAGCCCTTGGAGATGAAGTTCTGGGGCGTAGGTGTGAAAGCAAAAGGAAAAACTGGACCCTGGGAGGAAATGGTGTGGGACCAAATGCAGGATTATTGTCTTTATACAGAAGGCTGGCACATGCCAAGCAGAGACTTGCTTCCCGATAATGTAACTACTGAAGTGTTAGGCTACTTACCACTTACAGGAACAATGACAAGTTTCGTTTTGCCAGGAATGACTTTTCAGGCTTCGAGCTGTCTCTAATGACCACCACACCCTGACTGTTCAGCAAGCCTGAATTTATAAACCGAGAGAATAACAACACAACATCCAAGAAGGAACAAGCTGGTTAGAGGAAGAGCCTGTCCAAACATATGCTTTGAATTCTGATTGATGCTCAGGCTTAGTTCCAGCTAGTGTGCCGCCTTGCATCTTCTCGCTATCTGGGTGTTGGACAAGAAGTGAACATACTGAAATAGTTGACTTCTGTCACCTTTTGGCTTGAGGTCAAAGAAAAAGAAACGGCTGTTCTCTTAGGATGCTTAGCTAGACTTTTGAAATTTGATCTCCTTAAGAATAGATGTTGTCTGATTTGTGCCTAGAATCAATGAGATGGGGACGAAGTAGTTTAGGTGATACCTTTATTGGATCACCTTCTGTTGGTGAGACTATGCAAACTTTCAGTCCACACAGGGGCCTTCCACCATCCCTTTCAAGAATCAACAAATAAATCCAAACTCATTTGGACCAGATGCTGAAGCATCTAGAGGTGTGCAGGAGGGCACAATTTTCCATCACTGTTCTGCCTGCTGTTGTGAATATGTCCTAAAAGAGAAACCGTTTCTTTACACTTCTGGCTTTCCTTTGCTGAACAGGGCCTTTTCCTCTGGCTATTGGACCCCCAGCAGCAAAGAGCACCTATTAGGTAAGAATTCAGGTCAAGTCTCCCGGTGCTCATGTGAAATTGTCTTTTTTTGTCTCTTCAGGTCTCTTGGCTTACTCCTGAGCAGACAGCAGGGAAGCAGAAACCATATTTCTACACTCAAGGCCAAGCTGTCTTGAATAGATCTTTTTTCCCTTGCTTTGACACTCCTGCAATTAAAAGTACATACTCAGCTACAGTAAAGGTAAACTATACCCTTTGGTTTAAGGAAGCAGATCCATCTCTATACTTTATATTTTGGGGGGTGGAAGTGTCAAAGGAACATCTATTCAGGAGCCACTGAAAGGAGAAATCTTGGGGATTTTTCAGATAGCTAATCCCATGTGACACTGAGAAGTGCTGTGTATGGATTTTATATCTGGTGTTTCTTGCACTGAGAACACAACAGAAAGCTGTAGTCTTCACTCAAAGATTATTACAAGCTCAGGGATAAATCACGGCTGTGTGACTGGTGCAGCCAGACTGGGCCTCGCTAGCAAAGCAGCAGCTGTCACAGCAAAGTGCCTTAGTGGCCTGTGAGCTCCTTGAGGTGACTCTCTGAAGGGCCCTGTGCTTTCAAAGTATAACTCTGGTCAAAGTCTTTGAGTCTAGACTTCTATCACTCTGCTCCTGTGCACAAAACAGTGATAACAGCAGAAGCAAGCTTGTTCTCAGCAGGACTTGAGGGTGGGGGCAGGGTTTTTTTATTTGAAGTGTTGGGAGTGGGAAGACGAGCAGGACAGGATGAGTGCAGGAGACAGTGTCTCCTTTACAGGCCTCTAGTTGGTAGGCAACTTTGGCAGTCTCAGCAACGAACCTAGCCGTACTCCCCTCCCCACCTCCTTGACTTGTCATTGGGAATTAAACTGACTATGTTGCAGAAAAAATGTGTAATAGAGAAAAAGTGCTTTAGGGACAAATGTGAGTTTTCTAAACACCAGAAAATGACTTTCTCAGCATGCAGCTAGCAACTGAAGCAAAGTCCTAAAGATCTGAGACTCCCCACTAGTAATTTACTTAGAAAATACCAGTCATCTTCAAACGTTAACTGGTTTTTGGTCTCTCTCTCTCTCTTTTGGTTCTCAAGATGTAATGCATTTTACGTGGACTGTTGATGCCAGTTTAAGCTTAATGTTGTCCCTTGTTGCCGTTCCTTGTCTGTTTTGAGGAAAACCAAAATATTTTTCTCTGGTCTTCATGCCACGGAGATGTTTGAGAAAGCAAGTGCTAGGAGCATGCCCAACTTAAACTGTGCTCCAGTAGTACAGCTGCCATGACTGATTTGGCTGGACCTGCATAGCCAGAAGAGCCCCAACTCACCCCTGGCCTGGCCTGGTCAGGTCAGTGGGAGCATCCGTTCTCCCCCAGCAAAGGCTTTTTACTAGTTTCTCTGTTGCTAGGTCCCTGAGGGCTTCACAGCTGTGATGAGTGCAACTACCTGGGAGAAACAGGAGAAGGACAATACTTTTATCTTCAAGATGCCTCATCCAATCCCATCTTACCTGGTTGCCTTGGTGGTTGGTGACATAGTTTCTGCTGAAGTTGGGCCAAGGTAAGAGGTTTTCCTGTTACTATGGATGAATCATGCTTTTGCTTACATAGCAATGCATGCTGGGAAAGACTGACTGACCCCGATAGCAGATGCAGCTCTCTCCTCTCCCCTCTGTTTTGATCCCCATTGAACTCTTCCGCTGAACATTGGGTAGAGTTCAGACTCTTAGGCTCCCATGTGCACTTTCCCACACTGTGTATGTTTTCTTTACCTGTTTGATCTCCATTTCACACCAACTGCTTCCCTGGGATGTGTCTTTGGACAGAATTGGCCATGGATAGTTTGTTACACCAATGCCTGAGAGATGGGTCAGGGACAAAAGGTTAAGGGAAGGCTTATGGGGTGAGCTTTGAGGATGTGCTGGCCTAAAGCTTGGCATTAGACTAGATTACCGCAACACGTTCTACATGGGGCTACCCTTGGTGATGGCCTGGAGGTTGCAGCTAGTGCAGAATGTGGCGGCCTGACTGGGACGGGATGGCGTGAGCACATTACACCAGTGCTCTGTTCTCTGCACTGACTGCCAGTGACCTACCGGGCCCAATTCAAGGTGGTGATGCTTACCTTTAAAGCCCTAAAGGGCGTTGGCCTGACATACCTTAGAGACCGCCTCAACCCACGGGTTTTGGATCAGCCCCTGTGGTCATTGGGGAGCACCGTCCCTCGGGTCCCCCAAGTATCTTGGGTGTCGACCCTACAGAGGGTGTTCTTGGTGGCCACACCACGGCTGTGGAATGCCCTCCCGTCTGAGGCCCGTCTGTCTGCAGACCTCCCCTCTTTTTGTAGACGGTGTAAGACCTGGCTGTTCCGCCTGGCCTTTGGGGAGGGGGAAGGGGAGGGTGGGGTGGTGGGTTGTTAGATGCGGTATTATTTCTGCTTTTATGTATTACTGTTTTTAATTGTTTTTAGATGTTTTATGTGGTGTTGTACGCTGCCCCAAGCTGCCTGTGGCAGGAGGGGGCGACGTAAAAGCTGAATAAAATAAATAAATGAAGTGATCTGCCGGAGGGCAAGGACAAAAGATGTGATATTGAATCACACAACTTGTGTTTTGTTTTTTAAATAAAAATAATTCTCTGTGTGTTGAGAAATTCTGGGTGGATCTGAGCACATGGGCACTGGAGAGCTTAACAGGTAAATTAATTCCTCCCACCCCTGATTCTGAGTGGAACCACATGGATCAAAACAGAGGGAGGCTATAGCAGGATAACAAGTATTGGGGGAATTTTTAATAAACCTAGGACTATGAATAATGTGCGGAAGATTTCTAGTGAAAGAACCCAACTTAAAGGAAAAATCTGTTTTGCCTCAGAATTATTGTTCTCTTGGAACAACAGCAATTACAGCACTGAGCTAAGATGAAATGCACTCTTTCCAGTACTGGTGCAGAGCCACAGGAAATGCTTTGTTTGCTCTGTTAGAAGTGGCAGCAGGTAGAAATGAGTGTGCGGAGATAGAAAAAAGAAGCCCGAACCTGGCTTCCCTGTGGGCCAGAGTTCTGCTGACCCTCTTAACCAGTCTGTTTATGACTTTAAACAAGTTCCCCTTGTTCGCTGCAATCAGAAACCACTCTGAGGGCTTTTTGCCTTCCCCTGCAGAGTGAGGGTCTGGCTCACTACTTCAAGACACCAAGAGTTTTCTATGATTGTTCCCTGTTACTTCATGCTTCAGTGTGCTCTGGTCCATTCCAATCTCTGTCTGGCAGTTTTTTGTTATAGACTCAGTCTCTTGTTGAATGTTTTTGTGTGTGTGTGGGTGTGGTTTGGGTGTAGTGAATCCTGCATGGGTGCAGGGGACTGGGCTACATGACCTTTGAGGTCTCTTCTGGCTCTACAATACTTGTTTCTCTCCCCACTAGGAGCCGTGTATGGGCTGAACCCTGTCTGATTGATGCCGCTAAGAAGGAGTACAATGGAGTGATTGAGGAGTTCCTGACTGTTGGGGAGAAGCTCTTTGGACCCTATATCTGGGGAAGGTACTTTCCCGTTGGCGATTTCTCCTGGTGCCCTGGGGATGTTTTGTTGATTCTTGAGTTTCCAGGGTATCTAGGGGAGAGTGACTCTCAATGGCTGGGTGGGACATTTATTGCTGACCAGTTTTTCTTTGCCAGGTATGACGTTCTGTTCATGCCCCCCTCATTCCCCTTTGGGGGCATGGAGAATCCTTGCATCACGTTTGTGACCCCTTGCCTGCTGGCAGGAGACCGTTCCCTGGCAGACGTCATTATCCACGAGATCTCGCACAGCTGGTTCGGGAACCTGGTCACTAATGCCAACTGGGGGGAATTCTGGCTGAACGAGGGCTTCACCATGTATGCACAGAGGAGGATCACCACCACCATCCATGGTGAGTCTCCCGCTCTGCCTGGGAGCTGAGGCTGTTGTTGCTCTGGACTTATGTGCCCCCAACGCATGGAGGCCGAGAACCTGGTGTCCAAGTGTAGGCTCACTGACTCCACTGGGATACTATGAGGGCGTACGCAGAGTAGCTGGGAAGCTGAGGATAACTGCTCCCAAATGGTATGCCATACTTAGCATTCTTACAAGCAGCCTACTAAGGGGAAATGGATGTGCTTTTGGTAGCTATTTTCTTTTAAAGTAGTAGTATTTTTCTGCTTGATCTGTTTTTACACATGCAGTAGAGACCAACCCATCCAGGTGCTCTGGTGGAGATTGCAACTGTCTGGATGAGCAGGGTATCAGGGAAGTGTTTTGTAGCCATGGCCACCCCAGCCCCTGCCATTCCTGGGCTCACTGCTTCTCCTGGATTCTTTGGAGCAGGGATGGCCAAGAGGTAGATGGTGATCTACTGGTGGATAACAAGCTAGTCTCCAGTAGATCATGGTATGGGAAGGAGGACCTGCTCCTGAGAGAACATCTCGGGGGGGAAGTGGGGCAAGCACTCCAGGAAGGATAGGGGTTAGAAAAGCTCCTCCCGCGTGGCAAGGAAGGCTCTGTAAATGGGAGTGCTTCTCTACTCTCCTGAAACCAGTTGCTGAGGTGCCCTAGAGTTAGGATCCAGTGGGATGGGTCCCAGCCGAGAGCACCTATGCCATCAGGCAGGATCCTGGTAGAACACCTGAAGATGACACCTGAATTAAGTGGATCGCATGCACCGTAAGTCTGGCCACCTCTGCATTGGGCAGCCTGCGACAGGCCAAAGCTGAGGGAGCTGTGAGGGACATGGAGGGAACAGCTCATTTGGATGCTTTACCTGTCTATGGGACAAGCCATGCACCAGATGACTGAAACCTCTAGGTGACTGGGTCTGTACTGTATTAGTATATTTTACAGGAGCCCTTGTCTGCTGTTGAACACCAGTTCATCTCCTGCCTCATGAGAACAGTGGGAAATTAGACATGGCTTTAATAGAGATTCAATTCCCATGCCCTGTGCATCCCCAAATAGGGAAAGCCAGACTTCACACCCCTGACTTTTTTTTCCTAAGGTGATAAATAGGCAAAAATACCAATTTGAAAATAGCAAGCCACCTTTTATGCATTGTAAAATCTTGGCACCACCCTGTTTTTCCCTGCTTTGTACGTGCATCTTTTCAGAAGTGAAATTTTAGCTGAAATTTCCATTGTTCCATTGAGTGGCAGTAACCACTTTTCTGAGGACTGTACTACAATCACTTTCCCAAGTGCAAGTTTCAAAATGTGTTTTTTGCTACCTGGGAAACAAATGCCTGCCTGTTTCCTGTGCTCTTAGCATCAGTAAGAAATCCGTGCCACTCTGTAGAGCAGCAGCCTGGCTTAAGGGTTCAGTGACTTTTGAAGGTAGCTTTAAATTGTTGAGGAGAGCTGGCATTGTGCTTTTAGGCCAGGAGTGGGAGTGAGGAGACTGGACAGGACTTTCACACCATGCCTGAATTGTAGTACACAAACCAGGCCCCTTACTGGCCATCCCGTAGCACTTCCCCGTGTCGATTGGCTCTGTTCTTTGGGCCTAGGCCAGTGATTCACAAAGGTCAGCCCACAGGTGGACATCCCCAGTCCCTGCCAGCACAGTAGCTTTCTCCAGGGATGGGAGGGGGCATCCTGTGTGTGAATTATCTACAGCTTCCCCTGCATTAGTCATTCCTTTCCCAAGAGGTGAGCACGGTACCAAGGGGAACTGAAGCCTGCTTTGCTGAGGGTCCTATAGCCCCCTTGGCACTCCCCCAAACCCCCCAGTGAATCGTGTTTTACTGTTTAACATGCTTCCATGGACCACTTACCATCCACAGTTTGGGAGCCACTGTCCTAGGCTCTTTCCGGAGTAGCTACATTCCTGCTCCAGTAGCTTGAGACCAAGTTGCCATCGTTTAAAGGAATAATGACTGATCCCAAAGAACGAAGGCAGCTGCTTAGTTTCCTGCCTGGCTCCAATGAGAATGTATGCAGTGTCTTCACAAGCTAGCTTACTCTCCTGGCTTTGGTTTCAATCTCTGCATCAGGTGCTGCCTACACCTGCCTGGAAGCAGCTACAGGAAGGGCCCTGCTGCGCCAGCACATGGACACCACAGGGGAAGATCATCCTCTAAACAAGCTCCGGGTGAAAATAGAGCCAGGTGGGTACTGATACCAGTGGTCCTTGGGCATTCGTAGTGGCATTCTGGGCTCCTGGGGTGGAACAAAGTGTGACATGGCCCAGGAGCAAGCGAATCTCCAATTTGGTGCCCTGTACCAGAGACACCCACGCTTCCAAGAACTCAAGGCTCTAAGGCAGTGGCGGGGAACCTCCAGCTCATGGCTGTTTCTCTTTGACCCTTTTCCAGTTTCAAGATGGGGTCCATGGATCCAGCCCCTCCCCTCAAGCACAGAAAGGGTTGGCACAGGGGAAAGGAATGTAGATGAGGGCAGGCATTCAAGTATAGGGGATGTATCCATAGTCTGGACCTTTCCCTTCCTTCCCTGTTCTGAGCACCCCACGCCATCTCCCATCTCATCTGCAGAGCGTGTAGTAAAGTAGCTCATGGGAGGGAAAAGGTCCCTCACCCCTGCTTCGTGGTAACTGGCACCATCACTTCTCCGGCACCAGAGATAGTTTTGTAAAACAGGCTTTTGTGTTTTTATGACCTGCCAGGTGTGGATCCCGACGACACCTACAATGAAACCCCATATGAGAAGGGCTTCTGCTTTGTGTCCTACCTCGCCCACCTTGTAGGGGACCAGAGCAGATTTGACACTTTCCTGCAGGTACTGCATGTTGGTGCAGAAAGGATGAACCTCAAAGTTTGAAAGCATGTGATTGTGCTGCCCAGCTGAAGATACCTGCTGGTGCAGCTGCGGACTCCCGTGAATAGCTGAAGAAATTCCACAAATGCATTGCTAAGCATTGGAACCGAAGCACTCCTGGCGAGGCTGACCCTAAATGGTGGTATGCTGCAGTAGGCAGCGCAGGTGTCAAATTTGTACAAAATGATGGGAGAGTAAGGAATCCTCTGAGAGATCTCCCCTCATGCTGACTCTATGCACAGAATGGCATGGATGGGAGTCAGCTAAGTTTTGTGGAAGTAAACAAAGCCGCTCCAGTGGAAGGGCACTAGCTTGAGTTAAATATGCTTGGTGGGATCCAGTTTGCAGTATATTCAGAACAAAACAACAAGAAACTGCTACCTACAAGTAAAATGCTCCCCAATTTAATGACAACCACCAAAGAATAGGGGGAAACAAAACACAAACAAGCCCAGGAAACAGAGTACACCCAACGTTTCGCCCAAGAAAGAGGCTTCTTTATGTTGGTATATGCAGCATCCACAAGCTAATGCCTGCTGTATTAAGAACAGTAATTGACTATAAAGCCACCAGATGGCGCTGCTAAGTTTGAGTACATGGAAGGGAGATGGGATTTTGCAGTTGAATTCCTTTGTGTAACCACTTCTTCTTCCCTTCTCTCTTTGTCTCAGTCTCCATTTTGTCTTACTACTAGTTAGATGCAACTAAGGATCTGTGCCTGAGAAAGCTTAAGTAAAGTTCTGTTTTTAAACCTTCAGCTGCATTTGTCCTTACTGATTGCAAATCAGTTATTACTCTTAACACGTCAGGGGTGATAAGTTTCCTGGTCCACTGGTAGTGGAACTACGATTTTCTTAAATCTAAAAGAGACAATGGCAGAAGCAAACAGAATTTCAATATTATACACACAACGCTTAGGCTACAAAGGCAGAGAAATAAACACATTAATCTCCATACAGACATACTAATAACATACAGAATTAGAACTATTCTAATAGCTACATAGCTCCAAAAGGCTACTCAGTCCTCATAATAAAACAAATCCTGCGGTGGCTCTGGGGCAGACGGAAGTGTTCCAGGAAATGAAGGGGTCATCTATGCTATAGAACGCCCCTGTAGAAAATTATATGTGGGGAAAACCACAAGAAGTTTGAAAGTACGTATAACAGAGCATAGGAGCAAGCTAAAGAATCGCTCTCTCTTACAGCGCCTCTGGTGGAACACTATAATAAGATGCACAGAGACCAGAATCAGTTTTCTTTTTGGGGTATAGAAAAAATAGGTCCTCCTATTGGTCCAAAAGTCCTCTCTGAGCGAGAGATTTTTTTGGATAATCACTCTAGATACTGTGCAACCCCATGGACTGAATGATATTTTGGATGCTTTTGGATCGAGATACTCATTCATTGTATGTCTATGGAGCTAAAGTGCAATAAACCTACTAGGTCCTTCTATTGATCAACAAGTCCTCTTTGATGAGAGATTTTTTTGAATAATCATTCCAGACACTGCAACTCCATGGACTGAATGATACTCTGGATGTTTTTGGATAGAGATACTTAGTCACTGTATGTCTATGGAGTTAAAGTGCTACAAACCCACTATGTGACTTATTCAACCTTAATGTTTGTTCAGTTTCTTTTTTGTTTTATGTTTAAATGACTTTATGTAACATGACTGTGTAATTATCCATTTGAACCATTTTCGTGGTGGCTTGGGGCAGAAGGTTCTGTCCCTTAGAAGTTTTTTGCAACTATGTTTCTAGCCTAGATGGCAACAGGGAACTGCAGAGTTGGCCTGCTGGTAATTCTCTTTGTGTGGCTAATTAAGAAACAGCTGATAACACCATTGGGTCATGTGATCAACCATGGCAGTTCAGATGTCACTAGCAAGTTAGCTCCTTGAACTGGTTTCGTTTATGTAGCCTGTTAAGAAATCTAAAGGAGCTCTGAGGAGCCATGTAAGTATTAGAACGGTGTGCTGTATTTTGTTAAGAACCACGAAAGAACTCTAGTGAGCTTTCTGAGCAGTGTTACGTAGCCTGTAAAGAATTTTAGGAGCTCTGATGAACTATGGTGAGCTCTAGTTTTCTGAGGTGCACAGTGTGGTTTGTAAGGAACCCTGGAGGAACTCTAGTGAACTCTGGGAGTCAAATGAGATTTTTGGTTTAATCAGTTTTATAATTTGACTCTACACTGTTAATTCTAGGTTAGATTTCTTTATTAGTTAGGTTACTGCTGACTCTTGGAATTTACTCTCTTCATTATATTACAGGGTCTAACGATAGGAATTCTAGGCTTTTAACATGACTGGGAATCCAGCTTTCTAATTTGGCTCATTTAGTCTTGATTAGAATTCTTGAAGAGCTTCTGAGAGTGCTGACAACTGGGAAAGCTGGCCAGGAAGTTGAATTAGCTTTACCAAGGTATTTTACCTTGTAAGCGCCCTCTGTATGATTTATTTTGAGCGAAGTCCCTTTGATTCTTGTAACTTTGGGTATTTCCCTTTTGGGTAGATGTTATATTTTGTGAATATCTTTAGCCTGGACTGTTGGTCTTCTCTTTAGGCTGAGGCTTTCTTATTGTCCTTTGGGCTAGGAAGAAGTTCCATTGGCACCATGCCCTACAGCTGTATTCACTCATTATAAATTGGAGAACTGGGAGTTCCTTTGTTGGACCAGCAAGGTAACATGCTTAACATGCCTTTTGCCACTCTAAGAGTTTTGCTCATGTTTTATCCCATTAGTTGGGCTCTTTACTGTTCATTATTAGTCCTTTGTTAATGAACCAGCATTTTTATTACTGGCCCTTTGGTGGTCTTTATTGCTGTTTATTCAGTTATACACATTGTTTTGCTTTATGTTTAAATGACTTTATGTTAAGGAATGACACAAACTAACATAAAGAAATGACATGTCACTCGATGACAAGGAATGACTTTATGTTAATGAACCAGCATCTTTTACTGCTGGTCCTTTGGTGGCCTTTTTTGTTACCTATTCAGTTTCACACACTGTTTTGCTTTATAGCCATAGTCTTTTGGCTCAATGTTGTTTGTTGTTTATATCCTTTGTCCCGATTTTCCCAGAACACTTCCATCTGCCCCAGAGCCACAGCATGATTTGTTTTATTATGAGGACTGAGTAACCTTTTGGAACTATGTAGCTATTATAATAGTTCTAATTCTGTATGTTGTTAGTATGTCTATATAGAGATTAATGTGTTTATTTCTCTGCCTTTGTAGCCTAAGCGTATATGTGTATATATTGAAATCCTGATTTGCTTCTGCCATTGTCTCTCTTAGATTTAAGAACATCGTAGTTCCACTACCAGTGGACCAGGAAACTTGTCATCACCCCTGAAGAAGCCTCTTTCTTGGGCGAAACGTTGGGTGTACTCTGTGTATTGTTTCCTGGACTTGTGTTTTGTTTCCCCCTATTCTTTGGTGGTTGTCATTAAATTGGGGAGCATTTTACTTGTAGGTAGAAGTTTCTTGTTGTTTTGTTCTGATTTTACTGCTACCATATATCTATGTGTTTGTTGCAGTATATTCAGGACATTTTTTCCCCTGCAGGCTTATGTGAACCACTTCAAGTTTCAGAGCATCACAGCTGATGATGCACTGGAGTTTTTCCTGGAGTATTTTCCAGAGCTGAAGAAGAAAGGGGTGGACACCATTCCAGGTTAGCTTTGCTGCCTGTTCCCAGTTGTCTATTTTTCTGCGGATTCCACACTCTCTGCCCCTAATGATCCCTTAGCATGTGCCTCATGGACTAGAAGCTGTCACTTGTCCGTGTCTCCCTTCTGCAGCACTGTCTGAGGTTGCCACCTTCCTCACTAGAGTCCAACTTTTCACTTTAAAAATAAGTCTCTAGAACCCATAGTAATGAAGGGAACCTCCAGAATAGGAACCATGTATAAATGATGCCCAGGTATCTGCAGAGAGCCTGAAACACGGTGCACTGCCCAGCCAGTCTATGCCACAGAGCTTGGGAGAGTTCCATTCCTTCCTCTTGTTCCTCTCTGGGCTCATCAGGCAGCCAGCTAAGCTGCTTACTGGTGTGCTAAACTTGCATTTTGTTGCTGAATGCTGACCAGCTGTCTGCTCAGCTCTCCCCACAGGTGGCTGTCCCTGGGGTTAAGTCCACACAACACCCCCCAATGATGACTCTGCTCCCCTGTGGCAACCTTTTCTCTAATGTTACCCTGAATGATGCTTGTACGGTCAGGCTCTGGTACGTGTGTGTTGGGGCTAGAAACACTTGGGTAAGTGACAGCTCAGATAAGGAACCTTTGAATTTTTGTACCTGTAGCAGCTGTTCAGTTGGCTGCTGGGTCGTGTGGCTCTGAAGGAATAGTATAGCAAAGTGCTGAGGCAGGTACTTGAGAGTAAACAAGGGGACCTTTCTAAACAGCAGAGTCGCAACGCTACCAGCCTTGCTTCTGTATGGGCAAAATGGGCCACTAACCTGATGGCCCTTATGGTGATCTGTCCATGCATACTGGGCAGTCAGGTTCCCTCTCTCATTAGGGGAGAGGATCTGTTGTGGCGTGCTAGGTCTGAGAAGCTGCCCAGACTGATTTCACTGTGGGGTGAGAGAAGCAAGGATGGGTGGAATGTAGCAGCAACCCAGGAACAAGAGCAACAGCCTTCTCTCCTGAGTGGGACAGGACAGTAGTTACCTACCTGGAAGGCTAGAGGCCATTAATATGGGAAATGACTGTTTTGTTGGCTTCCATGTGAGGAAGTGTTTGCTGCTTTGTATGGAGTGTGTAGGGCCCTGGCTCTTAGCAGAGACACCTTGTGGAATCTGCAGTTCTGGATATTGTGGCCTGATAACTTATTCATCTGACCATTTGTAACAGTCAGATGGATAAATCAACCTGTATTACATATTTATCCTAGTGCTGAACAGATGTGATTATAAACCGGTCCCTGCCCCTAGCGAAGGGATGGAGAACCTCTGGCCTGGGGTGGGGTGGGGGGCAAATAAGGCCTACAGCTAGGTTTTATGTGACCCCTTTTTCAGTTTTTGTATTTGGCCCCTAGAATCCAGTTCCTACCTCCAAGCACTGAACAACTGAACTTGGGCTAAGGGAGCAGAGATGGGGGGCATGCACACAATCCATGACACAGATCTATGATCTGGACCCTTCCTTTCTTGTGTACCCCTGCTCCCAACATCTGTGTGCTTCTTGGAGTTTGTACTAATTTTTAAAGTGGCCCCCTGGGAGGGAAGAGGTTTCCCACCTCTGCCCTACAGACTTACAATCTAGAATGGCCAGGAGAGCGGAGACCAGGGGAAGGGGCACATAGGGAGAGACGGGAAAACCTTCATGAAGTTGCAGGTCCATATGCTCAGGTTTTGATCTGGAGTCACTGGGAGACAATCTGTGGGGTAGCCTTACCCTGAGAGAAGAAGCTTAGGTGTCTTTTCATTGTCATTGCTTTGACCGATTTTAGATGGACCCACCTCTTGGTCGGGTTCATATGTGCTGGGTGGCACGCCAGCGCACTTTCCGAGTGGGAGGGAGACATTCACACGGCAGGGGAGGGGTGTGTGCTTGCACCCACGCACCGCCCACACGTGCCTCCGCACGGAGCAACGGGGGAAAGCCCAGGTTGCTCCTTGTGGGGTCATGGGTGGGCAGTGTGTGGGTCACGGGAGCATGCCTTCCCCATGCTGCCCGCAGATGGGGGCCTGGGTCTGTGGGGGATGGGGAGACCCACGGGGGCACATCCCATCTAAAAACAGCCTTTGTGAAGCTGTTTGCTGAAGCCTTTCCTGGATTTAGAAGCCTTCATAGCGGCAGGTGTTTTCAGACAGGAGTCCAAAGAACTTGACCCAGCAGGTCTTCCTCCCCTTCTTCCTGCTGCAGGCTTTGAATTTGACCGATGGCTGAATACACCTGGCTGGCCCCCTTACCTCCCTGACCTCTCACCTGGTGAGACACTCATGAAGCCAGCTGATGTGCTGGCTGACCTCTGGGCAGCCAGCAGCCTGAACATGAAGGCGATTAAAGCAATGGACATCTCTGCTTGGAAAACGTACCAGCTCATCTATTTCTTGGATAAGATCTCGCAGAAGTCCCCTTTGCCAAACGGTAAGGCACAGTCAGCTCACCTGGCAGATGCAGTCATTAGACGAAGGGGCGGGGAGGAGGGGCTTGAATCTCTCATGTCAGCATCAGGGGGGTATTCGGTGCAATAGCCCAGTTGGATGCTGACTGGAAATCTCAAGAAGAACTGATTCAGTGAGAAGACGTGTGCAGGAAAGGGTGTTTTCTGGGTCAGCATATCACAGGGGAGTAACCTGGGGCATATCTGCTGTTTTGGATTCTCCACAGTCACTGTGGGGAAGGGAGGAAGAGGCAAAGGTGTGTTAGGACTATTGTTTCCAAACTGTGAGGCTGCAGTACATGGTCTGCAACTGGCCTATCAAACCGGCCCTAGCTACAGCAAAGCAGGCTTTGGTCCCCTCTAGCTGTATGGACCTCTCTACGGGGAAGCAGACTGGGAATTACTAACATGCATGTGCTGGCTGTGAGTATTAGTCATCCCTGGCTTCACACCCCCCCCCCCCGAGATGGCTGGAGCACCAGCAGGGATCAGAGATGCTGGGACAGTGCATCAGCCATTTCTCGGGGTCTGCAAAAAAACATGAAGGTTGGCAATGGTCTGTTCGTTCCAAACGTTTGAGATCCAGCACAGCAAGACGCTAGAGAGATCCTAGTGCCTCTCGGGCCTGTGATCTGAACCCCTGATGCCCGTGGATATGGGGAGTGGAGAAAATTCCTGTAGCAAAGGCTCCCTTCATTCAGGCCGTGTCCTATGGTTACTTAGCAGTCCCTCAGCACAGTCACTGCGTTGCACTGAACTGCTGGCCATTATTTCTAAGTATGTAAGGGCAGAGGGCGTAATGGCCATGTGGCTGTAGTTTTGAAACCCAAGCAAGGGTGCCTTTTGCTGCTGGTTCTTTCTATTGGAGCACGGCCCTGAGCCCTTGTGGGGAGAGAATTTCCAGGCCTTTGAATTTCCCCGTTAACAATCCTTTCCTGTTCAGGGAATGTGGAGAAACTGAGTGAAATGTACCCGAAGATCTCAAAATCGCAAAATTCTGAGCTGCGCCTCCGCTGGTGCCAGATTGTCCTCAAGAACAACCACGAGATGGAGTTTTGCAAAGTGAAGGATTTCCTCCACAGCCAGGTGTGTGGCTGTTGGCTCTGCGTGTGGCCTTATCGGTGCTCTGTACGGTCCGTCAGTCCTGAAGCTGCTGCTGGGTGCCCGGCCAGTCAGCGTACTGCTGGCTCCCTCTGTACACGCAGTTTCCATGTGCCCAGGGCAGCTAGAGGGGAGAAGTGTCATCACGGCATTGTGTTCCTTTTCTGCATGCTCTTTCCTTCGTGCTTGTGTATCCTGTCTGGAATTTCTCCGTCCAGTGTCTTTCCTAAGAGGAAACACTTAAGGTTTCTGGGAGGTGGTTGAGCCCGGCACTCATGGTCAGATGCTGACTCTGTGTGGGAGCAACTGTGCAGCTGCAGCATGCAACGCTCTCCCAGGGGTCCCCATGTAACTGAGCAGGCAGCGCCCTTCCCAGTCCTGGGCAGGTACTGACCAGCCAGGACTGAGACATTGCCCTCCTCCATAAGTGACTCGTGGGGAGGGCTGCCCTACCAGATTTTCAGAACTCCCTATAGAACCCCTGTCCAGCCCCCCATGGTCCTCCCCCCAGTTACCAGTCACCTGTGCCTTCCTCCCAGTGATATAGCTTGGTCCAAATCAGTACAAGCCAAGAGAGGCTTGCAAGCCCTTGCCATAGATCAAGCTCAAGCCAAGGGTCCTCTCAAAGCACTAAAGGGAAGAGACTGTAGGGATTCCTTCACAAATTGAAATGCAATGAGTGAGCTGGTGAGGGAGGGCTCAGAACTTCCAAGCCTCTTCCTGAGCAAGGAGCAGGTGCTGAAGCTGCCTGTACACCACCCACCCCTGGAGATTTAACTGTGCTTTGTGTCTTGCAGGGGAAGCAAAAGTACACCCTCCCCGTCTACCGGACCATGTGGGCAGGCAGCGAGTCTGCTCGGGCGCTAGCCATGGAGACGTTCTCAGCCACGGCATCGCAGATCCACGTCAATGTCCAGAACTACGTCAAAAAGATCCTGGGTCTGGAGGCTGAAAACTGAGAGCCTCCCAAAGAGGTCTTGTGCCCTGCATTGTTGAAGGCCTATGTATCCTGGGTGCCTCTCGGGCTGTTTCTATGGGTCCAAGAGCCTTTGTTGCAAGGCCTGTCTCAGCCAGTTCCTGCCTTCTGCCTGCAGATCTGCCTCCTGCTCCAGCTCTCTTGTAACAAACTTTTTGATTAAACCTTGGTTACTTTTATTTACCTTCCTGGGGTCTGTTTCTGAGGAGCCTTATACCCTGAATGGCAGGTACCCTGCTTGCTTCTCTTTCTGGTCAACCAGTGGTGGCCCTTCCTCTGCAGCTGTGTGTAATTGTTTGCTTGGGGATGGAGGAGGAGAGAGACCTCCCTCTTGCATTTTGCACTTTAGGTACTTGGATACTCTAGGCTAGTGGCTGGGTGTGGTACATTCCAGTGTGCTGCCTGTTCTTCCTTATCCTCTCAGCCAAAGTCCCACTTTAAGTATTGTTGGCGCTCCCTGGTGGCAGATAGGATTATATCGAGCATTCCAGCAAAATTAGCTCCCCTGAGTGACGTAGTCCCCCCCCCCCCTCCCTAAAGGAGAGTATAAATACTCCACTGCAGCTTCCCTCCTCAGTTCATTTTTTCCCCACCTTCATGGGAATCAGAACAGTGTTCCACGCATGGAAGCGGGAGCCAGAGGAGGCTTCCACCGTTGTGCAGACTGCACAACTAACACTATCCCCAAGAGTGACAGCCATCAGCTCTGCCTCTTCTGCCTGGGTGAGTCCCATGATACCTCTGCCTGTCCAATCTGTAGAGCCTTTAAGATCCACACTCAGAGGAGCCGGGCTCGCAGGCTGGCTGAATTCCTCTCAGCACAGGCCATGCAGGCTGAAACCTCAACTTTGGAGATCCGCTCGGAGCGACCCCACCTTTACCCCGCTCTGGCCAGTGCCCTGCAAGGGGAGGTGCCATCGGGATCTAACCCTTTCCCCGCTCTGGCCAGTGCCCTGCAAGGGGACGCGTCATTAGGACATGATATGGGGAACCCAGCCATGTCTAGAGCACCAGGCAACCCCCTTGCCCCCCCTCTCGAGGGCGGCACCTGCAGGCTCCACATGGAGGTAGATCACCCACCCGTAGACAACGTTCGGCAGAGCCAGAGCGCACAGGGAAAAAGGAGAAGCATAGGCACCACTCCCCCATGCCCCAGTCTGACGGGAGCTCTCTCCCCTGCTGCACTTAGAGGAAGAGCAGCTTGTGGAAGCAGGCATGTAGGAGTCTCACATCCCAATAGAACACCTCCTGGGACCCCTGATAGAGCTGTCCATGGCAAAGTTCTTTCATGAGTGCTTCCCTGAGGCTCCCTGGCTAGGGGAACAGCCAGGGGATGGGTCACAAGCAGCTCTCCTTGTAGCACCGAGATAGCAGCAGCTGCAGCAACCAATAGACCTGGTCCCACAGGTGCCCCAAGAAATGCCTCTCTCCAGTGCCTGGAGCCCAGAGACATCTGCTCTCCCCTACCCCCTGGTACCACCAGGTGCTGAAAGACACCAGCTCGCAACCCTGGCACCCAGGGGCCTCAGCAAGGTACAGTCTGCCTCAGCTAGCCTGCAGACAGGCACATGGTCCACATTGCAACCTGTCACCTCACAGCCATCCTCAGGCTGACCCGGGAGCCTCCATGCAGAGATACCTCTCTCAATTTAGGGAGGGCTCCATCCTACACTCCGGATCTCCAAGACTGCTGCGTCCTACGCCCCTGTCGACACAGCAGATCCAAGGGCTAACCAGCACCTCCTCCAGGAAGAGGATACAGACCAACAGGCCCCAGATGTCTTCCTTCAGTGGGACGTTAACACACACACCCTGTCAGATTACAGATCCTTCCAGAACCTGCTAGTGCGTATGGCTGCAGCAGAGGGGATACCCCTCAATAGCGCTCAGGCACCAGAGCAGTATCAGCTCTTTGATACCTGGTCTGCGAACCAGGGCGATCGCACTGCCCTCCCTGTAGTGGAGGGGATCCATGAAACCAGTGGAGAAGGTCATATGGCAACAGCCTGCCACAGCTGTCCCTGTGGAGTCGAGGTCTCGGAGGATGTACCCAGTCCCTGGGGTGGGCTATGATTATTTCACTTTCCATCCAACCCCTAACTCTCTCATTGCCACTGCCACAGCATAGAGAACCGGGGGTGGAGGGAGCCCCCAGGGCAAGCCTCTGATAAAGGGGAAAGACTGAATGCTATGGGTTGGAAGGCATATTCATCTGCGTCCCTGATCATGAGGGTGGGGAATTACCTAGTCCTCCTGTCTAGGTTTAGCCACGTGTTGTGGGAAACAGGGCAGCACCTATGCTCCTCCTTCCCAGACTCTACTGCAAGGGAGCATCTGCAACTGACCCTAACCGATGGCCTAGAACTCTCCTGACACCTGACAAGGGTCTCCTTCGATGTAGCCCTATGAGGGGCTAGGGGCACGGCAGGGGGGATCTCTATGAGGCGCCATGCCTGGCTGCGTACCTCAGGGCTCACCTCAGAGGCTCAATTCATTGTTGAGAACCTGCCCTTTGACAGAATTGGCCTCTTTGTGGAGACAAACAATCAACAACTCCGCCAGCTGAAAACCGATAGAACCATGGCTAGGGCCATGGGCCCCCAGGTTACAAGCTCTCCTGCCATGACACAACCTCCATTGGGCTCCTACGGGCAGGGGTCTCAGCGCCCTCCCTTCAAGCAACCTTACCGGGGCAACCTTACCATCAGCTCCAGAGAGAACCACCGGGACAGGTAAGTGTCTCTAGAGAGCCTCCTGCCCCATTCTCCCATCCCAGGGAAAAGAAAAACCTCACCTGTAAGGACCCCCGCCCTCCAAGAAGCACTCTTAGCGCGTGTGACACACCCACAGGGAGTCTGGAGATCCACCCAGACTCAGGCATTTCAGCCAAGCCTGGCAAGAGATCACCTCAGATTCCTGGGTGTTGACCTCGATAGAGGAGGGATACTCTATCCAGTTCTCCTCTAGACCACCAGACAGAATGGTATCCACCCCCCACACCTGTTGACACGGAGGCTGCTAGTGCTCTTTGGGAGGAGGTTCTCACCTTGTTGTTCAAAGGGGCTATAGAGTTGGTTCCCCATGAATGTTATGGGGAAGGTTTCTACTCTGCATATTTTCTGGTTAGTAAAAAGCCAGAGGGCTTTTAACCCATCCTCGACCTCAGAGCGTTAAATAAACATGTTACCAAGTTTAAGTTCCATATGATGACCCTATCACAGGTTATTCCCTCCCTCAAGCAGGGGGACTGGTTTACCATCATTGACATGAACAATGCCTATTTCCACATCCCTGTGCATCCTTCTTTCTGTAGGTACCTAAGGTTCACCCTAGAGGGTGCTCACTACCAGTTCACTTTTCTCCCCTTTGGGCTGTCCTCCTCCCCCAGGGTATTACTAAGTGCCTGGCCCATGTTGTGGCAGCACTTCAGAGAAGACTGTTTGTCTATCCCTATTTGGATGACTGGCTTTTCAGGGCCAGATCAGAGGAAACCCTGCGGGAACACATGCTCATAGTTTGTGACCTTTTCTCCTGCTTGGGCCTGCTTATTAATTATGACAAATCAGTCCTCGCTCCTACCACCACCACCGACTTTATCAGGGCTGCCCTGGGCTTTGCTAGTGCCAGGGCCTTCACCCCTCATGATCGCTTCCTCTCCATTAGGGAATATTGCACCCTGATTTTACAGGAACCATCTCAGCCCTATATTGTTTTTTCTAGGCTGATGGGCCTTATGGTGTCCACTACTTTCACAACCTCCATGGCACGTTTACGACTACGTCCACTGCAGTGGTGGCTCAAGCCCTGGACCCCACCCCCCACCCCCGGGGATTCGGAGGCCCAACCTCGTCCTGGCAGCCACCCTGGTTGTGCTCCAGAGTCTCCGCTGGTGGATCCAGGAGGCCATGGTCTGCGAAGGTATGCTATTCCAAACCCCAACCACAGAACTCTCAGTCACTACAGATGCCTCCTTAACAGGCTAGGGAGCAGCTTCAGGTGACATCTCAGTGAATGGGACCTGGTTGCCCCAGCAACAGACCTCGCACATAAACGTTCCTGAGATGAGGGCGATACCGCTGGCCCTCAGAGCTCTAGAGCCAATAGTCAACCCACGTTGCATCCTTATCTGTACAGACAGCACGGTCGCAATGTTCTACGTAAACAAGCAGTGGGGAGCATGGTCTTGGCCGCTCACAGAAGAGGCACAGTTGCTTTGGGACTGGTGCCTGCGCAGACACGTGGTACCAAGGGCAGTCCACGTGCCAGGCACAGACAACATAGAGGCCGACACCCTCAGCAGACGGGGGTCAACGTCCCATGAGTGGGCCCTACAGGGAGATGTTTCTTGCCCTAGTTCAACGGTGGGGAACCCCAGTAATCAATCTCTTTGCATCCCCTGCCAACACAAAGCTCTCCACGTTCTTTTCAAGAGCTGGAAGAGGGCTAGGCTCGCTGGGAGATGCTCTAGTGAACCCGTGGCCAGAAGGGCTGAGGTACGTCTTCTCCCTGATTCCCCTCACCCCACAGCTCCTCAGGAAATTCTGCCAGGAAGGGGGAAACCTGCTACTAGTGGCACCAGACTGGTCCTGACAGTTCTGGTACCCAGATATAATAGAACTGGCTTCCAACCAGTGGCCACTCCTGAGAATCCCAGATCTCCTCTCCCAACAGGAGGGTCACCTATGGCACCCAAACCTAGACTCCCTCCACCTGACAGCGTGGAGGCTTCACTACTAACTAGGCGGGAGCAGAACTACTCTTCCCCAATTAAGAGGCTTCTTCTTGCAAGCAGGAAACCTTCCACTAGGTCTTCCTACACTGCCAAGTGGACTGCCTTTGGGTCCTGGGTCTCCTCTAAGGGAGAACAACCCTTATCTGCCCCTATTACTCTTAGTTTGGATTACTTACTAGCCTTGCTGAATAGGGGTCTGACCTTTACATCTGTTAGGTTCACCTGCCTGCCATCGATGCGTTCTGGGGCCCTTATAATGAGAGTTCACTGTTCTGGGGCCCTTATAATGAGAGTTCACTGTTTGAGGACCCCTTGCTTATTAAGTACCTTAAGGGAACCATTAGGGAGTTTCCACCTGCCTGCCGACAGCCCCCCAGCTGAAACCTAAATGTGGTGCTTCAGGGTCTCATGCACAATCCCTTTGAGCCCATGGCACAGCTGCCCATTGACCTTCTATCAGTCGCCTTTCTGGTGGCGATTACCTCTGCCAGGCGAGTTAGTGAGTTCCAAGCCCTTTCGTCTCCAGACCTTTATCTGACATTTTCTCAGGACCAGGTAGTGCTTCGCCCACACCCCAAATTCCTCCCTAAGATTGTATCTCAGTTCCACCTCAACTAGGAGATTACTCTCCCAACCCTCACCCTCATGCCTCTGAGGCAGAGGCTGTCCTCCATAACCTGGACGTCCGCAGAGCTCTGCTCTGTTATCTAGATAGGCCAGCCACATTCTGCCTGACGGATGCGCTTTTTGTTGCCTTTGGCCCAGGAAACTGGGGAACGAGGGTTTCCAAACAGACGATTACCGGGTGGATAAGAACCTGAATTCTCAGATGTTACGAATTGGCAGGCCTCCCTAAGCCATCTAGGTTATGGGTTCATTCCACTCGAGCCATGGCCGCCTCTGTGGATCTGTTTGAACATGTCCCAATAGAGGACATCTGTAAGGCTGCTACATGGAGTTCCCCCTCCACGTTTCTCCGCCACTAGGCCATTGATGTGGCAGCACCAAGTGAGACAAGGTTTGTTTACTCTGTTTTAACTTCTCTGTACTCTCAATAAAGAGGGATTGCTTCTCTGCATCCCGCCTCCTTGTCCTTGCTTGCTAATCTACCTAAAGTGGGACTTTGGTGAGAGGATACAACTTGAAGAAGAAACTTTACAGGTAGGAAACTACCCTTCTTCGTTATCCTCTCAGCCAAAGTCCCAACTCCCCTCCCTGCCTCCCCGCATGCAGTGGCCATAGTACGTACTGAGGAGGGAAGCTGCAGTGGGGTATTTATACTCTCCGTCAGGGACAGAGGGGGGACTATGTCACTCAGGGGAGCTAATTTTGCTGGAATGCTTGCTATAATCCGATCTGCCACCAGGGGGCGCCAACAATACCTAAAGTGGAACTTTGGTGAGACTACAACTTGAAGAAACCTTACAGGTAGGAAACTACCCTTTTACCCTTAGTGGCTGCGCTATGTTGAAGGATGAAAGTCTTGGGGGAGGAGGGCATCAAGCTGCTATGGTGGGAAATGATCCTGTAGCTGGGACCCGCCTTTCAGCTGATGTCATAGTATCATCTCGCACCAATGATACATTTCCGGGGGGGCGGGAATAGGATAATTGTGGTAGTTGGTTGGTGATTTGATTTAGGAATGTAGATAGCTGGGTTGCTGGTAGCCGTGACCGCATGGTAAGCTGCCTGCTGGTTTCTGCATTACAGCCAAGAAAGAGAAACCCAGGGCTGGTGGGGGCAGAGGGAAAGACCCCACAGGAGCAGCTGCCTTCCTGCCCAGTAATGGGAGGGGGAGGGCCAGGCCTACCACCAGCAGAGAGTAGAAGAAAACATTCTCTAAGCTCCAGTCACACACGATCCTGGGCCTGAGCAAACCCAGCCTGTCCTGCACCCCTTCCTACCACCTGTTTACTGGCCAACATGGATGCCAGCCCCTATTCCACAAGGCAAAGATGTGGGGGCATGTGGGGCAAAGGCCTATGTGCACAACAGCCAGGGGATTCTGAACCCCCAAGGCGTGGCCCTGTCTAAGAATGTATCTAGTTTCTGTTTGAAGCTAGTTATGGTGCTGGCTTTCCACCGCCGCCTCCAGCAGTGTCTTCCACGAGTGTATTGTCTGCTAAGTGAAAAGGGTACTTCCTTTTTCTTGTTGTAAATCTGCTGCCCTTTAACTTCAGTGTCCCCTGTTCTCTTATTGTGAGAAAGGGCAAACAGTTCCTATTTACTTTTTCCACACTGCTCATGATTTTGTAGATGTTGATCACTGCATTGGGTCCATACAATCGATCCCCTGATCAGGATGCTGAGGCTAACTGAAATGCTAAAGTAGCTTAGACAGGCTGAAGTCAGCTGGGTGGAAATCCCAATGCCTGAGTCCCTAACCTTCTTGGTTCTGATCCTATACCTGCCAGCAGCTGGAAATCCAGAAGAGGTAGACACACGTCTTTGTGCCCTGCTCCTAACTTCCTAAATAATACTCTGCATACGCAGGGCACCACTGGCACTACTACAGGAGAAGAAACAGGGAGACAGTCATGCGACCTTCCCAAACCAAACAACCCCCAGAGGCGGAACTGTTGTGACTGCCTGCTGGCCTCCTATTATCCTGAGTTCCTTTCCCTCAGCTGCCCCCCTGGCCCCTCCACAATTTCTGCCAGTGTCTCTCAGTCTTGATCCACAGCCCCTTGCTGTTGGATCTTGGATTCTGCATGAACTACTCTGCTTACTGACTATCTGCATTGCTTTTCAGGTTGGCTTCCTAAGACTGGCTAAGCATTCTGCAAGGCTCATCATGTCTTGGGATAATCCCATGTAATTTGGCCCCCTAAAGCTGCTTGTTTGGGGGCGGGGAGGGGGACGTTCCTGGGAGACGCACATATCTCTACCTGTATCCCACCAGGCAGAAAGCATCTATGAGCCTACCTCTGCTGGCTCCCCCCCCCCAGGCTTCAAGGGCAAAGGTGAGGGCGTGAAAGGGATTTCTAAAACTAAATTATACACATTGATAGAGGCACAGGGGAGGATGGATGCCCACCTGGTAGTTCAGGCCTCTCCTAACCTAGGTTGCCATGGCAGAGGCACAGGGTGGATGCCCAGCTGGTCAGAAGTATAGTTAAGTTCAAATAGGCCCTGGGGCCAAAGATGGAATGGGGGGGCCCTGCTGCCCCACCCAGTAGCAGGAGATGTAGCTGCACTATGGAGGCCGTCCTGCCCTCGGTTGCCATGGCACAGGCACTAGTAGAAGCCCAGCTGGTAGCTCAGGTCCTCCTGTTCTGGGTTGCCATGGCAGAGGCCTGAGGGAGACACCCAGCTAGTAGTTCTCAGCCCAACTTGCACCAAAAGGGAAGGTTTGTTTTGCTCTGGCTGCGCTGGGCTTTGGGAGTTGCTGAAGTGTGAGGATCCAGAGCTACCCCTACTGGGAATGTTGCTCCCTGCACTCGTAGCGTGGAATCAAATGAGACGACGGCCCGCTAGAGTCTGTGTTTGGGCCGTGCAGCCCCCAATCGCATGTCTAGCACATCCAGGCCCTGCCCATATTTCATGTGCTTGCGGCAGTTTCCACCAGCGGTGCCAGCGATCTCCCTCCCTGCAGGCGCCTCTCATCTGGGAGGCGTGCTCCCGGCTCAGCTGAGAGACTGTAGGGAAGGGAGACTGCTAGCTTTCCTCTCCACTGAGAGGCGAGGAGAGAAACTGCAGGGTGGGTGAGGGAGCTCTCTAGCGTGCGTCTCAGCTAAGAGGCAACAGTGCAGGATGGAGATTGCCACCGCTACCACCTCTCAGCTGGCGGGGTGCACTCTGTGCTGGTGGACTTGGATGCTGGTGAGGCTGCTTTCAAACCTAATTGATGAGATGCGGACACATGGCCACCCGTTAGCCGTGATTGGCCTACACGGGTTTGTGATGTTCCTGGACTCCACTGTGAGTGGCGGCTCTGTGGTGACCACATGGAGGCCACGTGGCAGATGCCTAACAGGCGCGAACGTGCCCGGTGGATGCTAACATAGGTTATCTCATTAGAGAAGCACCCACAATCCAGCTCAAAGGGTGGAATCAGAGTTACTCTGTCTGGCCGCTGGGGCCTACTTTCCCTGAGAACAGCTCTGGAGGCTCTGTGTCCTTGCTTCCCTGGAGGTATCTAGGGTCAGGCAAGGTCCTACCCAGCCGGACACTGTGCGCCCTCTTTTCCAGGAGAGGGATGCACACTGGGCACAGGCAGTTGGGCAGCATTGCCCACCAAGGTCATGTGAGATTGGAGGGGTAGTTCATCTCAAGGTGTACCCAGAGCACGCAAAGGAAAGGTCTCCGATGGTGAGCCCCTTGGCTCTGCTGGCTGCACTCTGTCCTTGGCTGTTTTCATGAGACAGCAGCTGGTTCTGGTAGCGTGGCATGCCTTCCCCAGCTGGGCTACTGCATCAGGCTGTGGGGAAGAGTGCATGGAGCCCTGGGGCAGAGACCTTGCCCTCTTGCATTCCATGGAGTCAGCAGGGGGAGCCGATTCCAGGGAGAAGGTGATGAATTGGATGAACTGTCACAAATCAGCGTGACCCTGGAGGAGATTCTAGAGCAAACTGACAAGCTTAATACGAACAAATCACCAGGGCCAGATGGTATTCACCCCAGAATTCTGAAGGAACTCAAATGTGAAATTGCAAACCTACTAGTAGTAATTTGTAACCTAACGTTGGCATCTGGCACTGTACCTGTGGACTGGAGGGTGGCAAATGTAACCCCAATATTTAAAAAGGGTTCCAGAGGTGATCCTGGAAGGAAACTACAGACCGGTAAGCTTGACGTCTGTGCCGGGCAAAATGGTGGAAACTGTCATTAAGAACAGAATCACTGGGCATATTGATAAACATGGGTTAATGGCAAAGAGTCAGCATGGATTTAGCAAAGGGAAGTCATGCCTCACTAATCTCTTGGAATTCTTTGAGGGCGTAAACAAGCATGTGGACAGGGGAGAC
>QEPC01004304.1:3146082-3201980 GCA_003113815.1 Sphenodon punctatus | reverse complement strand
CTAGTACTAAAACTAGGGGACACTCCATGAAACTCACAGGTGGCAGAGTAAAAACAGACAAAAGAAAGTAGTTTTTCACTCAGCGTACAATTAGGTTATGGAATTTACTGCCAGAGGAGGTGGTCAAGGCCAGCAGTATAGCCGAGTTTAAAAGAGGTTTGGAGAAGTTTCTGGAAGATAGGTCCATTAGCAGCTATTAGCCAGATAGGATTGGGGAACAAAACCCTTTACTGTCGGGAGCTTGGGGACGACCCACAGGGAATGGATAGCATGGTGACCTGTTGGGTGCTTCTTCCAGGCCCCCGTGATTGGCCACTGTCCAAGACAGGATGCTGGGCTCGATGGACCGCTGGTCTGACCCAGTATGGCACTTATGAGAAAGCTCACTCAGCCTCACCCCCTCTGTGGGATCAGCAGACTCCTTGTGCAACTGCTGCATTAGCTTGGGAGCCCTGGCAGCAACAAGAGGAGCCCGCCTGAACTGTTGCTGGTCTTGCCAACTGCAGAGGAGTTAATCAGGCCTACTTCGACATGCCTGCTGGAAGTATTGGCTGCCTCCTGGTGGCACCTAACAGAAATAGTCCTAGCCAAGGGGTAATGAGCCTTACTGGGACATGGGCAGTGAATGTGGCATTACAGCATGCCATAAACTGAAGCTGCAGGCAGACTCACTCCTGAGATGACTCAGCCGTTTGGTGTTTGGGCCTCTGTTGTCAGAGTGGGATGGATGGACACACACACACAAGAGAGAGCAGGGCATGCCACCCCACAGGTACAACTTTGGCCATTTTAAAATGAGCACAGCTGGGGGTGTTTGTGTCCGCTGCATGGAACAGCCAATGAGTGCCCACTCAGGTGGAGTGCATGGGGAGGGATTCTAAGGGCTCCCTAGGTGGGTCCCACGGCAGCCCCCACCCACTCCTCCTGCCGCAGACCATGGGGGAGGGGGAAGTGAGCAGGGCTGGCCTTTGAACGTCCTGGCTGAGCGCTGGGGAACCCAGGCTCCCCAGCACTCCTGGCCGGTTCCTGTGCCTTGCAAAGGCTGTTTCCCCGCCCATGGTGACTCTGAATGGCAAACCACTCCGCTGACATAGCTGGATGGCCATTGTTGCTGGTCATACGCTGGCTGCTCTCATGCACTTTTGTAGCTGCCCTTGCATGGCACACTCCAGCTTTTCTGCCAGAGTGCTCCATGAGTGGCAAGAGGGGGTGCTGCAGGAATGTGCACCCACTTGCACCACTTTCACACAGGCATTCAGGTGGGTGGTTGCGTCTTGTTTTAAAATGGCCTCTGTCAACAGACCCCGTAAGAGAAGAGGGAAGCCAGTGCTTCTGAATGACAGATGCTTGCTCAGTGCCTCTGTATCTATAGGAGTAAGGGGGGACATTTCTGTGCAATTCTAGAGATAGGGGTGGAGCTTATTGGTTCAATTTTAGCCCAAAGTTACTCCCATGTCTGTATCTCTCTGAGGGCCAGCCTGCCCATTGGGCTGGGGCGACCAGGCTAAGACAGCAACAGCCTTTTGTTGCTGTGCCAGGAGATCCGTGCAGCCTCCCAGGGAACCAAGTCACATAGACCCCTATTGTCGCCCGCACAAGGCCAACTGGGTGGGCCCCATCCCTAATCAACAGGGAACAGGATGGAATAACTCCTTTCCCAGCCACAGCACAAGTCCCAGCCTGGGCTTGCATGGCAGCTGCAGGGGCTCCTGTCATACAGCTGACCAGGGGCTGGCACTTGGGCAGTGGGGTGCAGGGGCACCCAAAGTTACTTTGGTGGGCAGCCCCGCTCTCTGGTCTGATACTGGGAGATGCCCCCTGCATTTTCTCTCCTCCAGTTGAACCACTCTCAGTGCTGTCTCTGAATGTGCACACCATCACACTCACCAAGGCTGCCTGTCCATCTGCTGAGCCTTTCCACCCAGCCAGGGTCCAGTCTAGCCATGGGTAGTCTCTGTAACTCTGCAACTCACAGTTCCCAGAAAGGCCATCTCTCCTCTCCCATACCTGCTCACATATCTGTGGAACTCACCGCCTCATGATATCATAGAACAGGACTTCTCAGCCTTTTCCTCAGCTAAGGCCATATGTTTCAGCAATTGTTTTTGGCACACCAACTAGGGTTGCCAGCTGTCCCTTATTTTAAGTGAGCATTCCTTATTACAAAGCCCTAAAGCTCTATAGGCTGTAATGCACAACCCTTACTAACATAACAAGCATCTCTTATTCTGAACACCACGGATCCGTGGAGCCTTACTTCAGTCCCCTCAGCTCTGTAGTTTCCCTTCTTTTTTCAAATTTTGATCTGGCAACCCAGACATCTACACTCCTCTTGTCAATAGACACCAATAACTACATACTGAAACCGACTGCAATGCTGAAAACCCTTCTTGCATGTAACCATTGACTACACAAAGTGTGGATTAACTAATCTTTCAGTTATCCATTGTATTGATCAAATTTGAAGTTGCTGCAAAACTGGAAGAGATTCCAGATACTTGGGAAGGCAGAATTAGAATTCAAAATGATCTGGGTAAAACTGAGATGAAGATGGTAAAATGAAATTCAACAAAGAAAAATGTGAAGTATTATACAAAGATAAGAATTTATTTTTATTCTTTTGCATAAATACAAGATGGGCCATAGAGGGGCAGTAAGAGTCAAGCGGGGCACCTTCTAGGATCTGGGGAGGGACCACAAACCACAATGTGGTGCTTTGCAGAGAGCAAATGCTGTTTTGGAGACGCATTGCAGCCAAGACATAAGTAATTGCACGGTACTGAATGCTAATAGGCCTCAGCTGGAGCACCCTGCCCATTTCTGGTCAACATTTTTTAAAAGAAATACATGGTCAAGCTGGAGAGGATGCAGAGGAGGGCAGCAAAGATGGTAAAAGGCTTGTTATTGTCATGTGAGGGGGAAATGAAAGAAGTGGGTATGTTTGCCCTGGGAAGAAAGGACTAAGGTGCAGAGCTGGGTGGACATAGCAGTTTTCAAATATTTACAAAGTTGCCATACAGAAGATGGAGATCCTTCATTATCACAAAAGGAAAAACAAGAGGGAATGGCTTCAAGTTGCAGAAAAACCAATTTAGGTTAAATATTGGGAAGAACTCCCTTTCTGTAAGGATAATTGGACAATGGAGCAAGTTGTCACAGGAAGGTGTGGAATTGCCTTCTTCGCTGGAGGTTGTAAGAGGAGGCTGGATAAACATTTGCCAGGGTCGGATTAGATCTTGTTGATGCTGCTGCCTTGGTAGAACCTCATGAATGGGTTCTCTTCCAGCCATAGGATTCTATGAATATAAACCCAATTAGAAGTGCTGCTCCTAATGGGCACAAGAGGGCAGTGTTATCCTGGGCTGGGCTGCCAGATACACCTGTCTCGGAGCAGGTGAAAGCACTCACCCTCCCCAGACAGCATGTGCATGGGTGGCCACTGTTACCCCTTCCATGCACACAATCCTTCTCGGAGCCACAGCCTGGTTCTGGGACTGCTGGACCACACCACCCCCCCGGCTCCATATGCTGTGGCACAAAAGAGATTCTCAAGCTCTGAACATGCGGAGTCCGCCATGTAGGAAGTGGGGAGAGTGCCCGGAATTTGCCATCTGCACCCCATCTCCAGCTGTTGGGACCTAGGATACGGTCCTTCTGCTTGGCTGATTCTTTGTAGTTCCAAACCAAACCATCACATCAGCCCTTCAGTGCTGACAACAGAGCACTCACAGTCCCCAGTTGTGTTTATTGCCCCCAAGTATTTATTTACAGTAAATTTGTGTGAGCCCATCTCCTACAGGCAAACACAGCAACTCCCTGTGCCATGGGGCTGCCAACATACACTCCCCTCCCCACTTCACCCCAGACCTATTGGCCATTTGCAGGGTGTGACGTACTTGGCTCCAAAATGGAGGGAAAGCTGCAGAAAGCCTTGACCTTGGGGCACTGAGAGGGGTACAGGAGTGACTGGCCACAGGGAGAGGTGGTCCCATGCTGCCAGGCTCTTGACTCACCTAAGTTCCATCCTGTCTCCCTGGTGTCACAGTCCCCCTCCCTGCGTGAAGCCCACTGTGCGTGGCTACTGGGAGCTGTTAAAGAAGCTGCTGCAATCTTCCCCAGAAGAGGCTGGTCTATTGCTCAGTGGGGAGTTAATGTTGGTAAACTGCTTTGGGAACAAAAGATTGGGTGCTGCTCTGGACTAGGGGCCTCTGGACACCTGGGTTCAGTTCGGAACCTAAAACCGGAAAATCTAAATCATTTTTTCTGCAACTTGAAGCCATTCCCTCTTGTTTTTCCTTTAGTGACAATGAAGGAGCTCCACCTTCTGTACGGCAGCTTTGTAAATATTTGAAAACTGACAGCAACCCCAGCTCTAATACAGAGATCCTGTGCCTCAGTGGAGATGCTAGGCCTTCTTACCTCATGTGAAGCTCGGTGCCAGATCCAGGGAAGTTGGGGTCCTGTGCAAAATAGTGCTGTGCCCCCTCCCCAACATAGGAATGTTTGACACACATGCTGACTCACCCATTGGAAACAGAAAACGTGAATGTAATTATTTTTTAATGTTCAGTTAAATTTAACATCCCTTCCAGGACCCAGGGCCCCTTGTGTGCCTGTATGTGGTTTAGTTTATTGATGGTTCCCACATGTTGGGGACCCCCCTGAACTTCTGGGGTCTCCCCATGGGGCAGGCCTCCCCATGTCTGAAGCCCTGTGGGACCAGTGCTTCTCACGCTGTCATTTCAAGTTGTTTATTCATGGACCCATGGGAGCATGGCTGGCCTTAGAATTTGTGGGGCCCAGGGAGAAAATCAACTGTAGGGCCTCTATGGCCCCACCCTCCATAGACCCACCCCCTTAACAATCTGCTATTTGGGGCTACCCACCCGCACTAGGTGAAACAAGGCAAGAGGGGCAGGGCCCTGCAGGAAGAAGCTACCCCAGGGGCTGAGAGTTGGTGCAGCGATAGCCTATCTCAGGGCCTCAGGAGCACTGATCTTGAGGCTGACTGGCCTCCCTGCAGGGCCCCCTCTAACCAGAGGCCTGGTCCATTGCCCCTACAGGCCTTGCTTAAGGCCGGCCCTACATGGGAGTAATTATAGGAGAGGACATGCAAGATGCATCCCTCACAAATTTTCTCCCTTTGCATTTCCAAGATATTGGAACCCACCTATTGGCAGCCCCTTTGGGGGTTCCGCGACAATACCTGTGGCATCACACAGTCGGCACTATTTTGGATCCTGCCCTCATGAGACTAAATCTACTTGAGTGTGTGGTGCTGAGAGAGATGGAGGGGCCTTTGCTGATGGGTGGATCATAATGGCTCTGTTTCTCCATTCAGGCCCAAACTCAGCCACACCTTCAACAAAAGCATCTTTTAAGTCATGGAGCACAACAAGAAGAAAAAGTGAAGTCTCCAGGAGACAGAGCCCAATACATGTGACTGAGAATGCACATCCGCTTGAGAACAAAATGGCCATCAAGCTGTATGTACGAAAGGGCTCTTACACATCCAAAGAAAGCCTAATGACTGGTCTGGTCAGTGCCGTAAGAGAAAATGGAATCAGGCAAGGTACTGTCCTAGTCCAGTCTGACTTGCTGCCTCCTACATGGCATCAGAGAGCTGGGAAAGCCCAGTGTCATGGCAAAATTCCAGAAGAGTCATCACAACCAAGTGTGACGTCAATAGGGTGTGACACAAGCCAGCTGCGAGCCAATCAACCAGGCGGACGGGCTCTTTCAGTGCCACCCAACCACAGTTTCTGAAGAAATATTTCATATGCCAGTAAACAGCTTCTTACAGCCACAAATGACAAATTCAAGGTCCTTGCGGTCCAGACTGATCAGTGCAAGACATTCCCACTCCTGGCACCTCACACACTCATGTCCTCATTACATAGAGATACTAAGGGACTTGCCCATGGTCACACACACAGCCAGTGGTACAATTGGGAACTGAACCCAGCAGCACCTCAGCCACAAGACCCCATCCTTCCTCCTTGCAGGAGTCCCTCTCCATAGAAATTGTGCCACACAAACTGTTAGACTAGGGAGACAGAGCCCAGTCTGTGCACAGCAGCTTTGAAAGTTACCCTGCTTTGTACCCATCTCAGCCCAGCCTTCTTGGTGTGTGGAGGGGGCAATGTAGGGTGCAGTATGTGGATGGGGAGTTTACCACCCAGCAGAGCTGGCACAGGCACCTCCTGGCAGTGCTTCCAAAACAGAGGGGTACAAACCAGCACCAGGGACCCAGGGATTGCTAACACCTTAGAAGACAGAAATAAAATTCAAAATGATCTTGCTAAGTTGGAAAACTGGGCTGAAACTAACAAAATAAAGTTCAACAGAGATAAATGTAAAGTTCTGAATTTAGGCAAGAAAAATCAAATGTACAAATACAGGATGCGGGATACCTGGCGTGGCAGCAATACATGTGAAAAGGATCTGGGGATTGTAGCTGATCACAAACTGAATATGAGTCAGCAGTGTGATGCAGCTTCAAAAAAGGCTAATGCAGTTTTAGGCTGCGTTAACAGAAGCATCGTTTCCAAGTCATGAGAAGTAATAGTTCCACTCTATTCTGCGCTGGTCAGACCTCATCTGGAGCACTGTGTCCAGTTCTGGGCACCACGCTTTAAGAAGGACATCAACAAATTGGAGGAGTTCAGAGGAGGGCGACAAAGATGGTCAGGGGTCTGGAAACCAAGTGTTTTTTTATACAAGACTCTGTTTCTCGCAGACTGCAGAGTCTGGGAGAAACAAACGTGCGCGGTGGGGAAGGGTAGACGTTCACCCTGATTCTGGAAGTCGGCCAGCACCATTGAAAACAGCAACTCGCGCATGGACAGAGATCTGGACTTATGAAATCGCAATATCTGGGTTTCATACGTTTTCAATGGCACCAGCTGACTTCCAGAATCAGGGGAGAACATCTCTAAATACACCTCCCCCCTGAGTGCAAGTTTGTTTCTCCCAGACTCTGCAGTCCGCAAGAAACAGCATCTCATCTAAAAATGCTTCAATGAGGAAAGGCTGAAGGAGCTGGGTATGTTTAGGCAAGAGAAGAGAAGACTAAGAGGAGACACGATAGGGATTTCCACTGCCAGAAGGGCTGTCAAACAGAAGATGTTGTTCTCTCTTGCCCCTGAAAGCAAGACTAGAAATAATACTCAAATTTGTCTTGTATTGGATGATGGCAAAGTCTAAATATCCTAATAAAATTTGATTTGATTTGATAGACGCAATTTACAGGAAAGCAGATTTCAGTTTAACATTAGGAAGAACTTCCTAATGGTAAGAGCTGTTTGACAGTGGAACAAAATGCCTAGGGTGGTGGTGGCTTTCCTTCGCTGGAGACTTTCAAACAGAGGCTGGACAGCCGTCTGTCAGGGATGCTGTAGCTGTGGATTTCCTGCATTGAGCAGGGGGTTAGACTAGATGACCTCCAAGCTCCCTTCCAACTCTATGATTCTGTGATCCCCTAACCACACTGGGCAGGCATAGAGAATCCCAAAACACCAGGGATAGGGACTCTCATCCCTTCGCACCTTCCTGAGTGAAGAGTCTATGGACTGATTCTTGTCTCCTTGGTAACTGCTTCCAGCCTAGACCACCCCTAGACCAGAGGGCAGCTCCTCCAGGACCAACCCGTTGCCAAAGTGCTCAGCAGACCCAGCTCCAGGGGAGGCTCCTTGCCCAGGCAGGGAGCTGCCAACTGTCCAGGGTAGACTTGCGGTGCCACTTGCTGCCCTCACCCCAGGAGGAATGGCTGCCATTTTGTCAAGCCCTGTCTATTGGCGCTATTATTGGCAGGGGAGGGACAGGCCAGTTTCTCTGCTTTGATGAACAAACAAACACTGGAGGGTTGAAAAGCTGAAAAACAGCATGCCAGGTGAAACTGGCACAGGCCCCGCCAGAGCCCTGGCAATGATTAAGCCAGCAGCCCAGATTTCCCGGCAAGGCAGGCTGGCATGAGGCCAGGTGGCACAAATTATGCAAATCCCCTGGGGCGGGGAGCTGAGTACCTGGGCTGGAATTCCCCTCCAGCCGGGGATCAGGTTACTGCTACATAAAGAGAGAGCAGGGAGGGAGGGGCAGGCCCCAGGAGCAGGGTTATAAATACAGGGCGCAGGTGAGCAGAGGTCAGAAGCTGGCTGGGACTCTCTTTTTTATCTTGTTCTGTGGATTAGCTGATGCTCCTGGGGGGGCACCTGCCTGGTAGGTACCAATGGGGTTTTTTCAGGTCTACAAAGGGGGAGCTGTGCCCACCTACAGGGGAGTGGGTTGTTTATGACCTGCATGTGTGCCTGGAGGGATGCAGTGCAGCCTTTTTGTCTGACAGCCTGAACATTGGTTCTCCGGTGCCCGAGCATTGGATCTGAGCTGGCTCATCCCCCCAAGCTGCTTTTGAGGATTGTACTGAGTAAGTTGGAATCCTGCTACCAAACAGCCGGAAGCAGGCAGGAGAGAGGGTGAGGGGCTTGCCGTGTAGGGAACAGGGAGGCTTCAGGAACCCTGACAAAGGGGTGAAGTGTTAACACTGAAATCCCCTCACTAGCCATCCTCCTGGGGTGGCCAAGAATACAGACTTCTCCAAGGTGACAAGATTTCTGGGATTTATGAAAGGTGGATGGAAATTGGAAAGTGACTGTTGTTGTTATTAATATAGCACCAGCTGCGTAGCTAACACTGTACAATCAGGAGGAAAGGCAGCATGTGCTCATCTGCAAGGATTTGTGCTGAGTTTATGCTCCGGGAATGCAGCCTTCTATAGAAGCACAAAAGTGGCATCATGATTCTTGAATTTTCTTGTGCTTTAAGCAGAGGCTTAACATTGGATCATGGGTTAAATTGGGGTGCAACCCCTCTGTTAGGTGACAAGTCACTTTGCGAGCAATCTGTGTGTTGGATGCATGGGACGCTCTAGGTCAGAAGCAGGTGACCCATCCTGAACATGGAGGGGGCCAGCCAATCCTGCTGGGTTCAGGTTGGGTGTAATTTGCCAAGTGTGCTGGGCATATGTCGATCTTGGGCTCAGCATGGTGCCTCTTTGGCAGTGTTTGGGCTCTAGGGAGTGCTGAGGAGTATGGAGGACTGAGAACCTAGAATGGAAATGGGTTATTCCAGCTTGTCCATTCCCTGCCCCTGGGGCCAGTGTAGCCTTGTTTCCTCGGAGCAGGGTTCAAGCACAGGCAGCTCTGGAGTGGAGGGCCTGCACGCAGCATGACAATGGCAATGCTGGCTAGCGGAGTTGGCGGGATCTGGCTCTAAGTCTAGGGCTTTCACTCTCTCAGCAGACAGCCTGATGGCAGGACCCTATGAAATCAGCAACATCCTTTCAAACTACATCAACGCCATGTACCAGCCAGAGGAATCGTCATCTGTCCCAGACCTGCTGACCCACCTTGGGGATGAGGACAATCTTGGGGTGGCTCTTCCCAACACACAGGTGCCGGCGGAGACAACAGGTGGGTGTGGGATGTAGTGTGCCACAGGGAGAGCTGGGCAAGATGCCTGCCAAGATAACCGCCCTTGTGCTACAGCCAGGGACCCCTGTTCACTGCATTTTCCCCATTGCTGCCAAAACGCGATGATGCAATCACTCCCTGTAGTAGCAGGGAGGCAGTGCTGTGTAATGGCTCACAGATGGGAGTGGGAGTTGGGGGCAGGGGATAGGTTCTAATACCACCTCCTCTGCAAATGGGGATCTGGACCTCACACGGGGTTGGGGGACTCAGGCCATTGACAATGGAACAGATAAAAGGGGGTAGTGTTGCTGTAGATCAGTGGGGGCAGGCTGAAAGCTCCGGTTTCCAACAGAGAAAAACAGGTCCCTGCTGGACAGGCCTTTGGTGGGGGTATCGGGCTACTGTTGGCCACATGTCCCTTGGACAGTGACTAGGGTGGCCATGCCTCCCCTTTAAAAAAGGATGCTTATGAAAAATACATGGTGCAGGGCTGCAACATGTATATTTCATAAGTGTCCTCTTTTAAAGGGGAGGTGTGGCCACCCTAACAGTGACTGGATGAGCGGGGAGCTGAGGAGCTGCTATCCCCAGGGACCTCACCCTGCTGCCAGGGGGAGGGGTTGCTCGGAGATAAGGGATCAGGAGACAGGTGTACTTGTTGGAGCAGCCAGTGCCTAAGCCAGATAACCATTGTATGCCAACAACGAGCCAGTCCCGCCCTGCGCTGCTCAGGCAGTGCAAGAGCATTGGAGAGCCCAGGCCTGCAGAACACCCTCCCAGCGCCTGCCCCACTGAGTCAGCTTCTCTCCTCACCCTACAGACAGGCCAGCGTGGTACAGTGAGCTGCCCAACTGCTGGAGCAAAGCTCAGGTGCTGGAGTGGATCAGCTACCATATAGAGAAGAACAAGTATGACGCCAGCACCATTGACTTCTCCTGCTGCAACATGGATGGCTACACGCTCTGCCACTACTCACGTGACCAGCTGGGGCTCATCTTCGGGCCCCTTGGCGATGAGCTTTATGACCGCCTGCATGAGATCAGTGAGTGATGGGGGGGAGCCTCCCAGGGAGCTCAAGGCTACAGGGCTTGGTCTGGTCAAAGGAGTCTGTCAGTCCAGGGGCTGCTACAATCCTCTTCCCAGCTCAGCTCCGATCCCTTATGTGCTCCTGCCTGCCAGTCAGAGGCCAGGGAATTGCAGAGTGCATTTGGGGGGGCGCATGTCCCTGCTCACCCAGTATCCATGGGGTAGAGCTCCAGTGAGGAGAGGCTAGAGCTTATTCCTACATGGGGTAGGGGCAGCGGGATTCATTCCCCCCTAGCCTGGCCACCCACACTGAAACTTGATTCCCTCCTTACAGCTTCTGTCTCGGATGAGCTTGACTGGATCATCGGTCTGCTGGAGAAGGAGGAGGTGTCTTCTCAAGATGCCCTCCTGGACCCTAGCCCCTTAGGTAAGTAGAGACCCCGCCCCCCTCCCAGGCATGTTCTGCTCCAGGAGGACCAGGCTGTGGGTGTTTTCAAACATGACAGGCTTGGGTGCCGTCATGGACTTACCCCCTCAGGAGAGGGGCTACCACCATGACCGGGATCCCTTCAGGCCCCCGAACTAATGTGATAGGGGGCAGGGAGACGCATAGATGTGCGTCCACCCAACCCTGCCCCAGCGCCGTGCCCACCCACTCCCTGATGTGTGGCCATAGCCAGCAGGGACTCCAGACTGGGTCCAGTAAAGTGGGCTTTCAAATGTGAAAGCCCTCTTTACTCCCAGTCGGGCAGTTGGATCCCAGCCGTGATGGAGGTTAGTGTGGGCTGTGACTCCGGCTTTCCTGTGTCACAACCCATGCTTGCTACCATCGTGGCCAGGATCTGTCCTGTGCCAACATCTGACAGCTGGGAACTAATGTGATGGTGACCCCCATGCCAAAGCAGCAAAGCGGGCCACTGTCACATTTGAAAACACCCTGTGTGTGTGTCTAATTCTCACCTGCTCTATCTGTTGTTCCTAGAGCTGGGGAGCTCATGTACGCAGGAGTCTCTGGAGGAGATGAAGTTGGCCAGTCCTTTCTTCCAAGCTGATCTCGGCTACGTCTCTGGTGCCATGTCTCCGGGCAGCTCTGATGTGTCTATAGCAGGTACGGCTTCCCTTGCTCTGTGCCCCGCAACCTCTGCCTCCAGCCAGCCAGCCTCTCAATCTAGCATCACATGGGTCCCACTGGCCAGGCCTGGCATCCAGCTATTCCCATGGTCCTGTCAGCAGAGCAGAATGCTAACATCTCTGAAACAATGCCAACCCTCTGCCTGGATCCTAGTGGGATCCCCAGGCCAGGTAGCAGCAGGACAGCCATGACCTACAGCAACCCATCGATTGACTGCCTCTCCACCTAGCCCTGGCAGGGAGTGCTTAGTGCATCCAATAAGAGGGGAGGTGTTACCTTCCACTGGCTGTAGAGTCCCTGACTGTAGCTAACTGGGCATCCCCCATCTCCTTGCCTCCCAGGAACAGCAATGTCTCTCAGCCCCCACTCCCAGGACTCCGGTGGAAGCGACCTAGATCTCGACCTCACAGAAATGAAGAGCTTCCGCTTTTCTGATGGTGAGTTAGCCTCTCTTCGCAGAGAGAAAAGGGACCGGTGTGTTGAGGGAATTTTCTGGGTTGCAACGGCAATAGGGCTTACACCAGCCAAGCCTAATTCTGGTCATGCAGAAGGCAAAGGCCACCTCCACCCTGGATGCCACATGGGGCTGAACAGGGACAGGCTGGGAGAATCAGTGGGACTGGCAGTCTCTTGGGCAAAGTAGAGTCAAGTGTGGGACACTAGGTAGTACTGGAGGGCAGCAAAGGCTGCTTTTAGACGTGCACGGCAAACATGCTGCATAAAATCACGCTGCGTGTAACTATGCCGCCTGTGGGATAGAGGCTGCTTTTAGACGAGCGGGTCGCCGTCGCGTGACATTTCAAAATCCTGCAACGCAGAATTACACGAGACGGAAGTAGGGGATCCTGTGCATGAAAGGCGGTCGCGCATTATTTGCCGACCGCAAATTAAATACCTCGACGTGTGAAGTATTTAATTTGCGGTTGGCAAATAATGTCCGACTGCCTTTCATACGCGTGATCCCCTACTTCCGTCTCGTGTAATGATTTTGAAATATCGCGCGAGCAGGTCACGCAACGGCGACCCGCTCGTCTAAAAGAGCCCTTAGACATGATATTTCACGCATTAAAGCCGGTTGCGTGTTCTTTTAAGGCCACAAATTAAGTACCTTTATGTCGAAGTATTTAATTCACAGCTTTAAAAGACTCTGCAACTGGCTTTAACACGCAAAATGTCAAGTCTAAATCCCACACGTGGCATATTTACACGCTGCGTGATTTGATGCAGCGTGTTCGCCGCGCACGTCTAAAAGCAGCCTGGTGAGGACTCTCGCCCACCTTCTTGGTTTCCAAGGAGAGAAGAGACAGGTCATTGCGCTGGGTGGGGCCTGACAGGACATGGCTGAGTAATCTAACTAGGCCCGAGGTGCTGTACAAGAGAGTAACGCGACCTTCCGGCCTCCTCCTACACAGGCAACAATGCCGAGCACAAGAAAGCAGACCTCAAGCATGGCAAGCGGAAAAGGGGGCGACCCCGGAAGCTCAGCAAGGAGAACAGAGACTGCCTGGAAGCAAAGAAGAGCAAACACGGTACGTGAGCCCCAGCTGCCATACCCTGGATTCCAGCAGGGGAGCTCCCTAGCATGCCCGAATGGCAGAGGGCGCTCCATCTAGCAAGCTGCCACACAGGACAAATGTTCACCTAGGTGAATCTTTTCCTGGGAGACACCCTTCTCCTAGAATGGGGCAGCTCCAGAGCTGGGACTGAAGAGCCGTTATGGCAGCCCCAGAGTCACAGTGGCCTCTTTGGTGGCTGCGCTTTGCTCCTCTCCACTGGGATGTATTCACCATGTTACAGCCCCATCCCTGCCTGCTGGGGAAAGAGCTTCCCTGAGGGGTGGAGTCATAGTGCTGCCCCCCTGGCCCTTAGGAGGGACAGCTTGCCCCAGTGCGTAGCACTACAGTGACTCTGATCAAAGGCTAGTGCTCACCCTGCCTGCTGCCCCTCTAACTCGGCCCCTCCCCTCTCGGCCTCTAGCTGCACGAGGGACCCATCTGTGGGAGTTTATCCGGGATATCCTGATCCACCCTGAGCTGAACGAGGGACTGTTGAAGTGGGAGGACCGGCGAGAGGGCGTTTTTAAGTTCCTGCGCTCAGAGGCTGTGGCCCAGCTCTGGGGGCAGAAAAAGAAGAACAGCAGCATGACCTACGAGAAGCTGAGCCGCGCCATGAGGTGGGTGGCATAGCAACACTATTCTCACACACACACCTGCCCCCATTGTCTGCGGAGGGAAGGGAATGGGCCCAGTCATTTCCTAGCTGGGGGGCGGGGGGACCAGTGTGCCCCCCATATGCCCATAACTTTATCCTCTCCGCAGCCCCTCCCTCCCATGCCCATTTCCTGAGTGATTTCTGACTGCCTTCCATGGAGCCCTAACTATGCCTCTCCCTGGCAGGTATTACTACAAGCGGGAGATCCTGGAACGTGTGGACGGCCGGCGACTGGTATACAAGTTTGGCAAGAACTCCAGTGGCTGGAAGGAGGAAGAGGTGCAGGACAGGAGCTGAGAAGCCACAAGAGCCTCCCATGGACTTGGGCTGGGCCTGCCTTGCCTAGAGCTGGCCCTCTGCACATAATGCACTGATGCAGGCTCTGTCCCCTTGAGCTGCTGTCCCAGGAAGTGTGTTAGACTCCTGCCCCTTCAGGGGCACAGTGTGTGTGCTGGCTCCCAGCCGGTGCCCAGGTAACTATAGCTGATATTTTGGCTCCAGTAGGTTGTTGTAAACCATTATTACTTTGTGAATGGACTCTGGCTGCCCTGGCTTTGAGTGGGATTACAATAGCTGTGACTGCCCAGCACCTATGCAGAGCTCAGTGAGGACGAAGGGACGTGCCACTCTCGCTTAACCGCGTCTGAGGGGCATCAAGTGGCAACAGTGTGCACAGAACTGGGACTTCTCACTGCATCTGCTAACACCAGGAATGGAGACACTGACATCTGCTTTGGAGCAGGGGACCATCTTGGCTCGATGGCTTCATTACCTGACTTGGCTGCTCCTTCCCCAATTGCTGCTGGCTGAGCAAGCAATGCTGCTATGGACCACATGTATGCTGTAGCTTGCATTGGGCCACATGTTGCTCTGGACATATGGACTCCCACCCAGCAATGCAGCTGCAGACTGGCCACTAGTCAAGGCTCCTGTTTCGCAAGCAGATGGTTGCTTTAGTTGAACACCATGTAAACTTCAAGGAGCGTGAGTGACTGAGAGTGACTCAGGAGGGGTGAGGCTGGTCCCTCCAGAAAAAACCCTCTGCTTGTCTCCTTAGCCATCTGTGTCTAGCCAACCCTTGTGAAAGAATCCCCATTCCCCCTCACACATGGCAGCCTCCCCCATGGGCAGCCCCTTCCCGCTTTTAATTTATGTGCTGTAAAGAGAGCATTTATTATGTACATATGTATCTATTTTTTCATACTAAGGCCATTCCTGTGTGATTGTGTTAGGAAGCACCAGGCATTGCCACACCAATGATTGTCTTATTCAGCTGGGCTGAAAGATCTTTTTGTCTTGGAATCAGAAGGTGTGTATGCGACTCCAGGAGAACTCTTGGTGCCATACAGGCTTCCTGCTTTTTAATAATGTCTAGAGAACTAATAAATCACTGCTCTATTGGTTTTTATCCTCTTGCAGTTGATGTTGAGCAATTGTTTTGCTGCTTCCACCAGGGAGGGAGAGCGGGCAGGGGACTTTACTGGGATGGGACGGACCTGCGTCTGTCCCCCTGTCTGTTATTCTTGTACCTACTGGAGAAAGGAAGATCCTCTCCAGCCCCTTCCACCCCCCACTTCAGGATCTGTCGGCGCAGGGGTGAAATGTCCTTTTAGCTAAACTAGGACTTGTGCTCTTAGGGGAAGGGGAGAGCACCTCCTGCAACCCACTCTGCTTCTTTGTGCCATCATGGGCCAGAGAGGGGAAAGCTGCCTCCAGTGCTCAGTATAGATACTGACTCAGCTGCAGAGAGACTGTTTTACATGACACTGGTTGGATCAGTTCTTAACTACTTGCCCTAGTGGCACAAAACACAGTTACAAATACGAAGTTCGCCTCAAAAATAACAGTGCATCAGGGCCTAAGTGACGCCGTCTCCAAACTTCCAGTCCATTAGTCAGGCCCCCAAATCAGGAGATGTATACATAATCAACAGGAGGGGTTTAAATGCCTTCTGGGGTCTGATTCTTGGGTCATGATTTCAAGCGGGCAGGTACACCTTGTTGCTGCAGGGTAACTGACAAGGTAAGCACTGTGTGTGTGTGTGTGTGTGTGTGTGTGTGTGTGTGTGTGTGTGTGTGTGAGACAGCACTGATGCAGCATAAACAAAGCACTAACCCCATAGCAAGCAGCTGCCCCAATGCAGACGTTTGTCTGGACAAGACCATGTCAAGCTTTTCTCCAGAGTCACAAGGATTAGAATCTGAAGACTCATTCACATGAGAGTGAGCCAGTATGTGTGTTTGTGTGTCATAGCTCAAGTGGTAAGCGTGTATGCTTTGCATGTAAAAGGTCCCAGCTTCAATCCCCAGGATCTCTACAGGAGACCTCTGCTGGGGGCTTGGAGGGGTCTCAGGTGGGATGGCCTCTGCCAGAAACCCTGGAAGAGCTGGATTTGGACCTGAATTTGAAACCCTTACTGCCGTGTCAGCTTGTGACAATACTGGGCTAAGCTGGACAATTGGTCTGACTCAGTTTAGTTCTCTCTTTTTGAGTGACTACTGGCATAAATCCACATTCTGAGTGTTAAGTAAAACCTTTACCACTCTGTGTGTTCCTTGATGTGCCCTTGTCCTCTTCCATTTGGTGTAAGGGCTGGGCCATTGAAACAGAGGGAAGTTAGCTATGTGATTGCATTGTTACAGCATAAAGCAAACAGATTAAGGAAGGGTGGTGTGTGAATGACCGCTAACTTTGTTTCTAAAAACAGAAATTCCCATTCCTACTGCATCACAAGGCTCCAGGAGCTGGGATTGTAAGAAAAGCTAAACAAATGTCACAAGTCTCATGATAAAAACATGACTTGGCAAAACCAGTGCTGAGAAAACAAATAGCACACCAGCAAAGCCCACATTGATACAACCTCCACACTGCTTCCCATTATTGTCCTAGGGAACCTTACATTGGCTTTTAAATGCACAGATGCCGTGTCTTTCACCCTTACATGGAAAGCTTGGGAGGAAAAGTTGGAAAATACACAAGTTGTATTTTTGTTTGAAAACTTCCAGTGTTTTGGTTAATGAGAAATATTTGCTTTTGATCTGTTTTGCTTACACAGCTCATTAGCAGGGTCTGGAGAGACCGTCAACTTTAAAGTCCCTGCTACCTCAGCCACAGGGGTAGCAGCATAAGAAAGCAGGCTGCTGTTTTGGGGGGGGTGGGGAGCAGAGGGAGGCAGCCTTTTCAGGGAACTGTCTACAACACAAGCTCATTACGCGCAGGCTCCACAAGTGTTTGTGAATCAGCAGCAGCATTCTGGGTAGCAGGATTCTTAGTTTATCTTCCTAGTCCTGGGGGAAGATTGTGGTTATAAACAGCCTGACCAAATGTAACTTGCCCCTTTGGGGTCATCAGAGGGCCTGAACCTCTCAGAGGGTTAAACCCACAAGCTGCTGCTTCTTAAACTAAAGAGCCAGCTGCCTCTGCCTGGAAGCATTTATTTGTTTGTTTATTTCTATCCCACAAACAGCAGGCTCAGGATGGGTTACAATAATATCAGTACAAGTACATACAATACAATACAATTACCCACCCCTAACTTCTAAAGAAAATACAGTTAGATTATCCCCACCACTAACTCAACCCCTGAACACCAAATGCCTGCCTAAACCAAAACACCTTACACTGTTTCCAGAACATGTGTAGGCTTAAGCCTTGGCAAACCTCAGGGGGAAGAGAAGTCCAGCCATTGAGAACATCACTGCCCACGACCTTGCTGTCTGTCCTTGGCATGCCAAGAGCACAGCCACAAGGCAGCTCACAGCTAACTGAAGAGAGCCTGGTGGGACATAAGGGAGAAGATGGTCCCTAAGGTATGTTGGGCCCAGCAGAGTCAGAACATCTCAGAAGTTTACAATAGTGACTACCACCAGAGACAGTGTGTGCGTACGTAATATAGTGGCTACCCCCAGGCCGTACGCGTCACAGTGGCTATCAGAAAGAGAGCCAAGGGGCCCCACTTCAAAAGTTACAAAGTGCATGCTAATAGGTGTAACATTATTATGTAGGCTTTTTGGCTTTCCTTTTAACAATACATTGTCCCCACCAGGCAAGCAGTGGGAATTCGTCCCCTGAGGGGAATATCACCTCTGTTTCCCTCCTGCAGCAATTATAGCTGAGTGATACGTGGATTAATCACTTCACGTGATATGGGAAATGTGGAAGATGGATTTAGCACAAATGCCAAAACCTTATTTTCCGGCTTAACTTTCGGGACTTGGCCGACATCACATCTGGTGCATCCTGTGACCTAAACCTTGCGCATGTTCACAAATAAAGCTGCTTTCCCGCGACGCTGCTTGCGCAGCTTTTGGCGTCGCGGGAGCATGTGCTATTCAAATGCAGCACAGTTCCCATCTTGTGGGAAAGGAGGGAGTGTGGCTCGCCTGCCGGTAAGCTTGCGCAGCAGCCAGGGTAGGATTTTATTACCGTGTCGGATGGGTGAGCTTGCCGGCAGAAGAGCTGCACTTCCTCCTTTCCCACGAGACAGGACCTGTGGTACGTTTGAATAGTGCATGCTCCCGTGACGCCAAAGACTGCTGATGGGAAAGCAGCCTAAGACAGGGGTGAGGTTTTTTCCTTGTGCTAAGCATCTTGTGTGAATGCAGCCATAGTGGCCATGATCAGAGAAAAAGAGAGACTGCTGCTGCAGTCCTGAAACTGAAGTCAGTGGGACTACTCCAGATTAAACAGGATTGCAACCAGTATGTGTAATTTAGCAGTTGTCACCAAACAGAGAACAACTGACTGGTCACCAGAAACAGTATAACACAGTAGCCAAAGCCAGCTTGCAGTCTTGGGGGATGGTGTGCAGTCTGTGCAGTGCACTGCGGGAGAAGATGGCACTAGTATGAATTCAGTGTCTGGGGTTCCTCCTTCTGTGCCCTCGCTCCTCCTCGTTCTGACTTAACAAGACAATTTAGTTTAGTTAATTTAGTCAATTCTTAATTTCATACAGAAGCTAACAAAGATCCACAGTATAACCTCTGTGTGTGTGCGTGTGTGTATGTGACCTCACAGAAGACAGATTGAGGGAATGGAGTAGCTAAATGCTAGGGGAAATAGGTACCGAGCAGCTGAGGGGGAGCTCCCCGGTTACCTGACCAAGGAGAGAGCAGCTCAGGGGCAGAGGCAGGGATGGATCTAGACAGCCTTTGTAGGGGGCTGTTCTGATGGAGTCTCCGTCCAGTAATGCTACCTGCTCTGACCTGACCTGGCGCTGGGAGGAGTAATGTGGTGGAAGCACAGGGCACTCTAATGCTCTGAGAGATCCCAAGGCTCAGTGGCTCAAGCCACACTCTGGCATTAAGCAGAGATGCTGCCACCCCCAGACTCCAAGCTGAGCAGCCCAGGCTGAGGCTGTGTGGGGAGGGCAGAGGCAGGAGGTGGCTGGCACAGGTCCCCTCTCTGCATAGCTCCTGAGTGAGGTAATGGAGCCCTAGGTGCAAATGGATCCAGTGCCCACAGCAGCGCAGGGTGGGTGAGGTGTTTATTCTCAGTCAATAGCTAACACGGTAGATTGGCAGGGAGCTTGTCACGCATCCTGAGCCCTGACGAGCTCACCATGTTTGCTGAGGCAGTGTTACAGTTCTGCCATGCCGGATCAGGTTACCCAACAGCCTGGGAGTATGTTTAACCAGCCCTGGCAGCAATGGCCACACCTCCAATGTTCCCACCGCAGGGAGCCCCAACACCATTCATGATAAACAGGCAGGGCAAGCAGGTGGGGGCAGGAAATGGGGGCTCTACATGGGCAGCTGCCTTTGCCTGCAATCAGAAGGCACTAAGGGGCCTGTGTGGGGTAGAGGGCAGGGGGGCAGACACTCAAAGACAATGGAAATGTTTGGGCATATTATATTATTATTATTATTATTATTATTATTAGCATTTATATAGCACCAGCGATGTACCTGGCACTTTACAAAAAACAAGATAGACATGGTCCCTGCCTGAGAGCTTACAATCTAAAGCCAGGGGGAGAGGAGACAGGGAAGGGGGAACAGAAGGAGAGACAAGGGATTGTTCCACGGGATTCTCTGACAACTTGGTTTTTGTGCAGATATCCTAGACAGAGCCAGCTCCTACTCCCCAGAAGCAGCCGTACTGGCAGTGGCAGTTCCTGGAGAGAGGGAGCAGTTGCTCAGGGAGGGTGTGTCATGCTCCAGCAGGAAGAGGCAGGCCTGTCCCTGCTGTGGGAGCCATTTCAGCGGGGCTCGTTTGCCCACTTTACCCCTGAGCCTCAAAGCTAGCTAGGCCTTCCCCCAAGCCCCAAATCTCTTTCCAAGGCCAGCTGCAGTTGCTAAGTGACAGAAATGCCCTGACCTATCACGCCACTCTCAAAACAGTGAGGCACATGGCAGAGATTAGCAGAAGGCTCCATTGATCCCACACATGCTAGGCCCAGCTCTACCTGGGTCAACCAGAACTGTGAGGCGATTCATGATGGCTGGGATTTGTGGTATATAGGTTGGGGGGGGTCTGGGGGATGGAGTTTACATTAAATGGAGGCGGGGGGACTGCAACATGTCACATGGCTGTACAGAGGGGGCTGGAATTTGTGTTACATGACTTAGGCCGTTTTTAGACGAGCGCGCAGTGCGCTCGCGTGTCGTTGCCAAAATCCCGCAAGACGAGATTAGATGAGAAGCTGCCGCGAGTCACGTGCACAGGAGGGGGGATGCGCATTCTTTTCCGGCCGCAATCTGACTGGGTCGGCGATCTAAAAACGGCCTAAGAGCGGGGATTTGTGGTCCAGCTGTGTCACATGGCTGAGATTTGTGTTCTGTGGTTAAGACAGTTGTGGTGTGTGGGTCATAGATACGCCAGGGGACTGTGCTTTGTGTTACATGGTGAGACAGCAGCTGCGGCCATCCCCGGAGGTGCATAGCCACCTTTCACAGGGCTTTCCAAAGTTCCTCCCAACTCCTAACAGAGCACCATGGAAACCCTGGCCTGCCAAAAGGACTGCCCCCTCCCAGAATCCCGGTATCTGTGTTGGTAACCAAGCCAGGTCATGCTGTCCCAACAAACCAGAGAGGTAACAGTAAACTGGGGGGGCAGCTCTTCCTATTCACAGGGAGCTGCCACTGCCAGGAATTGGTCTGTTCTAACAACTTGTTGTTTGGTTATTAAACAAGTCTGCAACCATGGACTCCACAGAGGAGAGAAACCATAGTGACTGCAGTCTGGAACCGGAGTGGCACACAGAATGCCCGAGAGGTGCCACTGGGGCAGTGCCAGCAGCGCAGCCACCTAATCCCTGTTGCTATTTGTTGCTGTGGGGCAGGTATATACATGCTGCCTTTGCCGACGCACCGAAGGAGACAGGACTCAAGGGTGGGTTTTAACGGCCGCACTCTTTATTCAAAATGAATTACGATCAAACAAATAGGTGGGGGCAAATTGCCTAGTGCGATGCGGGTCCAGTACATGAACTGACCTTATAACAGTAAGGCAACAACAAAACACAGGGGTGGTTTTGATGTACCCTCGATTACCACCCCAACACGTGAACATCACGTTTCCCTCTCATTGGCCCCAGCCACAGGCGAGGGGGAACCAAATCCTTTCATGCGAGTAAGGATAAAGGTGCCTACAGGCGGGGGAACCAGACTTGTCCCTACCGCCCTCGCTCGACACCCCTCCCAGGGAGGCTGCCCCGCCGCTTGCCATACCCTGCTTTCCGGCGGGTGGGCCTCCCCATCTCTTAAGGAGATGACTCTTACTTATGCTAATTCTAACCTATTCTAACTTCTGTACTGGACCCGTCACTAAGGGGTCGCCGGGTTTTACTCGGACGAACCCGACCCCCACCCCGCTCTAAACCTAGGACAGTATCCAACCCCGTCAGGGCTTCCAAGTAGAGCTCGTTCCCTGCTGTTGACAAGTGGACACCGTCCCTTCTATACAGGGCAGGGGACCTGTGCGTTAATGCACGGGTATCTACACGGTCCCCCCTCAAACCCGTGAGCCATCTACCCACGTCCCGGTTGACTGACTTCCGGGTTCCGTCGCTCTTGCGGGGGTGCACCCCACCACCCCAAGATATTCACTCGACCAGGTCGGTCCATATGATTTTGGTGGCTGGGAACCATCTCTTAATCTCCCATATGTCAGCTTTTATGCTCTTTATCAGCTGCACACCCTTGGTTTGGGGGATGTCATTCTCGCCCAGGTGGATCACTAATACATCAGGTGGTTGGCCCGTCGCCGTCACCAAAAGGGTTGGCAGGAGTTGGTGCCATTTCATGCCTCCACGACCCTATTCTGTCTCCCCTCTTGTTCATTGTTCAATGAGGCCGTTGGGCAGGGTCATTTAGAGGTTTGGGATGAAGTGCCATCAGTACACTGATGACACTCAGCTCTACCTCCCTCTTTCATCTGACCCAGGCCCTGCAGGCAGTGCTTACCCGATGCCTGGCTGCTGTCAGGGACTGGATGAGGATAAGCCAATTGAGGCTGAATCCAGAAAAGACTGAGGTGATGATGGTTGGCTGGCATTGTAACGTGGAGGGGATTGAGACTCCTGTTGTTGATGGAGTCTGGCCCCCCTCTGGTAAATCGGACTCGCAGCCTTGGCATGCTTCTGGACCCCTTGATTGGATTGTCAGGTAGCAGAAGTGGCCAGGAGCACTTTTCACCAACTCCATCTGGTGAGGAGGCTGCGGCCTTTTCTTTCTGACTCAGATCTGGTCACCATTATACATGCTTTCATCACCTCGAGGCTGAATTATTGCAATGTGCTCTATGTAGGGTGCCCTTGATAATTATGCAGAAGCTGCAGCTAGTGCAGAATGCAGTGGCTCACCTCCTTTTGGGAACGAGTTGTTGGGAGCACATTACACGGGTGCTCTGAAGTCTGCACTGGCTGCCTATAGCTTTCCAGGCACAATTTAAGGTGCTGGTTTTGAACTTTAAAGCCCTAAATGGTTTGGGCCCCACATATCTGAAGGAACGCCTGTCCTTCCATGACCGATTGCAGCCCCTGCAATCGACCGGGAGACCCTCCCTATAGGTACCGTTCAGGGGCGGATCCAGAAGTGATGTGGATGGGGGGGCTGAAGTCCAAAGTTAGCATAGCTCCGCCCAGGTGAGCAGGCCCTGCCTCCAGCCCCACCCCCTACCAAGTGAGCAACAGTGTTAGGCCAGTTTATCCCCCACCCCAAAGCCATGGGAAGGCCCCCAAGCCACAGCTCCAACAGGGGAGGGGGACTTGGGTTCAGTGGAGCAGTGAATATGATAGCTGGGCTCCAGCTGCTGCCTGAAAGTGGGCATCAAACACAGATGGTTAAATAACCCCTTCCCCTAGTCTCACTACAGGAAAATACAAAGTCTAGGGGCAAATCCCCATTGTAACCCATGCCAAAGAAGGAAATAAATCAGGGAGGGGAAAATGTCCCCTTAAGCCCGAAGCAGATGAGGGGCAAATCCTCACTGTGCAAAAGAGGGCAATAAAAGAGAGGGGGGAAATGCTCCCTTACAAGTCAATCAGGTAAGAAGCAAATCCCCACTCCACTCCATACCCGAAGAGAACAATAAAAGAGAGATGGGCAAATCATGCCCCCTTGTAGGGGTGTGAACGTCATTTTCATTATTACAATAACAATAATGAACATTGTTGTTTTCATTATCGTTATTGCAATATCAAAAATGACAAATAATAATAACGTAACAAAAATGACATTTTGTTTTTGAAATAAAGGAAAAATCCTCAACGTATTTCTGGCTGTAACTTTTTTGTTTCTTATTCAATTCTGATTAAATATGGGGAGGGTTACTCCACATAACTCCAATGGAGGGCACTATGTGTACCAATTTGTGAAATGATTAGGTAAAGGAAATTGATTTTTAGAAGCAATTGAATGTTGTGATTTTCAGAAAAGCTCTGTACACATTCATGGTTACAACTTCTTTATCTTGCAGCCAATTTGCATTACACTTGTGAATATTATATCCCTCCATAAGCCTAACACTCCTGCCAATTTTCAGAAAGATTGGATAAAGGGTCCTGATGGTATAAGACATTAACTTGAAAATACATTTCCAGTTGTATCATTTGTATATTCCATCCTGTTTAAAAGGTATTTGGCAGGAATGTATCACATACCTTCACTGTCATCTCTGCCAAACTACAGAACAATTTGATAAAGGGACCCAATTTTATAAGCAATTGATGTTGTCCCTGTGAAGACCATTATTCAGATAAATAGCAGCACATGCAGTGCCAGTCAGAGGCAGGCACCCTGCATGGCAGGGGGAGAGAGATTGTAGGAGGGAGGATGTGGAGCAAACCAAAAGACTGACAGACACATTCACTGGCCAATTACTGCATGCTTCCAGCTTTACAGGACCAATTGGTAGTGGCTTCGAGGCAGGCATAGGGGGCGGCCCTGAGGTGGGCATAAGGGCATAAAGGACATAACTGGGACTTTGGGGATAGCATCCCAGAAATCAGGGGACATAGTTTACACATCCAGGCTGGTCAATTATCATCACAATCACATCCTGCAGCACTGTGACAGAGGACATAAGAGAATCTCTATTGACTCTTTCCTAAACAGATGCTTCTGACTTTCCAGTAACAAGTGGGGGAGAGATGTTGGGATGGTCACAGCACAGAATGAGGATATTTGGTTGACCTTTCTGCTGGCCAATTGGCATCACCAACCGATCTTATACCACAGTGACATAAGAGAATCCCTGGCATAGGCTCCTTCTCTGCATATGCTGTGCAGGCATATAAAATTGGGACCCTTTATCATAGCTTTCTGACATGTGGCAGAGATTATAATGAAATGATAATGAAAGTGTTATATACAGCCCTGCCAAATTTCATGTACACTGGTTGGACTACAAAGATGTTAGTCAGATGTACATTTATATGTTAATTGCTTATACCACCAGGACCCTTTATCTAATACTTCTGAAAGTTTGCAAAGATAGTAAATATGGGAAGGGGTATAAACCTGACAAGTGTCATCTACATTAGATATGAGGCAAAGGGGTTACAGCTAAGAATGTATATGAATGTATATGAAGAATTTTGCAAAATAAATTGATTCAATTGCTTCTAAAATTGGATTCCTTTACTCAATCCTTGTGAAACTTGGTACACTTAATGCCTTCCATTGGAGGTATATGCAGCCCAGGTTTCAGCCACATATAGTGAAAATCAACAAAGTTACAGCCGAAAATGTGGTTTCCATTGAAACCAATGAAAATGAAAGCCAAAAAGATTCAATTCAATGATTCAACTGCTTCTAAAATTGAATTCCTGTACTCAATCCTTGTGAAATTTGGTACACTTAATGTTTTCCATTGGAGGTATATGCAGACCAATGTTCAGCCACATATAGTGAAAAACAACAAAGTTACAGCCAAAAATGTGTTTTCCAGTGAAATCAATGAAAATGAAAGCCAAAACGAAATGGGGGGCTGAAGCCTCCTGAGCCCCCCCTGTGAATCCACCCATGACTGTCTGTTAGTCTGGTTCATACGACAATGGCTCGCAGAGGGGCTGCCACATTGCTGTGGGACTCCCTTCCCACGGAGGCTGCTACTGGCCTGGGAGAATGATCCACCCACAGTCTGGTCTGCCCATAGCAACCTTGGCTGAGAAGAACACTGTGTAGGTCAAGAGGGTGCTGCCAGGCATCCCAATTCCTATAGAATTTTGTTACTATGGTCATGGAGAATGGTCAAAAGAATCCTATGCTGCCTTCATAGGGCAGCCCATTGAGACAGAGGTGATGTTCCAGATAATAACCCCAAAGCAGGGCAGCTATACAAAGGCCCCACATGGTGCCTCAGCTCCCCACAATCAGTAGTGGAGGAGTATTCCCCCCCCCCACTAGGAAACAGGGCAGTGCTGTTACTCCCATGTTACAGATGGGAAGCTGAGGCACAGAGACGCTAAGGATAGGCCGACATAAAATGCTTACCATTTGATCATTCTCCATGACCATAGTACTGAAATTCCATAGGAATTGGGATCCTTGGCAGTACCCTCTTGACCCAGTTTTCTTCTCAGTAATTGCCACCAATTTTCCCCAATGAGTACACTTCCTACACTTAAGGGTCACAGCCAGATAAACCATTTCTATCTGCACACATCACTCAGGAGTAAAGTGCTCTGCAGAACATTATCCTTTATGTAAGCAGGCCCTTACCCTATAATAATTTCCTCTGAGAGAGGGATGGAAGCTTCCCTGGTTCAGAATGTTCATGCCCCTCCCCCCCCCCCCCCCCCCAAAGTAAAAAAATGGTGTGATCATTCCAAGCCAGAGCAGGGTACCATCAGAAATTACCACAGGGCAAAATGCTCAGAGATTATTTGCTGGCTTGAACACAGCCTAAGTGATGTGTCCAAGATGGCACATGTAGTTCATGGCACAAGAGCTGGACCCAAGAGTCCCGTGTTGCAGGCCAGCACCTTAATCACAGGCCCATCCTTCACAGCATCATAAGGGCTTTTCAAAAGGCTTCTTGGGCTGCACCTTGGTGAGCATGCGCTCCCACAGTTGTCCTAGTTGTGACTGGATAGGAATCCAGTGAGAGAGGCTCTTTGTTTGCAGTCAGTATTTCCCCCACGTTGCTCTAGCTTTCATTGCTGTTAATCCACTAAGGGCATACGAATTCTCATGAGTCACACCAATAGTCCATCTAGACCATTCTCCTGTTCCTTACACTGGCCAGTACCAGATGTTTCAGAGCAAGTGGATAAAAAGATCATACATGAAGTGATCCATTCCTTATCTGTAATGGATGGCCCTTAAATCGTGCCAGGACGAGCCAAGAGGCATGTGGGGTTGGACTGCTAGGGAGAAGGCTGAAACTGAGAGAAGGTGCTTTAAGAGTGGGAGTGCACAGCCAGTATCCTGGACTGGAAAAGGTGCCAGAGGCATTTTGAAGGAGCCTAAGCTACTAGAAGGCGCTGTAAATAAACCTACACTGCAGTGAAGAGCATAAATACACCACTATGTGGTGGCTGTTTGGTGACTGGAGCCTGCAAAAACTAAGGACAAGCGACTCCTTGTTTATACTGTCATTAGCATGGTCAGATATGCAAATTTTAGAGGACACTTATAAGAAATACAGGTTATTTCTTACCTGTATTTCTCACGTGTCCTCTAAAATCTGCATATCTGGCCACTCTAGCTGTCATAGGCTGTCTTTAGATGGACACCTGCTCCTCTCCTGCTCTGCCCACCGGGTGGCCCATCCATTAAGACAGACCACCCTGGGGTGAGGCAGAGCAGGAGCAAAGAAGGCACTGCCTGCTCAGGGCCAGCTTCGCTTACAGTGCTCTGGAACATCCGGGACTCGGAGCACTGCAAGTAGAGCAGGCCACCCAAACACGGAGCACCAGCCAGGGGCGGAGCAGGGGTCTGTCTACTCATAGATGGGTCACTGCAGCTCCACTTCTTGCTGGGAGTTGCCCCTGCAACAGCCAGAGAGCTGTCGGTAGACTGCCTACAGCAGCTGACGATCCGCCCACCACGCATGTGGACTGTAGACCACAGCTGTAGGAGACCCAGGGGTGCGCACAGACACCCCAGAGCAGACCTGAGGGTGGCTACCCCTGGGCCAGTCTAAAAACACCCTTTCTCTCCACAGCTACCAGCTGTGAGAGGTTTAGTCCCCTGACCAACCTGGCTAATAGTCCTTGACAGACCTATCTGCTATGAACTTATCTAATCCTTTTTTGAATGTTGTTCTGTTATTGAACCATCCCATGGTAATCAGTTCCACAAGTTAACTGGGTATTTGTAAAAGTGCTTCTTCTAGTTTATTTTACACTGACTTCATCAGGTGTTCCCTTGTTCTGATGTTCTCATCCCGGCTCCAGTGCTATTTGGCAGGAATAATGCCATGCTGAGCTGGGTCTTGGTGGAACCAAGACGTTCAGAGGTATATGCCATTTGCTTTTTAGATCACAGGTGTTTTCCAGAGTTCATAACAGCTCTGTTCTGGTGAAGCTGCAGTCAGGTCTAAGTTCTATGGAGCTGTCTCATCCTACATCATCACTAGTAGCTTCCAGGCAGATGGGCAGTCTGTGGGATTTTACATTGTTCTTTTTCTTAAATACCTTTATCTAGTTCTACAGTGGGGCCTATAGGTCTGAGCCCTATCTCATCCCTGACACTGTCCTGCACCACTGTGTGCCTCTGTAAAATGGATGGTCAGATTCGTAAATGCCTTGCCAAAATCACCTGAATTGCTGCAATTACATAATAAGCCTCTTGCTTATAAATAGAAGCCTAGGCCCTGAAACAGCACATTCCAACTGTAAGTCTCACCCAAGTCTTGAGCAAGAGTTGACTGCTCTGTATTGGTGTTGTAAGAGGGTTGCACTACATGACATTACTTCTTGGACTCTGGCTCCATGATATGACAGAATCGAACCAGAGAAATTGTTCTCCTAGGCCCACATGCTGCCAGTGCAAGGTAAGAGCATGAGCAGCATAGTCTGGGTTCCACAAATCCCGGTTTGTCTGGCACACATGCCTCATCTGGGCACAAGTGGGGACACAACTAGAGGTGGGGGGTGCGGGAGGGGGATATGGGGTCCGGAGGCAGGGCGGGCAGCCCAGAGGTGGGGGCCAGCCCAGAGGTGGGGGCCAGGAGGTAGTAGATGGGGCGGAGGGAACGGCTATAGGGGTGGTTCTGGGGAGAGGACGGTATGGTCCAAGGGGGCAGGTGACTCGTGCTCCCAGGGGACCAAGGTACCTGGTGGAGGTTAGGAGGGTCACCCCCCCACCGATCTATAAAGCCCTATACGGTCTGGGCCCCTCATACCTTGGGGACCGCCTCACCTTCCGCACCTCGGGGTGATCCCTGCGGTCTGCCAGTGGCTCCTTCCTGGAGGGCCGCTGTGTTAAACGGGAGGCCACAATGGAGAAGGCGTTCTCGGTGGCCGAGACGCGACTCTGGAACTCCCTCCCGGAGGAAGCTCACCTGGCCCCGGGTCTGATGGCTTTTCACCGAGCCTGTAAGACCTCGCTGTTCACCCAGGCCTTTGGAGGGGAGGAGGGGAGAGGAGGGGAGGAGGGACTCTTTGGGGTGGGGGTCGGTTTTAAAAAAAAATTATTTATATTTTGATGATGTTTTTATGTGTTTTATTATTGTTTTATTTGTTGTGAGCTGCCCCAGGATGCTGTGGGCATGGGGGGCAACCAATAAATATAAAGAAATAAAATAAAGAAATAAATAAATTTCTCTGCATCACGCATGGTGAAGGGAAAGACAGGTGGGGACATGGAATCAGGAAAGTGACTAGGAAATAGAAGAGGAAGGCTAGAGCCTCCCTATCTCCTTCAGCACAGCACTCCAGGGGCATAAGTATAGGTGGATTGTATAAACATTGGTGCATCTCTCCAAATTACCAGCTGGGGTGGAAGGAGGCCGCAGAACTGTCCCGCCAATGTCTGACTCCCTGAGTTCCCCCTCAAAAGAGAAACCACTTCAAAACAATCCCCAGATATACTGGTCAGCATGTGTGCATGTTGGGAGAGAGGTCATGAGTTTGATTCATACTGACCCTGACTGTGGTTCATCATACTGTCATGGTTGGACCATTACCTTCTGAGGGCCCAGATCCCTGCCCTCCTTTGCCCCTCTCGGGGTGGTGGACCAGTTAGGATGGTCCATCCCCAGAGACTAAGGCTACTTTTAGACGAGCGGCCTGGGAAGCGTGTTCTTCAACGCGCCGGGAGGAAAAGCTGCGTGGGGTGCGTTTACACGCACCGGAAGTGGCCGCCCACCATAGGAATTGATATCGAGGTTTCCAGAATGCATCTTCAAAGAGGCCATAGGCGGCCACATGTACCGCTGATTCCTACACTGGGTGGCCACTTCTGGTGTGTGTAAACGCACCCTGCACGGCTTTTCCTCCCGGCACATTGAAGAGCGCCCTTCCCAGGCTGCTCATCTAAAAGCAGCTTAATGGATCCAATAGAATTCCAGAACTCTGGGGGATTTACCTATTGACCTTCATGGCCCCTCTGTCAATGGCCTGCTACGTATGCTGACCCAGACCATTGACACAGTGGTACCCAGGTGTCCACTTCCCCCACTGTGGCAGCACAGGTCTTCCATACGGAGGACCTGAGGCTGCTAAAGCAAGAGGGCAGTCAGTCAGAGTACAGGTGGCGCTTGACTCATGCCAAAGTTGACCAACTATGGCATAGATTGTTTTTGAAGGACTATGTCATGGCTGTGGCAGCAGTGAAGGAAGCTTTTTTTTGCTGCTGCCATAGTATCTGCAAAGTGCTGTCCAAAAGAGCTCTTCTGGGTGGTTGGCGAATAGCTTATTAAATCCTAGCAGTCTCCACCTGGAGCTAGAGTCGTTAGTTGCCTGCTGTGACAAGTTTGCCACCTACTTTGCAGATAAAGTTGCTTATATTTGACACAACTTGGGAACTGCCAGTTTGGGTGCAGAGCCAGAGTTTGGGGTTGGGGAGGCTCGGACGTGTCTGGTTTTCTTGGATCGGCTTCAGTTAGTCTGGCCCACTGATGTAGATGCTGTGCTTGCAATTGTGCAGGCGACCAGTTGTGAACTAGATCCATGCCTGTCGTGGCTAGTGAAAGCTAGCTGGGAGACATTGGGGCTGTTGCTGGCTCGGGTTGTCAATGCCTCCCTTGGGAAGGGTAGGGTGCAGACATCCAACCCCTGCTCAAGAAACCATCTCTTGATGTTGACACCCTCTACCCCCCCCACCCCACCCCCATCTATTGCCCCATCTCTAGTCTTCTCTTTTTAGGGAAAGTTATTGAACGTGTGGTTGTCTCACAGCTTCAGGTGCATCTTGTGTGCTATTGGATTCCTAGACCCATGTCAGTCAGTATTTTGTCCTGGACATGGCACTGAGACTGCATTTGTAGCCTTAGTTGGCAGACTCCACTTCGATATCAACAAGGGTAATAATTGCACTCTGCTGATTTTGATAGATCTTTTGGCGGCCTTTGATGCTATTTATTTATTTATTTGTTTGTTTGTTTGTTTGTAAAATCATTTAATACCCCACCCCTCCTGCTCCAAGCAGCCCAGGGTGGCTTACAATATTAAAACACATAAAAACAACAAAACCATAAAATACAATAAAAAGGGAAGGCGCAAACCAAACCACCCCTCCTCCCCCCCATCCCACCCTACACCCCATCTCCCTTGCCAAACGCCAGGCGGAACAGCCAGGTTTTACAGATACGACAGAAGGAGAGGAGAGCCAGGGCCACTCGGGTCTCCACTGGGAGGGAGTTCCACAGCCTAGGTGCGGCCACTGAGAATGCCCTCTCCATAGTTGCCGCCCAGACCATTCTGAGGATCTTGCGCGGAGAATGAGGCGGTCCTGCAGGTAAGTCAGGCCAAGGCCGTATAGGGCTTTATAGGTTACAACCAATACCTTGAATTGGGCCCAGAAGACTATAGGCAGCCAGTGCAGAACCCGAAGCACTGGTGTAATGTGCTCATGGCAACCCGTCCCCGTAAGGAGACAGGCTGAAGCATTCTGCACTAGCTGCGGTCTCCGGACCATCACTATAGGTAGCCCCACATAGAGTGTGTTGCAATAGTCCAATCTCGAGGTAATGAAAGCATGCATGATGGTGGCCAGGTCACTATCTGAAACATATGGCCAAAGCCTTCACACCAGATGTAAATGGTGAAACGCACTCCTTGCCATAGCCCCCACCTGGAAATCCAGGCGGAGCTGTGGATCAAGGCGCATGCCCAGACTACAGACCTGGGATACCAATGGAGGACAGACCCCATCAATTATGGGAACCGCCACATCCACTGCCCTTCACACCACCATCACCTCCGTCTTGTCAGGATTCAGCTTCAGGCAGCTCGCCCTCATCCAATCACCAACAGCCGCCAGACATCAGGTAAGCACAGAGACTGCCAGGTCTGGGTCAGATGAAAAAGAGAGGTAGAGTTGGGTGTCATCAGCATATTGATGACACTGCACCCCATACCATCTCATGACCTCAAGAAGTGGCTGCATATAAACGTTGAACAGGAGCAAGGACAGAATAGAACCTTGCGGGACACCACACACTGAGTTCTCCTAGTCAGGAAGGAGCAGAACCAGTCAAGGACGATCCTGCCCACTCCAGCTAGATCCCACAAGTGAGTCACCAACATCTCATGGTCAACACTATCAAAAGCAGCCGACAGATCTATGCAGCTATGCAGCTATGTTTATATGCAGCCTTTGGGGGAGGTCGTGAGAGGGTTCGGGGTGCGATGTCACCAATATGCTGATGATACTCAGGTGTGCCTCTCTTTTTCAGCTGACCCAGACCCTGCCGTCTCGTTGCTATCCCAGTGTTTGGAGGCCGTGGTGGAATGGATGTGGCAGAGCAGACTGAAGCTCAACCCCGATAAGACAGAGGTGATGGTGGTGGGGAGGGCGAGGGAGGTGTCGGCCCCCCTGATTGGGGGGGTTCACCCTCCTGTAGCTCAACAGGTCCGGAGTCTGGGGGTGATGCTGGACGTGGTTCTCTGCCTGGAGCAGCAGGTGGAGGTAGTGGCGAAGGCTGCCTTCCGCCAGTTGTATCTGGTACGGAGGTTGCGTCCATACGTCTCTGGCCCGGACCTGGCCTCCCTTGTCCATGCCTTCGTCACCTCGAGGCTGGACTACTGCAACGGGCACTACGTGGGGCTGCACTTGTTCCTGGTTCGGAGGCTGCAGCTAGTGCAGAATGCAGCGGCCCGTCTCCTTTTGGGGACGGGTCGCCGGGACCACATAACACCTGTGCTCCGGGCTCTGCACTGGCTGCCAATAGCGTGCCGAGCTAGGTTCAAGGTGTTGGTGTTGATTTATAAGGCCCTTTACGGTCTCGGCCCCTCATACCTCAGGGATCGCCTCGCCCTCTGTGCCCCAGAGCAGCTCTTTCGGTCTGCCGGGGGTGCCTTCTTGGAGGTCCCCCATGTTAAGCGGGGGGCCACAATGGAGAGGGCATTCTCAGTGGCTGGGCCGCACCTTTGGAATTCCCTCCCGGAGGAAGCTCGCCTAGCCCCGAGCCTTTTAACATTCCAGCGAGTTTGTAAAACCTGGCTGTTCGCCCAGGCCTTTGGGGAGGGTGGGAGGGTGGGTTAGCGGGTTTTTATCCTCCTACCCTTCTTTATTATTCTTTATTTTTCGTTATATTTTCTTGTTGTCCTTTCCCTGTTTTATTTGTGAGATTTTTATAACTGTTTTAAATGTTTTTAAGAGCTGTTTTCTTGAAATTTGTTAGCTGCCCCGAGCTGCTTGCAGCAGGGGCGGGGTATAAATATATTAAATAAAATAAATAAATCTAACAAAATTAGCAGGGTCGAACTCCCTGATGTAATTCACGGCAAAGGTCATTGACCAAGACCACAAGCATAGTCTCCGTGACATAGCCCGGACAAAAGCCAGACTGAAAGGGATCCGGATAACCAGTGTGGTCTAGATGCCCCTGGAGCTGCTGGGCCACCACACACTCAATAACTTTCCCTAAAAAGGGAAGGTTAGAGACCGGCCGATAACTGGCAAGGGAATCAACGTCAAGTGATGTTTTTTTGAGCAAAGGCTGTACCACCGCCTCTTTGAGGCAGCCTGGCACTCTGCCCTCCTGAAGGGAGGCACTGATCACCCCTGCCAGCAATGGCTCCACCGTCTCCCGGCTGGCTTTAACCAGCCAGGACGGGCATGGGTCAAGTTCACAAACGGTGGCCCTAACAGCCCCAAGAACATCCCCTGCCCCGGTGGATGACACCAACTGAAATTGATCCCACAAAACCAGACAAGATGAGGCTTCCACAACCTCTGGTTCACCCACTGCAATAAGTGCAGCATCGAAGTTGTGGTGAATCCGAGCAATTTTCTCTGCAAATAATCACCAAAGACGTCACAGCGGGCATTAGATACCTCCGATTCCAGGCGGAGGGAGGGAGGACTGACCAAACCCCTCACCACCTGGAAAAGCTCCACTGGACAAGATTTTGCAGAGGCTATACGGGCAGCAAAAAACTCCTTTTTTGCTGCCCTTACAGCTACAGCATAGGCACATAAACTGGCTCTATGCTGCAATCTGTCAGCTTCAGCACGTGAACGGCACCACCGTTGATCCAACTGCCACCCTTCCCGCTTCAGCAACCTCAGGCGCTCCATAAACCACGGAGGCCTGAGGAGCCATCTGTCACCCTCTGGGGAGTACAGCCACCTGGATGGGCCCCTTTGAGCCCTCCCATTCTAAATCTACAGTTGCTGTGCGCAAAATATCCTTGATTCCCATTGCCAGGGATACCAAAACATTTCTATGAGTATTTATTTTATGTTTTGGGATCAAGTCCTCCCGTACCATAACCATGTGTGCCCCATTGTCTAATCTCCCCATGCCGTTTACCCCGTTAACCTTAGCAGGTTTTCGTAGCAACTGATCCCCTGTGGGTGGGTTTGGGATAATACAGCAATCATCAACACCTCTGGGGACGGGTTGAAGTAGAGACACAAAATTCGCACTGACAGTCCCAACAATTTCATCAGACTCCCCTTTAGGGCCATAAAACTCCCTTTTTGGGGGGCAGTCTCGTACCATATGCCCTGCTTGCTTACAGTTAAAGCACTGCCTTGAATCATTATTAGAGGATTGGGAGGTGTGTGTTCTGTGGAGTCTGGGTGATCCCTGTCTCCCCCCACCCCCATTTTCATTTGGTTTGTTCTGGGTCAGGTTTCCCTGTTCAGATTGTGGGGTTCTAAACAGATTCTGCTTATGGTAAGACTGCTGCTTGTTCCCCCTCCCCCCCCCTTTATTTGGCTTTCTTTCCCCATAAGCTGAGATAGCATTTGCAATATATTCATCTGCCCTCCTCCCAGTCTGTTTGACATTCATGATTCCCTGATTAAGCAAGTGTGATTTGAGATTAGGGGTACAATTATTTAGGAATTGCTCAAGGATTACAAGGTCCATTACTTGCTCCTTCGTAGCCTTCCCTTGTGCATCTAACCATTTCATCCGATACTGATTTAACATTTTCCCCATATCTGCATAAGACATGCTGTCTCCCTTCTTAAAGTTGTGTAATTTCAGTTGAAAAGTTTCTGGAGTGATTCTGTCCTCCTCAAGAACTGCTTTTTTTAATTCCTCAAAAGTCAGTGCTTGATTTTCCTCCAGCTTTGTGTTGTACACATCTCTTGCCTTCTTGGGGATCTTGGGTATCACCAGATTGATCCACAGGTCCTCTGGAATCTTTTCTCATTGAAATATGTGCTGGGCAGTTGTGAAAAATTTATCAATGCATTCACTTTCTTTGTATAGGGGCAGAAGTGCTGAACAGTCTCTGATCAGCTGTCTTCTGTCTTTGTCTTGGCTGCTTCCAAAGGGTAGTGTGGGTTGGATTCCTGCATCTGTCTGTGCTTTCAAGAGTTCCAGTTGATGTTTTCTTTCTTTTTCTTTTTCTTGTCTCTCTCTCTCTTTTTCTTCCTGTTTCATTTTCTCCAGTCTGAGCTCATGTTCCATTCTCAGTCTGACTATCTCGAGTTCAGGGTTTGAGCCTTGTCCCCCGGTTGCCGATCAGTTGGAAGGGGGTTTTGAGGCACGTTTGGCAGCGCATCTCCATCTCCTGGTTGCTGGTTGGGTGGAGAGGGGTTTGGAGGGGGATTTGCTGCCCCCGCTCCGTTCCCATCCATTTCATTCATGCTCATTTCAAATTCTCGTATCAGCTGCTTCAGTTGCTGTTTAGTTTTCCCTTCTGGTTCAAGACCTCTCTTTTGGGCTTCCCTGCTCAGTTCTGACCTTCTCAGGTGGTGAAAGTGCTTTGGGAGCCCTATTTTGGTCACTGTCCCTGACCCAAAATCAAAACTAAAACAACAAACTCAGCGCACTCTGTTCAAATATCTGCTTATTCCACTCTCTCAGAGCTGGGTTCCTGACTCCTGGGACTCTCAGGCTCTGCAGGTATGGGATTTACTCCCCTCAGAGGATTCCAGTTGCCTGGCTAGCCTCCTCTACTTTCTATACATTGGTTCACGAACTGAGCTTAACCCTTCTCGTTGGGCGCCAATATCATGGGTTGAGGTCCGCACCCCCACTTTACCGGGTTTGAGTGACTCAGTTTCCCTCGCGTACAGCCCACTTGAATCAATTTTTCTCTCTGGCTAATTCAAGCCTGCCGCAGGGACAACCCCTTTGTCACCCAAGGTCCCGATCCTTCCCATTTACAGACTCTAATCTCTGGGTTCGCAAGAGCTTAAGAACCCTTGTTGCTCACTTGTGTTCCAATGTTAGACACAGACACTTCTTCATAAAGATAAGAAGTCAGTTTATTGATTACATAAGCAAGATTTTTGATACAGAGTGGTCACTAGAAATCAAAGGTAAATATAACACATTCCTATAGCTATACTGGTTGAGTTTCTAGATAACAATCTTACCCTACCAAAGTCCATTTAGGTTCCTCTCAGTCCTTGATGTAAGCGACTGGGTCTTCAGTCTTAGAGTTGCTAAAAAGCAAAGTCCTGGTCTTAGTCCATAGTTTCCAGCCTTGCTGGCTGCAAGATGTTGAGTGAGTTCCCAATAGTCACTCCCCTCTGGGGCACAACTCCTTATATCCCCCAGGAGGAAACCCCTCGTATCTTCTCGAGGCTTCTATAATTCCTTTTGTTCTCTTTATCAGCTTTCTGTGTCTCTTGCACGTAGGCAATGGCTGCCTGCATTAGCATTTTAAATGTCTCTGGCCATCTGTCTGGGGCAAATCCACAAACTGTCTTTCCATTTCCTGGAGCTTGGTCAAGTGGCAGTCTTGATTTGAGTTTTACAGTTCTTAACTGTAACATTACATACATGTGGAACCTTTTGCTTTACATATTTACTAGACTTATAGTCTACATGTAGGCCAGTATCACACGTGTGTGACTGTATGTTCCTCCGTGACACCGTCACCAAGGGAGTGGACACCTCGGAGCCGTCTGGTCGATGGCCTCCAACAGCCAGGTATTCCATAAAGGCACGAGGTCACTGAGCAGGCAGTCGTCAAGATCAGAGGGTAATTCCCCAAGAGCTTTCTGGAACCGCTTGGGTTCCATTCATCTCCAGGGGTGAACCATCCAAATCGGTTCTGCACCCCCCTGGGGGCAGACATGTGCCAGGAGACATGCTCGCAGTAGGTAATGATCCATCCATGACAAGGGCTCTACCGACACCTCCCCCATCAACGAATCCCCCACCTCAAGGCCAGTGCAAATAATCAGGTCCAGGGTTTGTCCACCATCATGCGTTGGGCTGTTGACAATTTGGGACAGGTCCATGGTTGCCATGGAGGCCATGAATTCACACTCCGCACCACCGAGACTGGTGTCAGCATGTATGTTGAAGTTCCCCAAGACTAGTGTCTTCGGGGAGTGCAACACCACATCCAACACCAGCTCCGTCAGGGCGAGTAGGGATGCTGCTGTACAGGTAAGTGCACGGTATACTAGGAATACCCCCAATCTGTCCCCCGCAAAATCAAACACAAGATGGAGGCCCTCTACCCCCAATATGGCCTGCACCAGATACCTCCTGACAGACCACGAATCCTTAAAAATAATAGCTACACTGCCTCCCCGTTCCTCTGACCGAGGCTGATGCTGCACAGAGCAGTTGATCATGGGGTGTTGTTGGCACAGCTGCATGACCTGGCAGGGGTTTGGGGGATTGCTCTTGAGTGGTTCTGCTCATTCCTGGCTGGGAAAACCCAGAGGGTGGTGATGGGCGGTGTCTCATCATCCCCCTGGGAGCTCCCTTGTGGGGCCCTCAGGGTTCCACCTTGACCCTACTCCTGTTCAATGTGTATCTGAGGCTCCTGGGCAAATTTGTTTGGAGACTTGGAGTGAAGTGACATTAGTATGCTGATGACACCCAGCTCTGTCTCTTTTATCTGACCCAGGTCCTGCAGTCTCAGTGTCTGGCTGCCATTGGGGACTGGATGCGGGTGAGTCAATTGAAGCTGAACCCAGACAAGGTCAAGGTGATGATGGTTGACCGGCTTTGTGACCTGAGGGATATAGGAACCTCTGTTATTGATAGGATCCAGCCTCCTTTGGTCACTCAGGTTTGCAGCCTTGGGGTGCTCTTGGATCCACTGCTGCGCCTGGATTGCCAGGCGCTTTTCACCAACTTCATCTGGTGAGAAGGCTGCGACCCTTTTTATCAGATTCAGAGCTGGCCAATGTCATCCATGCCTTTGTAACCTTGAAGCTAGACTACTGCAATGCGCTCTACGTGGGGCTGCCCTTGATGACTGTTCGTAAGCTGCAGCTGGTGCAGAACCCAGCCTTCTGTCAGGTGCAGGTTGTCGGGAGCATGTTACACTAGTGCTCCAGAGACTGCACTGGCTGCCAATAGATTTCCAGGCAGAATTTAAGGTGCTGGTTCTGACCTATGAAGCCCTAAACAGCTTGGGCCCCAGGTATCTGAAAGACCGCCTCTTTCCTTATGTTCTCTCATGGCCTCTAAGGTTGGCCGGGAGCACCCTCTTGCGGGTACCATCTGCCCATGAAGTTTTCACAACAAGGGCGTACAGGGAGGCGTTCTCAGTGGCAGTCCCACAATTATAGAACTCCCTCCCCTTGGAGATCTGCCCAAGCCCAAACCTGCTCATCTTCCAGAAGAGATGTAAGACCTTTTTGTTTGGCCGAGCATTTGGTAGACCGGGATAGGGTTGGGTGGGGTTGGATGGAGGGACTGGGGAAAAGGTGGGTGGGGCTAGGGAATTTTTTAAAGTTGATTTATGTTTTTATATTTTGTACTTGGGAAGGGCAGGATATAAATTGGAATAAACAAACAAATAAATAATAAACAAAAGAACTCAGGCCTCAGGCATGAAAGACCCAAAGCCACACTGCTATCTATACTACAACCTTTTAGCTAATGCTGGGGATGTAGGGCTTACCTTCTTGCCTAGTGACAAAGCTAGCAGGTATCCCTGTAGTGCTTTGGGTGGGATTTCTGAAGGGTTAGGTTTCAGGTAGGGTGTGTGTGTGTATGTGTGTGTGTGTGCAAGAGAGAGAGAGCGAGAGAGAGAGAGAGAGAGCACTAGTTTTGCTTTTGTGGTAAAGATCAGGAAATCAACATACATACATACATATTCACAGGTGACTACTCTGTATTAGTATTGTATAGCCATGTTTGGTGTCATATTATTCAATATTAAGAAAGGAATGTAACCATGATATGAAACATTTATGAAAATCTTATAGTGTTCAAGCAAGAATTAAAGTGACAATAATAGCTTAGAAAATGGGACAGAAAACCCTTTGAAGTCCCCATTCCCTTATAATTGCTGATAAGGCAGAGGACTATCCATTGTGTGTATTAGCCATTGACTGAAATAATTTACATAGGACCCAAAGGGGCCAGACATAGCAATTTGTATTAAACTTCTGGCAAGACAATCTAAGTGAATTAACCATTCAAAGCAAGCAGACTGACAGAGTTTAAAGGCTTGCTTGGGACATAGGAGGGAGTTTCTTTTGACCAAGAACATGTGGGACCTTCTGAGAGAAAACTTTTGCAGCTGCAAGCAAGGAGGAATCTAATACCCAGCTCCGGTAACATCAGGACTGAGAGAAAAGATTTAAAAACTGAACTGAACTTGTAAGCCTACAGCCACATAGAGTAAGACTTAACTTAGAATTCAATTAGGTAGTCTTGTGTTATATTTTATGTTTATGTGAGTTACTGCACTCTGAGCACAATCTTGTATTATATATTAATCTTGTTTCTTATAATAAACTTCTTTTAACTAAGCCGGTGTGTTTAAGTGAATTCCTAACTTTTGGGTGACACAGTTTTGGGAGATTCTGGGTCAACATACTCAGATGAACCTGATGAAGTATTTTCTGCGCTTTGGGAAATTCTGAGGCAAAGGTGACTAAGAGAGTTAACCCGTTATGGGCTAGAACAATTCTAAGGAGATCTGATCCAGGGAGCTGTAAGTGGGTAAACTGAGGCTGCTTTCCCACGAGACGGAATGTGCAGCCTTTGCACAAATGATGCGCAGCTCCTGTCTCATGGGAAAGACAGAAGTGCGGGTCTCTTGCCGGCAAGCAGACGGAGTATCCTACTCTGTCCCGACGCGCATGCTTGCCACCGAAAGACCCACACTTTCACCTTTCCCACGAGACAGGAGCTGCACATCGTTTGACTCACGCAGGCTCCTGTGGCGCCAAAGGCTGTGCATTCCATCTCATGGGAAAGCAGCCTCAGTCACAGCTAGGGGCAGAGAGGTACCAATCCTGTCACAGCTTTTCAAGTCTTTTTTTAAAAATAAATAAATAACTGATGTTTCCAGCCAACACAGCAAAACAGCAGCTTGAAGTCAGCAGAAGAGCTTAGGCGGACAGGTCTTCAGCAATGCCCAGGAGTGAAGCTATGGGGGGAGGGATACAGGGCAGGAAGAGGTGATCAGAGCTTTAGGTCCTGCAGGTTGGGGGCAAGGCAAATGAGGGAAGGTTTTATCTGTGCCTAACCCCATGAATAGCTCAGACCCCTTATGTTGGGTGCTCCAAGCTCCCTACATTTGCAGGGGGGACTCTCAAGCTAGATATCCTGGACGTGATGTGGCCAATGTGTCTCCAACTCAGCCAGCTACTCTTGGGCACCAGGACCATACCTCCCCTTTAAAAAAGGATGATTATGAAAAATACATGGTGCAGGGCTGCATTAGTTCCAGTACAGCCCTGCACCATGTATTTTTCATAAGTGTCCTCTTTTAAAAGGGAGGTATGGTCACCCTAACCAGAGCCTAGGCATGAGCAGCATCCTTCAGCAGCTCCACCAGTGCCAGCCCCTCCCTCCTCTACCCCTGCACATGCCAGGCAGGAATGGGCAGGGCGCAGATTAGATGAGGGTTTCCCAGAACAATACAATACCTGGGGATGGGGTTTAGCAGCAGTTTTCCTCCCACCTCCCTTCTCTAAGTCGGGCTGTCTGATGAGTAAAAGACTGCCAGGGAGGGACTCACCTTAGTATGGGGTGGGTGGGCAGAAACCCCAAGAGAAAGAGTTCTGGTTTCACCAGGCAGGGACAGGCTGTTCTCATCGTGCCTCAGAGCCAACAGCCAAGAGCTGCTATGGGGTAATGACTGCCTATTATTATTATTATTATTATTATTAAACATTTATAAAGCGCCAGTAACAACCTGGCGCTGTACAGAACATATAATCAGCTGCGGTCCCTACCTGTGGCTTACAATCTAAAAGACAAGGAGGGGGAGACAAGGAGAGGGGACAGCGGGAGAGACATGGGAGAAGACAAACAAACATTCAGGCGGATGCGAAGTCTCAGGCGCGTGTACTTGGCTTGGTTACAAGGTGGTCGGTAGCAGCAGTCAGCAGAGGAGGGCTGACAGTAAGAGCAAGGGGAAAGACTAGAGGGCATTGGGAAAGGCAGCATGGAAAAGGTGGGTCTTGAGGAGGGATTTGAAGGAGCGGAGGGAGGAGGCGAGGCGGACGTCGGCAGGGAGGGAGTTCCAGGCATGCGGGGCAGCGAGGGAGAAGGGACGAAGGCGGTTGGGCGAGCAGGAGAAGCGAGGGAGAGCGAGGGAGGGGACAGCGGAAGAGCGGAGAGCGCGCGCAGGAGCGCGTAGGGCGATTAGGTCCGAGAGGTAAGGGGGAGCTTGGTCATGGAGCGATTTGAACGTGAAAACCAGGAGTTTGAACAGGATACGTTCAGGAAGGGGGAGCCAGTGAAGGGAGAGGAGGAGAGGCGTCACATGGTCGAAGCGACGGGCAGAGTGAATGACCTTGGCGGCAGAGTTTTGGATCGCCACAAGGGGGGACAGGTGGGAGCGAGGGAGGCCAGCAAGGAGGAGGTTGCAGTAGTCGAGGCGAGAGATAACCATGGCATGAACAAGGATTTTGGCCGAGGAGACAGATAGAAAGGGGCGAATGCGGGCAATGTTGAGGAGAGCGAATCGGCAGGATTTGGCCACAGAGTCAATGTAAGGTTTAAAGGAGAGGTGCGTGTCAAAAATGAAGCCCAAGCTGCGGGCACGGAGAACAGGACGGATGGTGACCCCATCAATGCAGACGGTCAGGTCAGAGGGAGAGGAGGGGGATGGAGGAAAAATGAGGAGTTCAGTCTTGGCCATGTTCAGTTTGAGTTGGCGTCGGGACATCCAGGCGGAGATATCAGAGAGGCAGTCGACGAGGCGTGAGCGGACAGAGGAGGAGAGAGAGGGGGTAGAGAGATAGAGTTGGGTGTCATCAGCATAGAGATGGTATTGGAACCCGTGGGAGGCAATAATTTCACCAAGGGACCGGGTGTAGATAGAGAAGAGGAGAGGGCCAAGGACAGAACCTTGGGGAACCCCAACCGAGAGGGGAAGGGAGGGGGAGGTCGACTCGGGGAGGGAGACATTAAAGGAGCGGTCAGAGAGGTAGGAGGAGAACCAGTCAAAGACAGAGCCACGGAAGCCCAAAGAGTAAAGCGAGTCCAAGAGGAGCGAGTGGTCGACAGTGTCAAAGGCAGCAGAGAGGTCAAGGAGGACAAGAACGGAGTAGTGGCGCTTCGATTTAGCGACAAGTAGATCATTGGTGATCTTGGCCAGGGCAGTTTCAGTAGAGTGGAGGGGGCGGAAGCCGGACTGGAGAGGGTCCAGGGAGGAGTTGGCAGAGAGGAGGTTCAGGCAGCGGGAGTAGACGACACGTTCCAGGAGCTTCGAAGCAAAGGGAAGGAGGGAGACCGGCCGGTAACTAGAGGGATCGAAAGGGTCCAGGGTAGGCTTTTTGAGGATGGGGGAGACAGTGGCATGTTTGAAGGCAGAGGGGAAGGAGCCTGTGGAAAGGGAGAGATTGACAACATGCAGAAGGGGGGGAGCGACAGTGGGAGCAATAGAGGTCAGGAGGCGGGAGGGGATCGGGTCAAGGGGGCAGGTGGAGGGGTTGGATGAAGAGAGAAGAGCAGAGATTTCCTGGAGAGAGGCAGGAGGGAAGGATGCGAGGAGGGAGGGGGGCGGGGGGCGGAGGGAGGCAATATCCCGACGGATCTTGTCAATCTTGGAGGTGAAGAACGACGCAAGATCCTGAGCAGCAAGGGAAGAGGGCGGAGGAGGGCAGGGGGGTTTGAGAAGGGAGTCGAAAGTAGAGAAAAGGCGTCGAGGGTCGCGGGAGAAAGATTCGATCCTAGAGGCATAATAGCGATGCCTAGCTAGGGAGATAGCCGAGGAGAGGGAGGAGAGGGAGAATTTGTAATGGAGGAAGTCAGGGAGGGAGCGGGATTTGCGCCAGAGGCGTTCGGCAGCCCGGGTGCAGGAGCGGAGGTAGCGGATGGCAGGGGTAAGCCAGGGGCGGGGGTCGAGGGGGCGGACGGGGCGAGCAGAGGGGGGGGCAAGAGAGTCAAGGGTCGAGGAGAGAGAAGCGTTGAGAGCAGAGACAGCAGAGTCAGGGGAGGAGGAGGCGAAAACGGGGGGGAGAAGGGGGGAAAGATGTGCGGCAAACTCCGAGGGAGTAAGGGCCTGCATATTGCGGAAGGGGCGCATAGAGGGGGAGGCGGAGGGGGGTCGGTGGGAAAGGCTGAAGGAGCCGAGGAAGTGATCAGAACTAGGGAAGGGGTCAAAGGAGAGGTCAGTTAGAGAACAGTTTCGAGTGAAGACGAGGTCGAGGGAATGGCCGTCAGTATGAGTGGGGGAGTGCCTAGCATTTCAGGACTTCTCTCCTAGATCCCTAGTTCTCACTCTCCCCATCAGATGGTAGCCATGGCAGCTGGGAGAACCCCAGCCAGGGCTGTGATGCCTGGTAGGGTGGGCACTGGTAACTATGGAGCCAGATCCTTTGGGTTCAGGAGGCTGTTTCTTCTCTCTGTGTAATTTGGGCTGCTCTAGCCCCTGGCAGAGCTAGAAATGTTCCCGCTGCCAGAGAGCAGGAGAGAGACACCACCAACACCATTGCCCCTGCCCCTCTGCGTAACCTCAGCAAGCAGGTTAGGCCCATAAACTCATAGGGCCTGGTTTGTCCTTAGGCTGGGTTATAGCTGACTCTAGATCTATGCCCACATGCTGATGGAAACAGTATTGGAACCAGTGCAGTCATGGCAGGGTCACACCTGCAGTTAATGCTGGGATGTAGCAGGGATCTAATTCTGTGGCTGCTCCAAAATCTGTTATGCACCCTTTTCCCTCCCTGCTTGAACCTAGCACAGGCCCCCTGCTCTCATACAGACACTAGCATAAGCCCCGTTACTGACACCCACGCATGGCCCCTGGGATACTCAGATACTTGCAGTCATAGATTTTAACATCAGAGGACTACTGAGCTCATGCAAGCAGTCTGACCCTTGTGTAACGCAGAATGCTGAATTTCCTCCAGTTGTCACTATCCCAAGCCCACACATACTGGGCTAGGCTAAAGCATAGCTTCTAGAAAGACATTTAGTGTTGATCTGATGGCTGAAAGCAACTCTTCCCTGTTCTCTGATCAGTTTTCCCAGATGGAGGGAGGCCCCTGCTTCGGTGACAATGGCCCAGACAGTGGGTGTCTTTAGACATAACGTCAACAGGTGTCTAAAAGTGTGTTTTGACCTTGATATGAACATTGGTTTGGCCCTGTGTTCACCATGTGCCGCTGCTTAGAAACACAGCCCATCTTGGGGCAAATTGGTGTTTTGCTTACCACCCGATCTCAGCACACAAGCGCTGCTGCCTCATTCCCCGTGTTGTACCTGCTAACACACCACGTGATATCATTAAACGCAACGTTAGCTACGTGTTCAGCTGAAAGTCACAAATTGTCTTTGTGATGCAAGGGTGTTTACATAGCATGTTCAATGGGTGGTCAAATTGGTGTTGGGGTTGTTATGGTGCTTAGTCTTACACATAGGTTAAACAGATGCTTAGGGGTTTTGACACCCGATCTTTGTTATGTCTAAAGATGTCCAGGGTTCTTCAAGGAAACCCTGGCTCTTTCTGACATGAGCTAAGACATGTGACTCCCAACCTGCCCTGTTGCCCATGAGTACTGAGCTGCATGGGCAGCTCCTCCCCTAGAGCAGCTTCTGCTAGGATAATCCATGAGTCCTACATGCTGCAGCTCAGATCCTGATGCATGTGAAGATCCCACCAGAGTAACAATGACACAGTGGGTGTTCATAAATGAGACAATAGCCCGCTGGAGTCCCTGCAGCCTCCACCCACATGTTTTAGTGTGTAGAGCTAGTAAACAGGCAGCCCACTGTGTGCATTTCATATGCTGGCAGTTGCTAGAGAAAGAAATCATGCTCTCCCCACTGAGAGGCAGCAGCAAGAGGAGAGCGTGAGGCGAGGGTGCAGGAAGGATCTTCTCCAGAGGATCTGCACCTGCACTCTCTCCATTTGGAAAAGGAACCAAGGGGAGCGAGGGAGCTGTGAGGTTCTTCTGGAGGATCCACAGGGCTTCTGCACTCCCATTGGGGAAAGGAGCCAAGAAGTGGTGTGTGTGCAGGAACCCAGTGAATCCTCTGCAGGAGCCTTGCCTCTCTCTCACTCCCCTCGGCTCCTTTGTCAAACGGAGAAAGGATGGAGTGCAGGCAGAGATCCTCTGGAGAAGGTCCTTCCTGCACCCCCTGCCTCTCTCTCGCAGCCACCTGTCAGCTGAGAGAGCATGATCACTCTCTCCTCTCAGCCACCTGTCAGCTGAGAGAGCATGATCACTCTCTCCTCTCGCAGCCACCTGTCAGCTGAGAGAGCATGATCACTCTCTCCTCTCGCAGCCACCTGTCAGCTGAGAGAGCATGATCACTCTCTCCTCTCGCAGCCACCTGTCAGCTGAGAGAGCATGATCACTCTCTCCTCTCGCAGCCACCTGTCAGCTGAGAGAGCATGATCACTCTCTCCTCTCGCAGCCACCTGTCAGCTGAGAGAGCATGATCACTCTCTCCTCTCGCAGCCACCTGTCAGCTGAGAGAGCATGATCACTCTCTCCTCTCGCAGCCACCTGTCAGCTGAGAGAGCATGATCACTCTCTCCTCTCGCAGCCACCTGTCAGCTGAGAGAGCATGATCACTCTCTCCTCTCGCAGCCACCTGTCAGCTGAGAGAGCATGATCACTCTCTCCTCTCGCAGCCACCTGTCAGCTGAGAGAGCATGATCACTCTCTCCTCTCGCAGCCACCTGTCAGCTGAGAGAGCATGATCACTCTCTCCTCTCGCAGCCACCTGTCAGCTGAGAGAGCATGATCACTCTCTCCTCTCGCAGCCACCTGTCAGCTGAGAGAGCATGATCACTCTCTCCTCTCGCAGCCACCTGTCAGCTGAGAGAGCATGATCACTCTCTCCTCTCGCAGCCACCTGTCAGCTGAGAGAGCATGATCACTCTCTCCTCTCGCAGCCACCTGTCAGCTGAGAGAGCATGATCACTCTCTCCTCTCGCAGCCACCTGTCAGCTGAGAGAGCATGATCACTCTCTCCTCTCGCAGCCACCTGTCAGCTGAGAGAGCATGATCACTCTCTCCTCTCGCAGCCACCTGTCAGCTGAGAGAGCATGATCACTCTCTCCTCTCGCAGCCACCTGTCAGCTGAGAGAGCATGATCACTCTCTCCTCTCGCAGCCACCTGTCAGCTGAGAGAGCATGATCACTCTCTCCTCTCGCAGCCACCTGTCAGCTGAGAGAGCATGATCACTCTCTCCTCTCGCAGCCACCTGTCAGCTGAGAGAGCATGATCACTCTCTCCTCTCGCAGCCACCTGTCAGCTGAGAGAGCATGATCACTCTCTCCTCTCGCAGCCACCTGTCAGCTGAGAGAGCATGATCACTCTCTCCTCTCGCAGCCACCTGTCAGCTGAGAGAGCATGATCACTCTCTCCTCTCGCAGCCACCTGTCAGCTGAGAGAGCATGATCACTCTCTCCTCTCGCAGCCACCTGTCAGCTGAGAGAGCATGATCACTCTCTCCTCTCGCAGCCACCTGTCAGCTGAGAGAGCATGATCACTCTCTCCTCTCGCAGCCACCTGTCAGCTGAGAGAGCATGATCACTCTCTCCTCTCGCAGCCACCTGTCAGCTGAGAGAGCATGATCACTCTCTCCTCTCGCAGCCACCTGTCAGCTGAGAGAGCATGATCACTCTCTCCTCTCGCAGCCACCTGTCAGCTGAGAGAGCATGATCACTCTCTCCTCTCGCAGCCACCTGTCAGCTGAGAGAGCATGATCACTCTCTCCTCTCGCAGCCACCTGTCAGCTGAGAGAGCATGATCACTCTCTCCTCTCGCAGCCACCTGTCAGCTGAGAGAGCATGATCACTCTCTCCTCTCGCAGCCACCTGTCAGCTGAGAGAACATGATCACTCTCTCCTCTCGCAGCAGCCTCTCAGCTGAGTGTGTTAGATACAACTCTGTGGTGCTGGTGATGGATGCGGGCGAGGCTGCCCACAACCTAATTAACGAGACACAGCCACATGGGTGTGCCATGTATCAGCATGTACTGGCCCACATGGTGGGTTTGTGATGCCCCTGGACAACGCCATGAGTGGGGGGGTGCAAGCTAACATCTGGCAAACACCTAATAGACTGGCAGGTGCATCCCCATGTGGTGGGTGCTAATGCAGGCTATCTTGTTTATCTTCACACAGTGAGGCTCTGTAGTGGGAAAGGTTGGCACAGCACCAGCACAGTCAACCATTCTAAGTGATCAGGAATCATGAGACTAGTTTACACACCCCAAGATCACTTTGAACACACACTGAACAGGCTCTGTTAGCTTTGTGGTTTCCAAACTGTTAGGTCACAAGGCGTTACATTTTCCAGCTCTTATCTGCAGTTACCACAGCTAGAAACTGGCATTTCAGAAACAGTGGAAATTTGGAATCTCTCTTAACCACATGACTCCAGCATCTGGGGATTACAACAGCACCAAGCCTGGGGAACTTTGTGCAGAAATCCTGAGAGCTGGCAGCCCCTTCTGCTCTCCCTGGGAGACTGGCCTACTGAATGACAAGTCGACCGCAAGTCGACGGCTTTTTGGCCCATCTCCTGGGCCTTTATTTGCAGAGTCCTTGGATTTGTGTGTGAGGAGTGAGAGAACACCTCGCTGGGAAAATGAAACCTAAGCCTCCTGCCTCAGAGTCTGAGGGCTGGGCGTCAGCTGCTCCTGTTCTCTGTCTGAACCATGACCAGCACATTAGACTTTCAGGATGAGTCACTGGGTCACTGAGTTGGCTGATGGAGATTTAGGCAGGGTCAGTTAGAGAGATTATGGGGGTAAGGGATTGGAGCCCTGGCTCACCCGAGGTGGGTGGGTGGTGAGGTGATAGTGGTGGCTTTAAAGGAGGAGCAGGAGGGATTTCCCCACTACAGCCATGGTCAGGGCTGAATATGTGACTCTGCTGCTGAATAGTGGTACAGTAGTATGTGGCTGCCTGGGGTATGATGGGGAGAGAAGGCTGGTGCGCACTGGAACTCTGGCCCCACACCCCAGTTTCCCTGAGAATGGTGGAGAGTGAACCACACTTAGTGCTAGCAAAGGTACATGACCTAGTCTTCACCTATAAAGCTCTTCACAACCTCGCTCCACTTATCTCTCTGCACTTATCGCCCTCTATACTCCAGCCCGTGCACTTCGCTCCTCCTCTGTCCCTTCTCTCACCCTTCCATGCCTTCCCTGCTCCCCTAAGCGCCTTCGTCCCTTCTCACTTGCTGCCCCCCATGCCTGGAACTCCCTCCCTGTCCACATCCGCCTTGCCCCCTCCCTTCATACCTTCAAATCTCTCCTTAAAACTCACCTCTTTCGCTCTGCTCTGTCTGACTCTTTATCCTGCTGAGCCACTATTCCTATACCTACGATCGGTTTACCCTTATCCTTGCAACATGGACCTGCCTGCTGTCATTCTCATCGTAACCAAGCCAAGTACGTGCACTTGAGACCTCGCATCTTCATGAATGTTAGACCCCTTGTCTCTCCCTCTGTTCCCCTTCCTAAGTCTCTCCCCCAGCTCCTGTCTCTCAGATTGTAAGCCCTAGGGGCAGGGACCGTGTCTATTTTATTACTTTGTAAAGTGCCAGGTACACTGCTGGCGCTATATAAATGTTTGTTAATAATAATAATAATAATAATGATGTCCTGGTGGCAGGGAACCATGTTCACTGCATTGATTTATCTTATTGCCTCCAAAGGGGAAAATGCAGTGAACATGGGTCCCTGCCTGAGGATACCATCCACCACTGGAAGGAAGCCCTCTAGCCCAGGCTAGCTCCTCATTAGTCAGCTCCTCCATGGCCTCTCATTGGTTGGCAGGGGCCACAGTGCTCTCCCATGCCACCAGGGCCGCTGCACAGGGCTATGCGGGGGCCAAGTGTAAGAGTCAAGGAGAGGTTTAATTTTGAGCTGGTTTAATTTTAAACGACCTGCTCGTTTAAAAGTGCCCATAGACAGGTCTCTACCCAAAGGGGTCACTGACTATATTAATTTCCTAACTGCATCTTTACAAGCATGAGTTTAACTTTACTTGATACTAGGGAATCAAGTAAAATGATAACACTGGCTTATTTTATATTTTATTTCTGCGTCTAAAGATATAACAACATGTAGTTTTGATAGTCCATTAAAAACTACAAATATTTAAAGTTCCCCAAAATTTTCAATTTTTCCCCCCATGCTGTCAAAATTTTCAGAAAATGTGCATCTCTACCCATGGGTACCATAACAACATGTAGAGAGAGAGACTGTGGAAAACTACCCCCGAAAGCAGGCTCTGCAGGGAACACCATCCAGAAATGATGGGACATGGGAGCCATTTAGCTCCAGACTTCAGGGACACACCTCATATTATTTGATACATAGCCTATCTGTACAGTAAATATCAGCCTAACAGTGCCTTGGGTGGTGCCTGGATGGAGTGCTAGGGCTGGAGACTTTGGGGGCAGCTTTCATTCTGTTCATTCGTGTTGTGAGCAGTTGCCTGAGCTATGACAGTCAGGGCCTGCATTTCTCTTTCATTCAGGACAGGGAGAACTAGAGGGCCAGTGGCACTCTAAAGAGCAAGCCCTCCCACCCCCACCCCCACCCGCGTACTTCCTGGCTCTAAGCCCAGCCCATTCTCCTCTGTTTACATCCTCCCTTCCAGTAAATGACAAGACAAGAGGGCTGGCAGGGAGCCAGACACACCTGTCTGACAGGTAAGAGTGGAGGTGCAGCCTCCAGCCTGAACACTGGCACAAACAGGTGACTGAGTCCTCAGAAACTGGTGCAACAGTCAGCTTGGCAGGGCAGGGCAGCCTGGGGGAACAGGAGCTCTTACTCCTGACTACACCACCAGAATGGGTCACTCCCTGGATCTGCTCCCAGTAGCCTTCACGGCGTGGAATCAAACGAGACAATAGCCCACATTAGCTTTCACCAGGCACATTCCTGTGTGCCTGTCTGTTAGGCGTCTTCCCCTGTGGCCACCTCTCAGCTGCAACCTCTCTCCTCAGTCTCCTTCCCCCACAGCCTCTCTGCTGAGAGGTGGGGAGAGACTGCGAGGGGAGGGAGATCTCTAGTGCGCCTCTCAGCTGAGAAGTGACTGTGGGGAGGGAGATCACTGGCACCACTGGTGGAAGCTGCCACAAGTACATGAAATATGGGCAGGGGGCTGCCCATTTATTAGTCTGGACATGCTAAAAACATGTGATTGGGGGCTGAGGTGGGAGGCTGCACAGACCAAACACAGACTCCAGTGGGCTATTGTGTCATTTGATAACACCCACTGTGACTAGAGGGGAAGGGTGATTCCCCCCAGTTAGGCCACAGCAATACACTCCTCAGAGGTTCTTTCACAAAGGACAGTGGGTGGGTGACCCAGCTCCCATGGGGAGCAGCAACATTTGGAGGTCTAACTGCCCTTGTTCTTGTAACCATTTCCCCTGAGTTCACCACCAAGCCTGGGTTGATTTCCTACTATTCCTCATAAGAGGGCTGGGGCACTTTCTCCCCTTCCCCAAAACAGCCTTATGGACTATCATGCCATTAAACTAGTGGACATGGGGTGTCTTTAGACATAACAAAGATTGGGTGTCAAAACCCCTAAGCATGTGTTTGGCTGTTGTGTGTAAGCACCATAACAATCCCAACTTCAATTTGCCAACGCACCGAAAGAGACAGGACTCAATGCTGGGTTTTAACGGCCGCACTCTTTATTCGTATCGAATTACAATCAACAACTGGGTGGGGGCAAATCGCCTAGTGCGATGCGGGTCCAGTACTTGAACTTGACCTTGTAACAGTAACCAAGCATCAAACAGGGGTGGTTTCGATGTACCCTCGATTACCACCCCAACCGTGAACATCACGTTTCCCCCTCTCAGTGGCCCCAGCCACAGGTGAGGGGGACCCAATCGTTTTAATGCAAGTAAGGATCAAGGTGCCTACAGACGTGGGATCATACTTGTCCCTACTGCCCTCGCTCGACACCCCTCCCAGGGAGGCTGCCCCGCCGCTTGCCATACCCTGCTTTTCCGGTGGGTGGGCCTCCCCATCTCTTAAGGAGATGACTCTTACTTACGATAACTCTAACCTACTCTAACTTCTGTACTGGACTCCTGCCACTAAGGGGTCTCCGGGACTGCCCAGACAAACCCGACCCCCAACCTAACTCTATAACCTATCCAAAATCCGAGTTAATGTCCCCTCCAGGGCTTCCAAGTAAATCTCATTCCCTGCTGGCGGCAAATGGACGCCATCCCTTCTATATAAGGCGGGGGACCTGTGCGTCAGCGCACGGGTATCTATGCGGTCCCCTCTCAAGCCTGTGAGCCATCTGCCCACATCCCGGTTGATTGTCCGCCGGGTTCTATCGATCTTCCGGGGATGGATCCCGCTGCCCCAAGATATCCGCTCGACAAAGTCGATCCATATGATTATAGTGGCTGGGAACAATTTTTTGATTTCCCACAGATCAGCTTTTATGGTCTTTATCAGCTGCACACCCTTAATTTGGGGGATGTCATTCTCGCCCAGGTGAATAACTATGACAACAGGCGGTCAGCCTGCAGGGTTGGCAGGAGTTGGCAGGGTTGGCAGGAGTTGGTGCCATCTCATGCCTCGGCAACCCTTCCACTGTATCTGGGCCCAGGCTGAAAGGCCCAGCTGGGTTCCCCATCTGGTCCGGCCGGTTGTGTCGTCTGCCCACTGCACTAGGCTGTGGCCAACGATCCAGATCAGCTTCTGAAATTGCAGGTAGCCACCTGGGGAGAAGGAAGAGAATTTAAGACTGGTAGGGGGAAGGGGCACTCCGGACATAAGTCTGGAATGCTCTTGACCTCCAGCGGTCCACCTCCTGTACACCCTGCTCAGACATGCCACTTTCGGCTGCAAACGTCGCAGCCCCGATCCAGAAGGAGTGGGTGCCGTAAGCTGTCGGGGGAATCCCGAGGTGGGACAAGACTGATCTAAGCACAGCTGTAAACTGATACCTGGTAACTGGCAAACCCGTTGCGTGTCTGAAGAAGGGGCCCAGGGCGAGTTGGTGGGCGTTGAGATATGTCTCGAGTGCGCTAACAGGGCACAAGTCTTCAGAGGCCACCCTGTTCAGTCTCACGACCTGCCCCCTCCCTCTCTGATCTGTCTTGAATCACTGAATGGTGAGTACGAGTGCCATTGGGCCAACACGGACATCGTTGAGCTGAAGCACCCTACCTGATGTGTCCCTGGCTGCTTCAGCCACCAGCTCACTCCCTCGGAATGCTCTGAAGAAAGCTAACTTGAATAGTGAATCAAATAACAGAACTTCATAACAATTGAAACAAATACGTGGGAGGGTAACGCATATGTCCAGCAACAAGTGAGGGGTGATGGAAGCCCACTGGTCAGGTATCCTGTTTGCCTCCCTGGCCCAACTTTCCAACAAACACCTCGCAAAGAAGCCCCTATCTGGAGGGGTGGGGTGACCTGCAAGGTTGCTCGCAAAGGCTAAGGCGGACAGCTTACCCGCTATCGTACCTGGGGCTGTCCCCCTACACCTCAGGTGCATGGCGAACTGAAGCATGTGAGGCTCGGGGATTGGAAAACCCGGGAGCCAGCCCTGTGCCAACCGGTACCGCTGAAATTCCCGGTAGGCCCTGTCGTAGGCAGTCCTGGTGTGAGGCACCAGGGATCCCAGAATGGTAGCATGCAGCTCTAACACCCAAGGCTTCAAACCGGTGGCGGCTCCGGCTCCACCTGGGCCCAGGGTGCCAGTGACCGGAAACGCTCCATCTGGAAGCAAGAGAGGGCGTTGGCTACAGCATTATCCAACCCAGGTACGTGCCTGGCCTGAAAAAGGATGTTGAATTCCAGACAGATGAGCACGAATGCCCTCACCAGCCGCATGACCCTTGGAGACCTGGAAGACTGGGTGTTAATGATGTGAACAACGGCCTAGTTGTCACACCAAAAAAGGACCGAGTGATTTGCTAGTTCGTTGGGCCACAGATGGACGGCTAACACTACGGGAAAGAGTTCGAGGAAGGTAAGGTCCCTAGTTATTCCCTGCTCATACCACTCCGGGGGCCAGGGGGTTGCCGGCCAGCGGTCTCTAAATATTAAACCCAATCCTGAACCACCAGCTGCGTCAGAGTGGACCTGGAGCTCAGCTTCCAGCAAAAGTTGGTCTCGCCAGAAACTGGTACCATTAAATTTTCCTAAAAAAGTGGCCCATATCTGGAGGTCTTCCTTGATCTCCTTGGTGACTTGAACATGGTGGTGAGGTGGCAGGTTGCCAGCCAGTTTAGCATAGAGTTGAGAAAGGAAAGCCTGGCCAGGTGCTACCACCTGACATGCGAAATTAAGGCTACCTAGGACTGACTGCAACTGGCGCACTGTGATTTTGGCTGCTCCGAGGCATTTGTCCACCTTGGCATGGAGGGAAAGCAATTTATCCTGAGGGAGGTGGGAAACTGCCGCCTCTGTATCGAGCTCGATGCCAAGGTAGGTCTACCGGGTGGTTGGTCCCTCCGTCTTCTCCGGGACAAGGGGAATACCCAGTTCCTCCACCACGTTTTGGAATGTCTGCATCATATTCGAGCAGTCTTCCATGCCAGCCTGGCCGATGAATAAAAAATCATCCAGATATTTTGTGACGCCCCCCGATGATCCACTCGACCAGGGTGCTGAAACGTTCGAAAGCCGAACAAGAAATCGAACACCCCATTGGCATGGCCTTGTCAAAATAAAACATGCTGTTGAAATAGAAACCCAGCAACGGAAAACTCTCGGGGTGTACAGGGAGCAAACGAAACGCCGACTTAATGTCGGACTTCCCCAATATAGCCCCCGGCCTGAAGGACCTCACTAGAGACACAGCTGAGTCGAACGATGCATACCTAACCGAAGAGAGCTCTTTGGGGATAGCGTCATTGACTGAACTGCCCCGGGGGTAAGACAGATGATGGATCAGTCGGAACTCTCCGGGGGTCTTCTTGGGTACCACACCTAAAGGGGAAGTAACCATGTTGGGGAAGGGGGGGGGGGCTGGGAATGGGCCCGATACCTTCCCTTCCCTTTTTTCTTTTCACATTTTTTCCTAGGCTACCCTATCCAGCCGGATCACTGATTTTAGGTTTGGGGCCAATAATGCTGCTGGACTTTGGTTGCAGGGATACGAAAACCATGGCGGAAACCATCCACAATGTATGCCACCTCCGCCTGGTCAGGGTGTCCTCAGAGGGCCAGTTCCAGCTGAATGACCCTAACGACGTTGGGGCTTTTGCCTGCAGGTCCTCCGGTACTGGGACCAGGGTTACTCTTCCCAGCTGGCCCGTGGAAGGATCTTCCCTTCGTGCCAGGCCTTGCTCGCGGACACGCCAAGTTTGTGTGTAGGCCTGAATACGTGGAGCATGCATGACAAAATTTGCACGCCGCGCAGGAACATCTCCTGAAACGCCCAAATTCCCAACATTGTCTGGTGGATGTGCCACCCCCCCCTTCTTACCGTCGTTACAAAAGGACTCAGTAGCAGAAGAGGCTCCTCCTTTTGCCAGCAAATGGCTGCTGTTGGACCTGGGCACGTTTCCTACCCTGCTCATACAATTAAGCCAGAGATCGTGGGCGTGCAAATTCCATCTCAAACCCGGGGTATAGGCTGCTCGATGGTGGAACGCCTCATCGTACCGCAACGACGCCCCAGCTGGTCCGGCCTCATAGGCTCGCCGCACAATATCGGCGTACTTCAACAGATCTGCAGCCCTGGTGGGGTAAGCCTGAATCATGACCCCCATGTAAATAAAAAAGGCAGCCGTTCAATTCGACCCGCTCCCACAACCTCCATCCTTGGCTCACCCCCAGTATCCGCCACCTCCGCTCCTTCACCCGTGCTGCTGAACGCCTTTGGTGCAAATCCCACTCTCATACTGACTTCCTTCACTTCAAATTCTGTCTCTCCTCCCTTACTTCTGCTGTCTCCCTCGCTAGACAGAATTACTACGCCTCCCGCATTGAGTCCTGTTCTCAAGACCCTCGCCGCCTATTCTCCACCTTTGACTTCCTCCCCAAGCCTCCCTGTCCTCCTCCTCCCTCTTCCCTTTCTGCTCAGGATCTTACTTCCTTCTTCACCTCCAAGATAGACAAGATCCGCCTCGACATCGCTTCCCACGCCTCTCCTCTTCCTACTCCCCCCCTTTCCCTCCTCCCCCTCCTTCTCTCCTGTCCTCCTTCCCTCCCACCTCCCTTGAGGAAATCTCATCCCTGCTCTCCTCCTCCAACCCTTCCACTTGCCCCTTGACCCCATCCCCTCCCGCCTCCTGACGTCCATTGTTCCCACTGTCACCCCTTCCCTCCTGCACATCATCAACCTCTCCCTCTCGACTGGCTCCTTCCCATCCGCCTTCAAGCATGCCACTGTCTTTCCTATCCTCAAAAAGCCCACTCTTGACCCCTCTGACCCTTCTAGCGACCGTCCTGTCTCACTCCTTCTTTTTGTCTCCAAGCTTCTTGAATGTGTTGTCTACTCCTGCTGCCTCGACTTCCTCTCCACCAACTCCTCCCTTGACCGCCTCCAATCTGGCTTTCGTCCCCTTCACTCTACTGAAACTGCTCTCGCTAAGATCACCAACGATCTTCTTGTGGCTAAATCTAATCGCCTCTATTCCATTCTTGTCCTCCTTGACCTCTCTGCTGCCTTCGATACTGTTGACCACTCACT
>QEPC01004304.1:3128110-3145451 GCA_003113815.1 Sphenodon punctatus | reverse complement strand
TCGATTACTGTAACCTCCTTCTCACTGGCCTCCCCTGCTCTCCCCTTTCTCCCCTTATCTCCATCCAAAACTTTGCTGCCAGGGTCATCCACCTCGCTCGTCGCTTCAACCACGTGCAGCCCCTCCTCTCCTCTCTTCACTGGCTTCCCCTTCCTGAACGAATCCTGCACAAGCTCCTAGTCTTCACCTAAAAAGCTCTTCACAACCTTGCCCCCCTCACCTCTCTGCGCTAATTTCCCTCCATTCTCCAGTCCGTGAACTCCGCTCCTCCTCTGTCCCCTCTCGCCTTCCCATGCCTCCCCTAACTGCCTTCATCCCTTCTCCCTAGCTGCCCCACACGCCTGGAACTCCTTCCCTGCCCACATCCGCCTCACCCCCTCCCTTCATACCTTCAAATCCCTGCTCAAGACCCACCTCTTCTGCTCTGCCCTCCCCGACTTCTTGCTCCCCTCACCTAACTCATGTTGATACCCTCCATCCAGTACAATCTGTTACCTAAGGTCTGTGTACTCATATCCTCACCACATGGACCAACCAGCCAACGTTCTTGATGTAACTAAGCCAAGCATGTGCACCTGGGACCTCGCATCCTCGTGAATGTTACACTCCTTGTCTCTCCCTCTGTTCCCCTTCCTTCATCTCCCCCCGCCCCCCCCGTCTCGCAGATTGTAATTCCTAGGGGAGGGACCGTGTCTGTTCAATTACTTTCTAAAGCGCTAGGTACATTGCTGGTGCCATATAAATCCTTGTTAATAAAATAAAATAATAATAATAAGCAGCACCACATGGTGAACACAGGGTCAAACCAGTGTTCATATCAAGGTCAAAACACACATTCAGATGCCCAATGACATTATGTCTGAAGACACCCCATGGGCTCCTTTGGAACACGCGTCTAGGCTCCCTCACTCCATTTTCCCATCTTCCTCTCTACAGATTCTATTCTAATCTACATGGGTCCCCCAAAGCTCCTCCTACTTCTGCTCTATGTCAACAGAGCAGGGGCCTCTGGGAGTGTGGGAGGGCTTCTCGGGCACTTGTGGCACTTTTCCGCCTGATTCACTCCCCTGCAGGAAGGGGTTCCTTTCTGATCTATGGCCCTACTCCCTGGGTGCTGTGAGCACCTGCTCCGCAAGGGAGGGCATGCTGCTATCGGTGGCTGCCCTTACATTATGTTTGTTCGCTAGCAAGTCTCAGTTCTTCCTGAGGAGGAAACAGCAATGGAAATGAGATGGGCTAAAGCAAGCAGGTTGTGCTAAAGGACGAGGCAAGCTCTCCCTGGCTGTGGAGCTGTCTTGCACTGTTTGGGTACTTCCCCTGGTGTGGACATGTAATCCAGATAATGGGCAAGAGGAGGCTGTTGTGCAAGCAGACCCCTTCCCCTCCTACAAAGGAAGCCATCCTGGGCAGTGCTCCGTTTCATCTTTCCCTGCTGGGGTGGGGGCATTGTGTGGACGATGAGCCCTCAATCAGGAGTTGTTTCCTGAGGTGCAACTTTTGAAGTAGCTCCTCAGTAACCAAGTCCATGGGCTCTACAACAGAAGAGTGATAAAGTGTTAACTAGGAACTTTGCGGAGGGGAGGGGGAAATTGTTCAGTTGCTAGTGTTTGTGTGGACGTGCACAGAGACGCACACTGAGGGCACAACCCACCATTGAAGTTAATGGCAAACCTTCTGCTGACTTTATAATGATGGAGGTGTCCTACCCTCCTCTGTTTATACAAAGAGTTCTTCTAAGGTACAAAAGTGACTAATGCATTTCTACTCTCCTCTGTTAATAATAGAAATTATTTTTCTTTCACTTTGTTCATGCAAATACCTCTCAGATTCTTCCAGGCCAATTGGCCTGTACTGTACGTGCAGCTACAAGCAGTGTGGGTGTGTAGGATGGAAGGGCTAGATCAGATAACAGCAGCATCAACACTGTAGTGGGGCAGGGGCAACAAGAAAGGACTGGCTGGGTGGATACCCTGGCCCCAGGATCTAGTAGGGAAAGCCAACATTAAGAGACGCTGAGGCCATTGACTCTGAGCTTCTGTGGGAAGGGTGGCATATAAATTTGACAAAATAAATAAAATAAATAAAAAATCTACTCTTGACTACAACAAGGTGGATTGCGACTGGATAGGTTTAGGCGCTTACTCTGGATTTGCCCTCGTGCGAATGAGACCGAGATTTGGCCCTCTACAATTCATCCGCACAGCTCTGCTTGTTCGAGATGGAGGCATGAGGTGGGGATTTGTGCCATGCTGTCCAGTGATGGGAGCTGTGCCATCACTGTATCACACAGCTGCACCACCAAGCAAACCTGCAGCAATGCCTGTAGGGGTTACGGAGTAAGAATGGATGAGCTGTACGCACAGTTTAAGAACATAAGAAGTGCCATACTGGGTCAGACCAATGGTCCATCTAGCCCAGCATCCTGTCTCCGACAGTGGCCAATCACGGTGGCTTTGGAAAAACATCCAACAGGTCACAATGGGGGATTCATTCCCCGTTGTTTTCCCCCAGCTCCCGTCATGTTCCCTGATCCTGTCTGACTAATAGCTGCTAATGGACCGATCTTCCAGAAACTTGTCCAAACCTCTTTTAAACTCAGCTATAGTCAGGGACCCGAGTTGACTGCATTGCTGCAATTTGCAGTGATTTTCACAGAATCAGCCAATCCTCGCAGAATCAGCTAATCCTCGCGGAATCCTCATAGAATCAGCCAATCCTGACCATGACCTGAGGGTAAATAGGCCCCTGGGAGGTGAATTGTGGGTGGGTGGGGTCTGAAAGCCCTATGTTTGCCTGAGGGAGGTGCTGAAATTCCAAAGGATTTGAGTTGCGTTTGATTAGCAAAGTTGTGATTCTATGTCAAACCTATTGCAAATTTGCTTCCCAGCAAGCATAGTTATGCAAATCAAGTTAATTATGCAAATATTAATGCTCACGGTGAATTTGCAGAATTTGGCTTCACTGGTTGCAGAATTTAAGATTTTTTGGTGCAGTCAACTCAGGTCCCTGGCTATAGTACTGGCCCTTATCACAACTTCTGGTAGTAGATTCCACAACTGCATTATATGCTGAGTGAATTTTTTTTTCTTTTCTTTCTTTTAAACTTAGCACCCATGAGTTTCATGGAGTGTCCCCTAGTTTCTAGTACTAGCTGAGAGGGTAAATAACTGCTCCTTGTTTATTAGTTCCACACCACTCATGATTTTATAAACCTCTATCATATCTCCTCTCAGTTGTCTCGTCTCCAAACTGAAGAGCCCCAACCTACCAAGCCTCTCCTCATATGGGATCCCTTCCATGCCCTTGATCATTTTTGTTGCCCTTCTCTGTACCTTTTCTAGTTCAGCTGTCTTTTTTGAGATGGGGCAACCAGAACTGCACACAATATTCGAGGTGCAATTGCACCATTGATTTGTATAAGGCATTATGAAATCCTCAGTTTCATTCTCTATTCATTTGCAAATAACTCCTAACATTCTGTTTGCTTCTTTACACACAGAGAGACATAACTAGGATGGCATTTTGTGGCTGTCTCTTGAGGCTGGCTGGGGGTGGAGCAAACTCAATATGCGTGGCTTGGTTCACACAGTCCAAAGAGCCCCAAGGCTGCCTGGGCTGCTAGCAAAGGGCACAATCTCCAGCACAGAGACTGGGCAAAGAGAGATGGGAATGGCCCCCTTGATCCATCCAGTCCTTCCCAGAGATTGGGGAAGTCTTGCTCCTTGCTCTGCAGCACAGCATCCTCCTTTCTCTAGTGCTCTGAACTGTCCAGTCTTCAGGCGAGTTGGGCAGGGGTGGGCTCCATGGGGTGAGGAGTGCAGAACTCAGAGCAATGCATGGGGTGGGGTGGGGTGGGGGTGGGGGGGAGGCTCTATGGCAGTGGTTCCTTAAAGTTTCCCTCATGTGATTCCATTTTGAGATTTAAATATAATCCCATGACCGCAGACAGCGACAAAGACACGCAGAGGATATGAAATATCACTTGGGACTGTTACCCCATCTGTGAATGGGGTGACCCCCACTTGGGCTCCTGGCTCACAGTTTGGGAACCTCTGCTCTACAGATAAATTTGACCCTGGTTTAGGATTATCCCAGACCCCTGGCTCAGACTTGCGTAAGAGTCACTCTGAGCTCTGGTTTCTGGGCAAGTGTGTGGCCCAGGCCTGTATTGGGCATGAATGAATTCTTGGGGACTAGAATCTCACCCAGCCAGCATGAGTGACATCAGTAAAGTACTGCTGGCTCAATCCAGCAGGAGCTCTGAAAATGAGGAAACAGGACCCATTCCTGCCTCTGGGCATGGGGTTGGTTGCACTCCCCCTTGGGCAGGGTGACAGAGGGGGCAGTGGGGGAAGAGGAATCCATGGCCCAGAGGGAGAGCCCCAGGCTTGGGGAATGTAAATGATCACTTGAAGGCATGTTGTTCCCCCAGCTTCCAGCAACAGGCCTCAACATGCTGGCCCTGTGGGCAGCTGGGCTCTGCCTGTGGAATGCTTTAGTGACTTACACAACAGCGAGGGTCCGGCACAAGCAGCAAGGGGGTTGTGAGCAGAGCGAATGTAGTCATGGGAGGCAGTGGGGAACTGGCAGGTGCATCCATGGACAAAGGATCTTTCCCCATTGTTGCTCCCCAATGACCCTGTGTCCCTTGACTGCTCTGTCACTGCTGCCCCATTGCCATGATGAGCTCATGTTGCCATGGTAACCCTCCAAGGCTAATGCCAGGTAGTTAGTCATTATGAGAAAAGAAGGAACAGGTTATTCCAGATCTATTTGGCCCAGGGCAAAACCACTGGAGTATTAGGGGGTGGGGAAATTCAGTTGGAACAGCCAACACCAGAGGGGAGGGGCACAGAGTGACAACAGCTAACACCCAAGTTATGGGGAGAGACCTGTTGGGAACAGCCAATGCAATTCCGGGGGCACATTCAGGGAATAGTCATTGCCATGTGGGGCCGCAGGAACTGCTGAAGGATCCAGGACACACAAACACAGTAGATAGAAGGGGAAGGAGCATGGGAGGTCTCTGTGGTACTGGCCTCCATGCACCCATTAGAGCGCTGGATCATTTCAGCTTCCAAAAGTTCCAGATGCCCAGCATTGTGAGATATTTCCTATATTTCAGTTTGTTTCTCTCCCAGAGCTGGGCACCTCTTCCCTTGTAGGTCACACTGCCTTTCTCAGATCCCCAGCTTGGAGGGCAGGAGTGATGGATTGTAAGCTCCTTGGGGTAGGGACCTGTCTATTACTATTGGAGCGACAGGTACACTGCTGGAGCTAGATAAATAATAATGGAGAAAAGGTGCTATTTGGAAGCAGTGACAGCCTGCACTGCAGACCTGTTCACTGGTCAGTGGAATACCATCTTGATGAGATCTTATGTGGGCTCCAGAGATAGTTTACCTCTGCCCTCACAGTGAATGGGCATGGCACTAAAGATAAGAGGCAACCTTTAGTCCTGTGGCTGGAGGCCTAGGGCAGAATGCCTTGTGTAGCCCGTTATTCCATCATTTATTACATGGAAAACTACATCCCTATGTCACTTTGGGGCTGTATTTTGTGAGAGGCTTGGGTCAAATTGCCCCTTTTGCCCTCCCACTTCCTCTTCTGTGATTTCCCAGATTGTGATTCACTGGAATAGCCTGTCTGGGAACACGGGGGATTCAGTCCAGAACAGGTGTGTCTAGCACAAGAATTCTGGCCTTGATGTAAGAACTGATGTAGGGATTCTTCCAATGGCCTGTCACAATGGACAGGGTGAGCCATTATTCAGTCAGACAGCCTGGCACGTGAGAGCCCACCCATAAAGCGTGGGGCCACAATGGAGAGGGCGTTCTCGGTGGCCGGGCCTTGTTTATGGAACTCCCTCCCGGAGGAAGCCCGTCTGGTCCCAAGTCTATTGGCCTTCCGCCGGGCCTGCAAGCCTTGGCTGTTCTCCCAGGCCTTCGGAGGGGGGTACGGTGGGGTTTTTTGGGCAGACTTTTTATAGCTTTTTTAAAAGTTTGTGTTAATTGTTGTTTTAACTGTTGCTTTTGTTGTAAGCCACCCCGAGATGCCATGGGCATGAGGGGGCGGCTAATAAATGTAACAAAATAAATAAATAATAAATATATCCCCTGTGAAATGGCATGGATGTGGGGGCTCTGTACACAACCCCACCCTAGAGTCCTGCCTCTGCTCTGCTATTAAGACAGCATACTCTCCCTGCTCAGAGAGAAAGGGGCACTGGAATCACTTGTGTCTTTTTTCCTCCTGCCTGAGGCCACACAAAGCTACGTCAAATGCGGAGTCCTGGCCCTGACTTTAGTTCCCCAGACACCCACGCAGAACCATTGGCAGTTTCAGTCACTCCACTGCAAACCTGTGCTGTGCCATCCCCACAGGTAGCCTGGGGCCATCCTAAGGTGATTCACAGGCTGTTTGGACCCAGTTTCTCTTGTCACCCAGCATTTCCTGCCGGCATTGTGTTTAGTTAAGGGGCTCTGGGAGACTCACTGGTCTAAGGATGCTATATCACACATAATGCTAACCCTGTCTTCAGCCATGATGTTGCCATTGAATTCCCACAGCCGATTGTACACATGTGTGAGTGCCCACGCTACAAAAGCGTCTCCTCCCACAACCTATTCCCTAAATGATATCCCATCATCCTGGGCATCTGCATACACTGCTTTCTGAGAGAAGGGAGCAGGAACGCATATTGCATGTAATGTTTGCAAAAGTTGCAGATTCCCTCCAACTCCACTAGCATTTGCTGCCAATGCTATGCTCATTGGTGTGGTCTTGGCTGTTGCTCCCTGTTCTGCTGGACCTCCACTTTCAAGGGGTGGGAAAGGCATGTATTGTGTGTGGTGACGGGAAGGCAATCTAGCTCAGCAGAAGGTAAATGGTCCCACCTGAGCCTGGTTCTCCAAACAGTTCTTGGCCGTTCACTGTTTCCCAGGACTGAATGGGGGCACTGGGAGTAGGGGGTGAGCATGCTGTGTTCTGCCAATTTCACTTATGGCACAATCCAGCTGAAGAGCTGACAGCAATTTTCTGTGGCAGCTGCCTTTAGGATAGGCGTGTGGGACATGAAGAAGGGCTGGCTCCCCACACCATCTTGAACCACACTGGCACTTTCATTAAATAGCAATATTTGAGTCCAGAGAACTGGGACCCTGCTGTGTAGAGTGGTCTCTGCATCTTCCAACCCCTCTTTCTCCCACCTCTGAGCTCCTGACTCAATGCATTGTGTTCCCCTGCCAAGTTTGCCAACCCACACATCATCTAATCCTTCCCTGTGGGGAATCTGACCTATGGAGGATTTACGACCCCAGGGAAGCATGTCTGTCATGTAGCTACTGTCTGAAATGCTGTGATGAGCGGCCCATTTCTGTGCAGCTCTCTCAGTGGAGCAGGGCGTAGCCCCTGGCAAACAACATGCCTGTGTGTGTACTTGCTGGGTAGCGCCGCCAATCCACGTCCCTGCTGTTCCCAGTCAGGCTCTAGCACTACCTTCCTCAAGCAGATTTGTAGCAGGTCATGGACTCTCAGGGCCTTGACGTCAGCAGGAGCGACACCTCCCCTTCTGCAAACATTGCCACTTCTCCAAGAGTTTGATGGGTTGTGGCAGGCCAGGAATCGGTGCCATTCAACAGAAGAGGAACAGCTTCACTTTAGGGGAGAGGGGGAGACTGGAACTGAGCGCAGCAGCTGAGGAATGGTGGAGGGAATCCACCCTCACTCACGCTCTCTTGTTGAGCCTGCGCCTCAGTTTCCTCCAGAAGCAGCACCAACATGCACAGTTCTCACAAGCACAAGTCAGTTTATTTCTTCTCCACAATGCCCCTGTTTTCACAGAGCTTCCTTCCTGGCAGCAGAGTAAGGCTTCTTTATAAAGTCACAAAACAAGTTTCCAACATAAGCCTTCCCCCCAGTTCCTTTCCCCCAAATTTGGAAACACTTCCTCTTACCAGCACTCTCTCTATGTTTCCCTACTGATCTTTCTGCCTCTACCTAGGCTCAGGCTTAAATGTGTATGGCTTCTGGTCACCTGACCAACCTGCAACCAATCACATGCCCCAATTAGCCCTAGCAGCTCCACCTGAGGCTGCTCAAGTCCCTTGAGCCTCAGAGAACCAGGCAGTGGGAGCCAGAGGCCTCTGGGAACAGGTGCGCTACAGATGGTCATTCAGAACTAGCCTAAACCATCCCTGGAACAGGATCAGGCCTTGCTCTGGACAGCCATGCCTATAACTAAGGACACATATTCACTGTGTTTTCCACTGTCTATAGCACAGATCCCCACAGCTCCTTGTGCAGCCTTTGACACCAGCACAGTGTCATTCAGGAGGCAGCCAGTCACACAGAGGGTGCTAACTGTCACCATCCCAATCACTCCATCCAGTCCCTCTGCCAGGGTAAACCCACACACAGCTGTTCTGGTGTAGGGATAAGAAGTCAGATGGAAAATTGGAATTGGATTAAAATTGGAATCAGATTCAATTGCTTCGGATTGGGATCAGTATTGGAATCGGTTCATATTCCCCCCCCCCCCAATTGACTTCAATGGGGAAAAAAATTGCCATTGAAGTCCCAGTTAGCTCCATATAGTTTACTCCAGCTATTCGCCAGTAAAACTGTACATTATACAATAAATATACCAATTATAGGTTACAAAGTCATAACTCAGTTCAGGAACATTAACAATCTATGTCCTCTGACAGAAGAATAAGCCTTTTCCGCTGGGCTAACAAAAAATATAATGCTATGGCTTTAATAACACTTGAATCTCGTGGGGACAAGCCCCCATCACTGCCAAAATGGCTGCGACGGACCATTGTTGGGCCCCCCCTCCTTCCCCTTACAGAGATGCGCGGGAAAGGAGCAGCGTGGCTGGTTGAGAGAGCCCTGTTAGCAGGGCTCTCTCTGATCGGGTTGCTTAGCAACTGCCCTACGCGCAGGCGCACAGCGCCGCGCAGGGTCTGGGGCTCCTCCCCTTTAGAAGGAAGGATCCCCTGGAGCCGCGTGGGAGCGGCAGACCGGGCGAGGAGACTGAAGAAGCAGCCAGCCACACCCACCCACCCGCGTAGTACAGAGGTTCGAAATGGTAGCCATTAGAGGGGCCAAGGAAGAATTTTGGTGGCTAGCCTTCTTGAGAGGGCCATTTTTCGCTTCCTTCTCTGTAAATGCATAGGCATAAATAGGCTATATAATTGGATTTAATTGGCTCACATTGTAATTTTGGCACCATTGTATATATTAATTAGGGGTGGGACCCCAGGCCCATTACCGGCTACCGGATTTACCGGTTACCGGTTCCACGAAAACCAGATTCCCGGATTAAATCCGGTATACCGGTACCGGATTTAATTCATTGGTTTCAATGGGGCGCTGTGTCCCCATTGAAACCAATGGAATAAATTCCTCCCCCTCCCCCTCCCACTCCCAGGCTGCGCGGGTGGAAGGGGGGACACCCCCCACCCACCCTGCCCAGCCTGGCTTTTTGTTTAAAAAAAGAACAGAGTCAGACCCGGACCCGGAGGCGAAGGCGAAGGCGAGCCCACCCCCCAGCACCAGCGGCCGCGGCGTCCCCGCAGCCGCGGGTAAGTATGACCCGATCCCTGGGGGGGTGGGGGTGTTTAACACCCCCACCCCCCCCAGGGATCACCCCTACAGCGCGCTTGCCGCTTACCTTTGGGAGCTCCGGCGGCGGCGGGCGGTCCGGCGGCCTCAGCGCCGGCTGTGGCTGCCGGCGTCAGGACGCTGTAGGCCTTCCGGTGAACTTCTGGGTTCCACCGGAAGGCCTAGAACGTCCTGACGCCGGCAGCCACAGCCGGCGCTGAGGCCGCCGGACCGCCCGCCACCGCCGGAGCTCCCAAAGGTAAGCGGCAAGTGCGCTGTAGGGGTGATCCCTGGGGGGGGTGGGGGTGTTAAACACCCCCACCCCCCCAGGGATCGGGTCATACTTACCCGCGGCTGCGGGGACGCCGCGGCCGCTGGTGCTGGGGGGTGGGCTCGCCTTCGCCTTCGCCTTCGCCTCCGGGTCCGGGTCTGACTCTGTTCTTTTTTTAAACAAAAAGCCAGGCTGGGCAGGGTGGGTGGGGGGTGTCCCCCCTTCCACCCGCGCAGCCTGGACTCGGGGAGTTTTTTTTTTTAAGAAACAGTTTTGCTGGGGCTTTAAATTTTTTGACATTGCAGCCATTTTTAAATGGCTGCAAAGCAAAAAAACCCGGTACACCGAAATCCGGTACCGGGGCCGGATTACCGGGTTGAATCCGGTAATGCCGGTACGCCCGATACCGGCATTATCGGATACCGGTAGATCCGGAATTCCCACCCGTAATATTAATATAACTTAATGACATGATTGGAAGAAATTTTAGGGTAATTTAATTTGCATTGAAACAATTCGAGTAATGGATTTAATGTCGCACACATCGGGGGTCCAGCAGGCTAGGTTAGGATAAATAGCTTAAGATAGCTAAAAGAGTCATCTCCATAAGAGATGGGGTTGTGATGTCTTGTGTAATGACGGGCACAGCATGCACAGGGGTCATAACCCTAGGAGGGGTGCTTCACATGAAAAGGAGGGGCGTGCACAGCCTCCACATTCTGCGGGGTACTTACCGACTTACTCACGCCCACAGTGGGCACACACCCCTTTGGCCAGTGCACTGTTGCAGTCGAAGGAGGGGATGGTTCGAGTTAATGTACTGCTAATGGAAGGCGCTTCCATGCAGTACTAGTTTATAGTTAATAAGTATAGTTAATTCCTAGCATGCTGGACCCATGATTGCTGGTGCAATCCCCCACCGGCCTTACCATATTTCTGTTGAATAAAACTGTGGCCATGCTATTTAAACCAATATTAAGTCTCTGCGTCTCTTTTGGGGGGTGCTACGACAATAGAGCAAATATCCTCTCCAACTCAAGTAGAAAGGGTTGCCCCTCTTAAATTGGAGTAATCCACACAGCACGTAAGTCCTCATAATAAGGGCACGCAAACAAAGTACACTCTACAGATTCAACCTCCCCAATACCGCAGGTACATTGCCTGTCAATATAGACTATCCCCTCTGCTCTACCAGTAGTGATGGCTGAAATCTGGCCAAGGTCAAGGCCTGATAAAGTTGGAAATCTTGTAGGTGAAGTGGGTAAGGTTCTAAGGCAAAATTCACTTTTAATAGGGAATACAATGGGGCAATTCTTACTGTTGCTACTTGGGATAGATCCTCCTGAATGGAGATGTCAAAAATCCTCTGCTTGATATCACATAATACTGACCCCATTGAAGTCATTGGGAAACCAGACCTATTCATTTAACTGCGCAATACAAGGCGTATCTGTTCTTGTGTCAGAATCGGATTAATTCAAAGCAATCCAAAGCAATAAAAATCAGGTTAATCAGATTAATCCGTTTCTGATTTTCCCATCCCTATAAAATGGTGCTGCATGGATTTGCCCAGCTGAGGGGATGGCCCTGGCTGAAGGACTGGCTTGTGTGATGACTAGGGTTGCACTTGCCACCTTTCACAATTTGACCCCGAGACTCCCATTTTGACCTATGGGAGTCTCAGGGTCAAATTGCAAAAGGTGGGAACCTTAGTCATGATGATGCCACAGGAGGTACCCACAGGTACAGGGTGTGTGGCAATGCAGTCTGAAGTCCATTTTGATCTCACTCCCACATCTGGGAGAGGGCAGGGGAAGAGCTGGACAGAGCTGCTGGGACTACACTGCAGTGGAATGGTCTCTCCTGGTGCAGATCACACCAATTTCTAGCTAGGGCACGCAACTCTGTCCTCTAATTGCCTCCACCCCTCCCCCTGCACAGGGGTGGGGGGCGTGGGGCCCTTTGCCGTGCCCGTCTAGAAAGGGGGCAGGACGGCTGGATAGAGTTTCCCGCCGCGGGATGCCAAGCCAGCCCCGAGGCGGGAAACAAACGGCGCACTTGGACACAGGAGTGCAGCCTGGGTTGCTAGGCGACCCGGGCTGTGCTCCTATTGGCTGAATTAGGCACGTGGCCCCAGCCCAACGGGTGGGGTCCACGAGCAGTTAACTGCAGCCTTAGCCGCATTCGGGGCTAGGAGCTGCAACTGAACGGCACCCACCCCACCCTCCCCTATTGCACTGTGGGTCTTTACCAGCCGCCATTCTGGGACCAGGATGGAATTTTTTCGATTAACCCAATTCGGCCTGAACAAGGGTTTTTCGTTTTTCGCCTTCCTTACCGTGCATGATATTTGGCTAATCGTGATCCCTTAGTTATTGGGGGTGTTGTTGTGCTCGTTATCATTGTCGCACTCTGGCAGGGGTCCAGTACTGTAAGTTAGAGTAGTTAGAGGGGTTATAAGTAAGAGTCATCTCCTTAAGAGATGGGGAGACCCACCTACTGGAATGCAGGGGATGGCAACTGGCGGGGCAGCCTCCCTGGGAGTGGTATCGTGCGACGGCGGTAGGGACAAGTATGGTCCGCCGTTGGCAGGCATCTTTATCCTTACTCGCATTGAAAGAGTGGACCCCCTCACGGACGGCTTGGACCGCTTGAGGGGAAGACGTCTGATCGTCTGAGGGGTGGCAATCGAGGGTACATCGAAGCTACCCCTGGTTAACGTTGGGCTTTACTGTTCATAGGTTAAGTTAAGTATTGGACCCGCATCGCACTAGGCGATTTACCCCCACCTAATTTGTGATTGTAATCTGATTACTAAAGAGTGCGGCCGTTTAAACCCAGCACTGTGTCCTGTCTCCTTCAGTGCGTCGGCAAAGCCACACGCAGGCCCAGTGGGCTCTGGCAGCTGCGGCCATGTGGCCGCCAGATGTGGATAGGACCGAGAAAGAGAGACTTATTGTTTGTAAAGAACTAGAATAACAACATTACTGAGAGGTTCCCTAGCTTGTGTTGTTGGCCAAGAGATCCTGTGAGGCACTCCAGTTAATTTACTCTGGGCACAAGTGCTGGCACAAAGCCCAGGCACCACTTAAAGCTGGCTGCTATGGTGCTTTGGGGAAATTTTAATCTGAGTGCGGAGATGATTCTCTCCAGGAAGGGTCTGATCCTGGTTCAAGCAAAGACCAATTATCATTGCCTTCAGTGGGAGCAGGGCCTATCACACAGTGACCCATTCTGTGCTGTGCAGGGCAGGGCAATCATACTCTAGTCTAGAGCAAGCTGTGTCCTCAAGGGAAGTCCGTGTGGTGCCCTTATCCTGGCCCATCCCCAAAGAGCAGTACCCTTCTGCACTGAGATTCAAAGTTAGGATGAAACAGAAAGAGGGTGTGGGTCAGGACAAGACTGGTTTAGCAATAGCTGGGAGTGTTGCAGGCAAGAAACAATGGTCTCATCTCAAGAACTAAAGAGTATGAGCAGATAGAGAAGGTCCCTAAGCCTGCATTCTGTAGAGTAGGGGCCTGTAGGGTTTACTGAGCCTAGAACAATGGGTCCCTGAGCTATGGGCAGAGTTGAGATGGAGTCTGCAGTCTCCGGTGGCTCCAAGGGCAGTACTGGGGTCAGGAAGATTGTAGTATCTGGTGGCTCCACCTTCCTCCTGCCTGCGCTGTCTCTCATTTATATGTACCTTCAATTCACCAGGGGCAGAAGCATAACTCCCCCTCAAATTTGGGGGATGATATTTAACAAGTAGTCCCAGCAGGGGGTGTGGGGACGAAGAGCCACTCCCTCCCCCCCACATGCGAGCGGCCTTGGTGGCAGCACTTGCTACTGGCTGTGCTCTTCCACTTCTCACTCCTCCACCACCTTCCTCTACTTAGTGGCACCTGGTATCAGAGAGGAGGGCTAGGAAAGGGTGGGATGTTTTTGGACTGAGAAACCCCCTCCCTCCTTTCTCCCCCAGGCCCCTCAGCAAGAGCAGAGGAAGGTGGTGTAGGACAGTGACAAGAGAAAATGCTGCCAAAGCTGCTCAGGTGGGGCCGGAGTGGTGTGGGCTCTTCTGTGCTGCTACCTGGGGTTGCCTTGTGGCCCCCCTCCTCACTCACCCCCCAGACTACAGAACTATCTATCTGCCCCTTTTCTGCCATCCACAGACATCCCCAAATGAGCAGGCAGTTCACTGACCCAGGGGGTCCCAGAGGCCCAGGGGATGATTATAGGGTGTTTTCCTTTATTACAGACTCCAGGAAAGTAGCTCAGAGGGGCCTTGGAGGCTTTGATCTTAGCCTTTGAAATCCTATCACCCTGGTTACTGGGCCACATCCTGTAGCTGGAGCTATCATTTCCTGGTCTGAACAAGGGGTCCCTTATGTGGCTGGAGACATCTCAGCATATGTGGCTGGGAAGGGTAGGGCCAGGAGCCCCAACCAGCTATATAAACAATGCCCTTGCCCTGGGACACTGCTCCCTGAGCCACCATGTATGGGAGATGGGACTGGGGAGCTGCTCCCACAGGCCAGGCTGCCTGACTCTACAGGAAGCACAAGCTGGTAGCATAGGTGAGGTGACTGACTGGTAACTGTTGATGGGGGCGGGCACAGGAGTGGGGGCTGGGCACTGGGCAGGGGTTCTATAGGCTTCAAAAAATCAGGGGGGCACATGCCCCTCTCCACAAGTTACCAATAGCTGATAAGTCCCAAAGTGTTTGGCATCTGTTTGCATGCACTGGGGGCTGGTGGGAGAAGTCTGTGACCAGGTCCTTTGAGAGACAGGTTGGGGCCTTTGTTAGTCCCTTGCTCCTCAGGGACTGCCTCCCATCCCCCACAATCACCAGTGCTGCCACCCTGGCCTGCTCCCCCATGCCAGCAGCACTAGATGCTCCAGGGAAGATAAACTGCAGCTAGTGGGACAGATCCAGTTTTATCATGGTTGGGAAATTCCTGCAACCACAGCTGCACAGCAGGCTGCAGAGGAGGTGGAAGGAGACTGTTTCACAAGCCGGTCAGGCTGTGTCCACTCTGGGCAAAGATGCAGGGATCAGCACAGTGTTTTCATGCTTCTGCCCATAGCAGGGCAGTTGGCTATAGCAGACCTGCTTCTGCACACTTTTGCCAACACAATTCTTTCCTCAGAGTTGATGAGGCCTGAGTGTTCCCACTGGGTGCCAGCTGTGAGGAAGGTGTTTTTGTGTTGTGATCCCTGCTATGAACGATCTGAAGACCCTGCTGAACTGGGCCCCGTTGGCATTTGGTTCAGTGGGAGAAACAATCCCCACTACAATACACAATTTCAAAAACTGGCAGTGGGACCACAGCCTCCTAGGGATGATGGTTTAGCTTGGTAAGGCCTCTGCTCATGAGCAGGCCTGGCTCAGGGTCTGCACTGATCTTCAGATGGATGAGTTAGTGAGAAAGAACTAGGCAAAACCCAATGGAGACTTCATTCTTCTTTAGTCCCCTCTCTTCCCTGCCAGTTGAGATCCTAAGACAGAGATACTCTGAAGTTTTGCAAGTCAAATGAAGCTGGCCTGGGCTTGGTTTTCAGACAGCTGAGAAAAAAGGGCCCTGGGGCAGTGGGAATAGCCAGTGCCTTCATTTGCCAGTGAAATTTCCCAAGAAGAGCAACTGTAGCTGGGAGCCATTTATAAACTCAGAGCCATTCCAGGGGTCTAGCTGAACTGGAGGAATTCTGCAAAACCAAGCAGCCACAAACATTCTATTAAATTATTTTTTTAAAAAAATTATTATTTTTATATAGCACCAGCAGTGTACCTGGCACAGCACCAGCTCTCTTGCTTGTGTTTTCCAGTATCTGTACTACAGTACCCCTGGGTAGCTGCCTCTACACAACTGTTTGGGTGCATCATTGCTTCCATTACACTAGTTGCTGTAAGAACACATGGTAAAGTAATCTCTTCCTTGCCAGCCTCATAGAATCTCACAGACCAGACACCCGCAGCTGAGCTCTATAATGTCCTTTACTTTTGAAATGTTGATCTGGCAACCCTGCTCTAAAGAGATGATGGACAAAGTAGTTCAAATGATGTCTTTTATTGGACCAACTTTTGTTAGTGAGAATGTGCAAGTGTTTGGGCCACACAGGGCTGTTGTCACGAGGTTGGGGCCCTCACTCCCTTTAGAGGCTGTCCCCCGTATGCCCACCAGGCCAGCTGCAACCCAGTTGCCTGTGCTCGCGTGGGTTCCCACGTGATCAGAATACCTTCACTGCAATCAGGGAGCCTTTGGAGGTCTGCACCTCCCAGAAACGTCTCCCCTTGATCTCCCAGCCCAGACGTAACGCAGAGAACCTTCTCTGGCCACCTGTAGCTTGGAAGATCTCGCAGTGGGGTTATCTTATATGAAAAAGGTTCATCTAGGCTCTCACCTAGATAGAGTGCCCCTCTAATGAACCCCCCAAGGCTGAATAAACACACAAGCACGCTAGGCTTGGTTATAAAACATATATTGAGTACATACAAGTACAAGGCTGTTGATTAGATAGTTCAAGTCAATAAATCAAACATAAAGTCCGCACATTCTAACTCCACTGATGTTCCCTGCCTGTCTCTTACCCTAAGAGGTATAATCCAGGTCTGATAGAGTTCTCACGGCTTTGATGTTCATAGCCGGGCACAAGTCCTTAGCGGATTATAAGTCCTTAGTCCATAGATTGCAGCAGCTCCTGCACTGAGCTGTTTTCTCGTTCAAGTCCAAGAAGAGTGTTACTTCTTGAAGAAGACTCTGGCCGTTTTTAGACGAGCGCGGCGGCGCCCGCGCTTGTTTCTCAAAAAAGCCGGCAGCCCGTTCCACACGTGACGCTGCCGCCGAATACGCGCATGCGCGGGCGATGCGCATCCATTTCCTGGCGCAAACTGACCGGGTCGGCGATCGAAGCTGGTCATACGCGGTCGGAAATGGAAGTGCATCGCCCACACATGCGCGTATTCGGCGCCAGCGTCACGTGTGGAATGGGCTGCCGGCTTTTTTGAAAACAAGCGCGGGCGCCGCCGCGCTCATCTAAAAACGGCCTCTGTCTTCTTCCTGGCAAGAGGTCTAGGTCACTTCCTCTGTCTCCTGGCTATTGTCATTGTAACATGGTGGTAGGGCGGACCTGGCCGTTGCTTGGCAATAAACTGCTGACTTGTTATAACAAAGGGACTATCTCCCCCCACTCTGGCAACTGGTTTCATTATATTACTCCAACTGAGCTTACAATCTGTTTACCCTTTATTAGTGGTGGAACCCCGGGCCCATTACCGGCTACCGGATTTACCAGTTACTGGTTCCACGAAAACCGGATTCCCGGATTAAATCCGGTATGCCGGTACCGGATTTATTTCATTGGTTTCAATGGGGCGCTGTGTCCCCATTGAAACCAATGAAATATCCCTCCCCCTCCCCCTCCCAGGCTGCGCGGGTGGAAGGGGGGACACCCCCCACCCACCCTGCCCAGCCTGGCTTTTTGTTT
>QEPC01004304.1:3114583-3125176 GCA_003113815.1 Sphenodon punctatus | reverse complement strand
AATCAAACCGAGTAACCACCGTGGGGGGAGAGTTAGAGGCTGCAAATGCCCCTACTCAACCCAGGGGGTTGCAGGATGGCCTAGAGGTTTGTTGTCCTACCTTAAGAGAAGGAGGGAAGCGGCTAACTGAACGCAAGGGGTTACAGACAAGCCAGGAGGTGGAGGATTCTACCTTAAAAGGAGGCAGGAATGTACAGGAAACCTTTCCCAGGATGGAGGGGGGAACAAGGGGTGTCTCTTCCCCAGGGATAGAAATGCACCACCCCGTAGTCCTAAAAGGCCAGGAGCATGGGTCTAAGAGTGAACTGTGTGCCTCTGCCTTACCTAAGAAGGAAAGGGAAACGCTGCTGAAGTACAGACTGGAGGGGAGGAAATGGTTCACAGTGTACAGGGTCAAGCCGCTGCACTTGGTAAACTGAATCCTCAAGAGTTTTGTGTAGGGAGGTCTAAAGGGACACTTGGGGCTTCTCACATCCATGTCACAAAGTCAGACTCCCAAGAAGGAGAAATACATGGTTATATGGACCCAGGGGATCCTGGAGGTACAAACAGAACTTGGGGGCAGGGCACAAGAAAGGCTGCTGACAATAGTCCCTTCACAGAAGCAGTTTTTGGCTGTGTGATTGAGTTGAATGCAAAGACATCCAAGCACAGCATCACAGCCATGGGGGAAATGCAAATGCCAAAGGACAACAGTCTACCCACTGGGAATTACAGCATTGCTCCTGGTGAAAAGTGTTTTCAAGTGCAGAGTTACACAGACAACAGAAGGGGGGTGCTCAGTAGTGTAAAAGGTACCACACTTACTCCAAACTCCCTCTTTTGTCTCCTAATAATACTTCTGATCTACAGTCTGGATAGCCCAGGTAAATCAGACAAAGAAATTATGACATGGGGAACAGACATACAGCCAATAAGAAATAGGCTGCTGCCAGATAATCTGGAAACATGGCCAAAGTTTGTAACTGGGGAACAAAGGTTGTTAACATGGCGTTCCCACCCATTTGTCACAGTGTTATGCAAACACCTACGGATGTACCTTGAAGGGTATGGGCCACAGGAACCCCACATACAACACGGGGTGGAGGGACATAGACACATCAGGGTATACCCCTGCAAGAGAGTGAACCGAGAAACACCGAATCCTGAGGATCACTCCACTACGACATGGTGGAAAACACATAAACATGATAGCCCCACAGGGCTGACAGAGGGTTTGGAAAACCAAAGGTCTAACTTAAGTGGGATTCAAACACATGGAAAGGAGGTAAGGGGGTTGCATATCCCTACACACCCCGGTAGGACACACCAGTCTAAGCATGTTACGGGACTCTGTCGTGCTCACTGCACATGCAATCTTACAGGGGGGCTGTAACGGAGGAACATAGGGTAACACGTGTGATACTGGCCTACAAGTAGACTACAAGCCTAGTAAATGTGTAAAGCAAAACATGCAATATGTGTGTAATGTTACAATTGAGAACTGTAAAACCCAAATTAGGACTGTGACACGTGACCAAGCTCCAGGAAATGGAAAGACAGTTTGTTGATTTGCCCCAGACGGATGGCCAGACACATTAAAAATGCTAATGCAGGTAGTCATTGTCTATGTGACAGAACTCAGATTTATCCAAGGCGGGAAAGCCAAAACGAAGAGACCATGAAAGGTACTTAAGGAGGCCATTAAGCCACCTTCAGGAGCTCTCTCGCTTAGCCATCTTGAGCAGCTGCATCTGCATCCTAAAAGCTGTTAGCCAGCAAGGCTAGAAACATGAACTTAGAGACAGGACTTTGCTTTCTAGCAACTCTAAGACTGAAGACCCAGTCGCTTACATCAAGGACTGAGAAGAACCTAAATGGACTTTTTAGGGTAAGATGCTTATTTAGGAACTCTACCAGTATAGATCAGGAATGCGTTATATTTACCTTTTTCTAGTAACCACTCTGGAATCTGTATCAACAATCTTGCTTATGTAATCAATAAACTGACTTCTTATCTTTATGAAGAAGTATCTGTGTCTAACATTGGAACACAAGTGAGCAACAAGAGTTCTCAAGCTCTTGCGAACCCAGAGATTAAAGAGTCTGTAAACGGGAAGGATTGGGCCCTTGGGTGACAAAGGGGTTGTCCCTGTGGCAGGCTTGAATCAGCCAGAGAGAAAAAACTGATTCAAGTGGGCTGTACGCAAGGGAAACTGAGTCACTCAAACCTGGTAAAGTGGGGGTGCAGACCTCCAACCCATGACAATGATGTCTTTTATTGGACCAACTTCTGTTAGTGAGAATGTGCAAGTGTTTGGGCCACAGAGTGTTGTTCCTCAGGCATGTAGTGTAGCCAATCATCAGAAATATATAAACTGAGCAAATGTAGGCTATGTTACATGCCTGAGGAAGGACCCTGTGTTAAAGCTTGCAAATTCTCACCAACAGAAGTCGGTGTCTTTCAATAAAAGTCATCATTTGAACTAATTTGTCTCCATCTTTTACATTTGGGACCAACACAGCAACCACACTCTCTCCTCCTTTAAAATTAAGACAACCCTTGTAAAATAGTAGAGCCTTACCTCCTCAACCAAATCCACAGCTGCTGAGACCACGGCTTGCCTTGTACATGCGGAGTGAAAGATTAAGGATGTGACTACTGCAGGAGACAGGATGCCTGGACTCTTGGATTCTCTTCCTGACTCTGCCACTGGCTGACTGTGTAACTGGTTTGCCCTTTCTTTCTCTGTGCCTCAGTTTCCCATCTGTAGAACATGAATGTTGATGCTACTACAGTGAGACTGGAAAAACTATACAGAAGGGCAACAAAACTGATCGAAGATATGCAAAGCCAAATGCCATTTTGAGTTTCATTAGCAGGACCATGGCATCCAAGACATGGGAAGCAACAGTCCTACTCTATTCAGCACTGGTTGGGCCTCAGCTGGAAAACTAAGTCCAGTTTGGGGACACAGAACTACATTTTAAGATGTAGATTAAACTGGAGAAGCTTCAGAGAAGAGCAGCCAAGACAACAGAAGCTTTAGAATTCAAGAGGCACAAGGAGAGGATTTGTATTTCTTATTAATTAATGAATTATTATTTATTCAATCTTTTACCCCATCCTTCCCACAAAGGCTCAGGGTGGGTTACAAAAATATAAAAAAATACGAGCATATAAACATATATAAACAAACATATAAAAGCAGTTTTAAAAATTCTAACCCCTGCTACCCTCGAACCCACTCTCTAATCCCTCCACCCAATCCTATCCCAGCCTGCCAAGCGTCTGGCCAAACAGGAAGGTCTTACATCTATTCCAAAAGATAAGCAAGCTCAGGCTTAGGCAGACCTCCAAAGGGAGGAAGTTCCATAATTGTGGAGCAGTCACTGAGAACACCTCCCCACATGCCCTTGTTGTATGAACCTCACAGTTACTCACAGTTGGAACTCACAGGAGGGTGCCTTTGGCGACCTCAGAGGTCGCAACAGAACATAAGGAAAGAGGCGGTCTTTCAGATACCAGGATGAAGGAACTGAGCAGGAACTGAGAAGGAACTGAGCCTTGAGAAAAGAAGAGTAAAGGGGGATGAGATAATAGTTTTCAGACATTTGAAAGGGTGCCATAAAACATATGGGGAACATTGTTCTTTATTGCCTCTGACAGCAGGACAAGAGGCAATAGTTTTAAGCTGCAGGAAGGTAGGTTCAGTTTAAATATTAAGAAAAGCTTCCTAAGTGTAAGAACAGTTCATTGGGCAATGGAACAAGCTGCCTAGGGAAGTTGTGGAACTTCCTTTGCTGGGACTAGAGGTTTTTAATAAAAAGCTGGAGAAACATCTCTTAAGGATATTTTAGATTTAATGAATCCTGCCTCAGTGCAGGAGGTTAGATTAGATCATTGGTTCTCAACCTGTGGGTCGGGACCCACAGTAGGTCCTGAGAGGGTTTTAGGTGGGGCCCAGGAGGGGCCCAGGGTGTGGGTGGCAGTGGTGGCAGTGCTCCCAGGGTATTGGAGGACGCACAAGTCCTGGTGCACCTGTGTGGAGTCCCGTACCATGTACCTTCCTGCTGCTTGTTCTGGCCACCTGTACCACTGAGGGCTGGGATATGGAGAAGGAGGGGCATGGCCTCCTGTAGCCTGCCCATCCCTTTGGCCCCCACCTCCTGCTGCTTCCAGTCACCTCATGCTGGCTTCTCGAATTGCCCACCCCTTTCCCCCATGCTGCTGTCATCTAGCCACTCCTATTCCTGGATTCTTTTAAGGTGGGTCCTGGCTTTTAAAAAAATGTTTTATTGTGTTTCACCCACTAAATGTTGAGAGTCTGTAGATTAGACAACCCTTGCGATCCCTTCCAGTCCTTTGATTCTGTGGAACAAAAGCTTCCAAGGCATAAAAATATTTAAAATTGGAATTCTTCATCTTATAAAGAAGATGACAGTGTGGGACAAGACAGATGAATACAAGTTCATGAATGGTGCAGAGAAGGTGGTTTTCCATTGTTTACCTTTTCTCACAATATAGCAATTAAGGATGCATCCAATGAAATAAGCAGGCAGCAGGTTTAAAGCAAACAACACCTAATTAACCTGTGGAACTCCTTGCCATGGGATGCTGGGGAAACCAATGCTATAACTGGATTAAAAAAAATGATTAGACAAATTCCTCAAGAATTGCTTCATTGATGGTGATTAGCTGGGATAATCAAGGGCTACAACCTTATGCACAGGGGGTTCCTAACGCTGCTTTTAGACGTGCATGGTCTACATGCTGAATAAAGTCACGCTGCGTGTAAATATCCCACATGTGGAATTTAAACGTGACATTTTGTGCATTAAAGTTGGTCGTGCATTCTTTTAAAGCCACAAATTAAATATCTCGACATCGAGGTATTATTAGCACCTTTAAAAGAATGCGCGACCGACTTTAACGTGCGCAATGTCACGTCTAAATCTCACACGTGGGATATTTACACGCAGCGTGATTTTATGCAGCGCGTTTGCTGTGCATGTCTAAAAGCAGCCTGAGCCTCTGTCCGCTGAAGGTTAGTGGGAATCACAGAGGTAGGCTACAATTGCTCTGGTTCTTGTGCTCTTCCAGTCTGGCACTGTCCAAAACAGAGATTACCAGGCTAGCTATTGGTCTGACCTGCCATGACAGCCCTTATGTAAAGTGCTTTTAAATCTATGGATGGAAAGCAATCACTTTACACATTCAGGAGCAGAGATTTCCCCCAATTTTTCTAGCCTAACCCTTAATTTGAATTTCCTTCATTGTGTTGTAAGTAGTGGAGCAAGACCCTTTCCACTGCTGAAGGAAAGGAAATATAAAATTATTTTAATTAAGCCTGGTGTGCTTGAGTGGTACTGATGTTGGATGATACACTCTTCTGTTAGCCAGACTCATCTGAAAGACAGCAACTTGTAAATATTGCCCTGCCAAAGTGCACAACTTCACGGTAATAGGAGCTTCCTCTGGCTCCCTGGCTGCTCTTTGCTTCCTTTCCCAGGAAACAAATCCTTATTTATTTATACTAATTCCCTTTACCTGATAAACTGTTTCCTACTATACCCCACCCATATATTTGCTTTAGTTTGTCCTGTCTCTAATACCTATTGTTTCTTCATCTCTTACACCCGTATATTTTTTACATCTTTGTTTTTAAATTGCTGGCATCTCCCTCTCTTTTTTTCTCCCCATTTACAATCCCATTTCTAGTTACTTTGTCCTATCAACTCCCACCCAAGTCACTGCCATGCCTCCTCACATATACCTGTCCTGCATTTGCTCAGTTTATATATTTCTACTGGCTATGTTACATGCCTGAGGAAGGGCCTGTGTGGCCCAAAAGCTTGCACATTCTCACCAACAGAAGTTGGTCCAATAAAAGAGATCATATGAACCACTTTGTCTCCATCTCTGTTTATATTACGGGAGAGTCATCCAGGACAGTGATTTCTATAAACAATGCCTAACACCACAAAGAAAATGTTGATGGAAATGGGCTGTGATCAGGGCAGTCTCAGAACTCCACTGCCTGGCGAAAGTGCCAAGCCCTCCAAAAGTAGACAGGGCATCTGAGTTGAGCCCATGCTTGCTTGCAGATTGTGACAGGGCTTGTGAAACCAACATACAACATGCACATGTAACATACATGTTTCTCTATGTTCACATTACCTAGCCATATCTGGTGTCAATCAACTCAGAATTAATAGATGAATAAAACTATGATGCAAAGTGGTATGTAAGAGCTGTGAAATGAAAATCAATTCAACAGTACATTGTGAGCTACGTAGTGATAATAAATTCAAAAGTACATTGTGAGCCAGGACACACCTTCTTTAACAGTCTCCTGGGAAAGATAACTGAAACAATGGACATGTAAATTAAGCATTGATGGGCAAAAGCCAGTTAACATCAAAGGAGAGACATTCCCCAAAGAAGGGAAGGGGGAGATGATCAAGAAAACTTAAAAGGAACAATTCAAGAACTCAACAGTTCTGAAACATCCAAACAAGAAGCAACACCCAGTCGTACCATCTGGCTGAGAAATTGACGTTTATATCCAAGAACTGAATAGGGTAAGATTTTAGCTTAGGCAACTCATAAAGTAAGGCAGCTTTGTGTTATCTTTATATTTTGTCTTATTGAACTCTTTTATCCAGTCTTGCACTGACTTTATTTTGATTTACCAATATAAAATTATTTTAACTAAGCCTGGTGTGCTTGTGTGGTACTGACATTGGGTGACACAGCTGAGGGAGGATCCAAGCTGGAGACCCAGATGAACCTTTAAATCTTCAAGGTACGGGTGACAAGGAAAGTGACCTCTTTACAGGCTGGAGCAGTTCTGGAGAGAGCTGTTTCAGTAGGCACTGCAAGTGAGGAAACTGAGTCATGGCTGGTCTGGAGTGGGGCAGAGAGTATAGTGACCCAAAACTGTGTACCAATGTGCAGGGAATAAAATATGGAGTTCCCAGCTGTTGCTCATACTCGCCTCCTGGAACTGTGGCAAGCAGGCAAAAATTGAGCAAGAGTGCTATGTTTGTTGTTTTGGCTCCATTGTGATCACATAAATGTCAACTGGCTTGGACACACAAAGATTGTGTAGTAAAGCAAAGGTAAGTATCCACCTAATACTGAATTGGACAAAATTTGGCTTTTGGTTTTGTTCAGAATGAAGCAAGCATGAAATGCTATTTGCTTCCTGCCTCATTCCCTGATACAAATATTCAGTTCAGATATTCCATTTCTGTTACTTTGGCTTATTCATAATTTCATTTCAGATCCTTTGGTCATTATAAATAACACTACCCAAGTGATGGAAATATTGACTAACCCAAAGTGACCCAAAGGATCTCAAATGAAATCTCCAAAACACGAGCTATGCAAATTTCATTCTGGTGCACGAGAACAGTTCAGCCTTCCACAAATGTGAATGAATTCTATTTGTGAATAGAGAATTAACAATGCATTTCAGCTCTAGAGGGATTATTATTATTATTATTATTATTATTAGACATTTATATAGTGCCAGTCATGTGACCTGGTGCTGTACAGAACACAGAACTAGACGCGGTCCCTGCCTGTGGCTTACAATCTAAAAGACAAAGGGGGGGAGACAGGGAGAGGGGACAGTGGGAGAGACAGGGGAGAAGACAAACAAACATTCAAGCGGATGCGAAGTCTCAGGTGCATATGCTTGGCTTGGTTACAAAGAGGTTGGTGCAGCAGTCAGCAGAGGAGGGCAGACAGTAAGTGTACGGGGAAAGACTAGCAGGCATTGGGAAAGGCAGCAAGGAAAAGGTGGGTCTTGAGGAGGGATTTGAAGGAGCGGAGGGAGGAGGCAAGGCGGATGTGGGCAGGGAGGGAGTTCCAGGCATGGGGGGCAGCGAGGGAGAAGGGTCGAAGGCGGTTAGGTGAGCAGGAGAAACGAGGGAGAGTGAGGGAGGGGACAGAGGAAGAGCGGAGAGCGCGTGCAGGAGTGCGTAGGGAGATTAGGTCCGAGAGGTAAGGGGGAGCTTGGTCATGGAGTGATTTGAACGTGAAAACCAGGAGTTTGAACAGGATACGTTCAGGAAGGGGGAGCCAGTGAAGGGAGAGGAGGAGAGGCGTCACATGGTCGAAGCGACGGGCAGAGTGAATGACCTTGGCGGCAGAGTTTTGGATCGCCACAAGGGGGGACAGGTGGGAGCGAGGGAGGCCAGCAAGGAGGAGGTTGCAGTAGTCGAGGCGAGAGATAACCATGGCATGAACAAGGATTTTGGCCGAGGAGACAGATAGAAAGGGGCGAATGCGGGCAATGTTGAGGAGAGCGAATCGGCAGGATTTGGCCACAGAGTCAATGTAAGGTTTAAAGGAGAGGTGCGTGTCAAAAATGAAGCCCAAGCTGCGGGCACGGAGAACAGGACGGATGGTGACCCCATCAATGCAGACGGTCAGGTCAGAGGGAGAGGAGGGGGATGGAGGAAAAATGAGGAGTTCAGTCTTGGCCATGTTCAGTTTGAGTTGGCGTCGGGACATCCAGGCGGAGATATCAGAGAGGCAGTCGACGAGGCGTGAGCGGACAGAGGAGGAGAGAGAGGGGGTAGAGAGATAGAGTTGGGTGTCATCAGCATAGAGATGGTATTGGAACCCGTGGGAGGCAATAATTTCACCAAGGGACCGGGTGTAGATAGAGAAGAGGAGAGGGCCAAGGACAGAACCTTGGGGAACCCCAACCGAGAGGGGAAGGGAGGGGGAGGTCGACTCGGGGAGGGAGACATTAAAGGAGCGGTCAGAGAGGTAGGAGGAGAACCAGTCAAAGACAGAGCCACGGAAGCCCAAAGAGTAAAGCGAGTCCAAGAGGAGCGAGTGGTCGACAGTGTCAAAGGCAGCAGAGAGGTCAAGGAGGACAAGAACGGAGTAGTGGCGCTTCGATTTAGCGACAAGTAGATCATTGGTGATCTTGGCCAGGGCAGTTTCAGTAGAGTGGAGGGGGCGGAAGCCGGACTGGAGAGGGTCCAGGGAGGAGTTGGCAGAGAGGAGGTTCAGGCAGCGGGAGTAGACGACACGTTCCAGGAGCTTCGAAGCAAAGGGAAGGAGGGAGACCGGCCGGTAACTAGAGGGATCGAAAGGGTCCAGGGTAGGCTTTTTGAGGATGGGGGAGACAGTGGCATGTTTGAAGGCAGAGGGGAAGGAGCCTGTGGAAAGGGAGAGATTGACGACATGCAGAAGGGGGGGAGCGACAGTGGGAGCAATAGAGGTCAGGAGGCGGGAGGGGATCGGGTCAAGGGGGCAGGTGGAGGGGTTGGATGAAGAGAGCAGAGCGGAGATTTCCTTGAGAGAGGCAAGAGGGAAGGATGTGAGGAGGGAGGGGGGGATGCCACATTAATGGAGCCAGGGGCTCAGCACTCAAATCAAAGCCCTTCCTTGATAGATTAAAAGGGTTTAATAGCTAGGCCAAAGGTTATCAGAGGCCCCATAGGGGCTTTAAAGCCTTTAGTAAGCTAATGAGGGAAGCCTTAGTTCCAGTGGCACATCCTCACTGCCTGGGGTATGGGGACATCCAGAAGCATGTAACCCTGCACACAACAGCGAAGGGGCCAGTTGCTTGGAGTGGGTGCTGCTGAGAAGCACTTGTGACACTCTCTGGATGAGGAACGTATCCAGTGTGCATGAGCCAGCTCTGGAAAATCCCAGTGCTGGATTATTATGACAGAGGATGAAAAAAACAGACATAATGCTAACTTCAGATAACACCACTTTAACATTTCTTATGCATGTTGCCGGGCTGCAGTGCATAGAGCACCAATACAGCCCTAAAACATGTGTAAGAAATGTTAAAGTGGAGTTAGCATTATGTCTGTTTTCAACCAGAGATCGCTAGGCTGGGGCAAGCTCCATTTTCAAGACAGGCCTCACTAGCTTTTGAGAAGCTGCTCCAGTCTGTTAAACTCTTTGTTGTGGACCTGAGCAAGACCTGCAGCCATCCAACCTACACCAGTGACTGAGACACTGGATTCAGGACCACCTGTGTAGGGACAGAGACTGGGGGTTTGAGAGCAGCCTGAGTGAGTTTTGTGCCCCATCCTGCTAACAGTCAACAGGAATGGAGCCCTCTCAGGAACACTGATCCCAGCCTTATGGGCCCAGTCTGGGATTCAGCATTAACAAACCCAAGGCTAGTGGTCTGATATATTGCCTAGAATACAAGTTTCCAAACTAGGGGTTGGGATTCCAAGTGGGGTCATCCTGTTGTCAAACAGGATTATTATTATTATTATTAGACATTTATATAGCGCCAGTCGTATGACCTGGTGCTGTACAGAACATAGAATTAGACGCGGTCCCTGCCTGTTTAAACTCCTGGTTTTCACGTTCAAATCGCTCCATGACCAAGCTCCCCCAAAGGGGGGGAGACAGGGAGAGGGGACAGTGGGAGAGACAGGGGAGAAGACAAACAAACATTCAAGCGGATGCGAAGTCTCAGGTGCGTGTGCTTGGCTTGGTTACAATGACGTTGGTAGCAGCAGTCAGCAAAGGAGGGCCGACAGTAGGAGTAAGGGGAAAGACTAGCGGGCATTGGGAAAGGCAGCAAGGAAAAGGTGGGTCTTGAGGAGGGATTTGAA